>VWZI01015448.1:1364055-1492746 GCA_013396835.1 Psilopogon haemacephalus
TTATATATATATATATATATATACACACACACACACATGTATATATTAGTTTTGTCAATCTATAATACGTTCGTGCCTCTTTTTCTTCCTCTTAGCTAAATTAGGGCTTCCTACTACAAAATCTTTAAGACTTAAATAGTGGATTTAAGTCGCTAATGTCAGACCAACAGTGACTTCCCTGCCCATCTCACGTGGTGGTGGGGTGGGTTTTTTTTTTTGTTTTCATTATGGATATTGTTGATAGCTTTCATGCCTAAATAAACTAATTCAAATCTTTTGGTAGGGTTGTCATGCATCTGAAGTAAATAATTGTGTTCTGAAGCTGAAAATTGATGGCAGCCAGGCTACTCATCCCCACTGCTTTCTGCTGTAGGGGTTCTTGCACAATCTTCTGAATGCAGTTTGGTAGCTTCTTCCTGGCAGATGGTATTTCTACCATTTTTCTCACTCCAAATGCATCCATTACTAACACTGATTCATTGTTGTTGAATGCTGATTTTTTTTTAACGTGTGTGGTTTTTAGAAACAATCCCACTGAAAATCCCCCCTTTCCCCTCTTTGTGTGACTTTATAAAATCAATTTCAAGTCAGTCATGTGGAAGAAATCCATTAATGAAATTGCAGGTTCTGCTTTGCTGTAGCAGAGGGTGCTGTGTCTGCTGAGGGCTGCAATGAGCCCTTGCAGGTGGGACTGACAGGGTTTAGGTCCCCTGGACTGGTGAGACTGTATGGGGTTATGCCCACAGCATTCTGAAGGAAGTGTTTCAAAAGGAGGCATTTGTTCCTGAAACACCCTTAGATCATAGGTAATTTTTTTTTCCCTTTCAAACACTTCTGTGGCATTACATTGAACTTCAGACTTCCTTGAAAATAATAATGTAATAGAGGAGAATGAGGGGAAAAAAATGAAAGTAGCAGGGTTGGATGGATGTGAGATAGCAAGAAAAAACCCCAAAACCTTAAGGAAGCTTTTAGTAGCCTAGAACATTTGACAATGTGTTCTTTGTCAAAACAGCCAATTAGATAGGAAGTAAAAAAAAAAAAAAAACCTGAAGTTGTTCAGTAGTCATAGTGGAACCAAATCACTGTGATTTCTGACAGAGGATGTGTGTTGGCTGAGAGGACAAGAGCTCTTTGCACTGTACTTGCAGAGTCTAGTGATAGTCTCTTCCAAATCCTTTTAAATCTTCTCTCTAATTAAAAAAAAAAAAAAAAGTCAGTGAAGCAGCAAGACTGACATACTAGAAAATGCATTTAAGTGGAGAGTCATGAATGTTTAAACTGGCTGAAAGGCAGATGTGCACAGTAGCCAGTGTGGGTTTGCAGTATTGAAAATGCCAGCTTCTTCACATGCTGATTCCAGGCAAGACATTCGAGGAGAGAAACTGTTGCTTAAATGTTGCCGTTAAGAGTTGCTGGAATTTTAGTCAGAAGGACAGCATTGGCTCTTCAAAACGTAACATTTTGAAATTGAAACTTTATGTAAGCATTTGAAAAATGTGAATCTCAAACTGTGTTACTTGTAAGCAGGAATTACTGACTTTGTGTTACTTACAACACATTTAGGATCCATGTGGTTTTTCTTTTTCATCTATTTACCAAGGTTTGTATTACCTTCAAATGCAGAACGGGAAGCAGATGGAGCAAACATGTGAGATTGGAAGGTGTAACCATCAGCACAAGCAGAAGTAGTCTCTCTCTGTCTCTCTCTCTCTCTCATTTATTACCAACATAGGAAGGGAATGCCATGTTTTCCAGCCTTTTCGATATTGCGTGGCTTTGCCTTCACAGTTCTGTAGAAGACATGTTCTTCTTGGGAGACACTCAACATCTTGCTGGCCTTTCCCCATCCTGCTTGTGCATGTCAAGTGTAGTTTGTTGATAGGCTGCAGCTTAGGTCAACCTGCAGTCTATGGGATATGAATCATAGCAGGAAAGAAACTGGGGCACTGCAGCTATTTCAGTAAAGCTGAAAGGTGCTAGGAAAGGAACGTCCCTGTTCTTCATCTCTTAAACATTGTGGCTGCTTCCCATTATGGCTCTGGTGCAAAGAAAGCCTTGCAGGTAAGGAAGTGGACCCAAATGATATAGACATGGGAAGTATCTAGGAGTTTGTATAGGAAGTATCTATAAAGCTTTAGTGTTGAGATGCAACTGCAGGACAGGGCTTGGGTGGTGAGAAGCCCAACATGGCACTAAACTTGCACTGTGTGGTTGAGGAGGTAGAACTGTGATTCTCTTCTGGAGAATGTTATGTAATTTCAGGCATAGATCCAGAATTTTGCTTAAACCAGTTCTGTCTGGAAAAATGACTTTGAAGATGGTGTCATTTCAGTGTAATGTAATCATTTTTATTAATTTAGTTAATTCTTCGGCTGTAAATTAATGTAGTCTGTGTTATGAATTTCAAGTGATTTTTGAGTGTGGATGTCAAATCATGACTGCTTCACAAGCGAGTGTGTACTGCAAAGTAGCATGCGGCTTCCATTGTCCAGTTTAGATAGAAGAGCAGGAATAACTACGTTGGGATTTTAGAAGTCAGAAATCAGTTTTAACATTTCACAGACAGTCACAATCCAATGGTGAACCTTGTCTGCCTTGTCTCAGCTGAATGCTTTGCTGTTCATTATTATGTGAAAATTTTAGTGTCAGCAGCCAGTTTTTAATTCATTTTTGCACCTGATCTGTCTATTCACACCCGCATCTTGACACTTGTACCAGGAGATGAAGGCATTTTAAAATTATTCCATTAAAGACCCTTTGTAGTACCAGCTGTGACTGATGTGCTGGGTGTTGTGCAGCTGCCAGGGAACATGAAGCCCTATAAAAATCTAGAGAGAGAGATGTAAAAATACCTTGAGGACTGCAACTGGTGTGCTGCTCTCAAGACCACTTAGTGAATTTGGTGATATATCTTCCTGTCCTTAGTAGTGAATAGTAACTTAAATCCTAAAGGAGAAGGATTTAGATTCCTTCCAGAACTATTTTTCTTAGACATTTTAATTTGGTATCCACAGTTATTTCTACTAATGTGTATTTCTGAGGTTGGATGTGTGATTCTATATAAAACACAGCATTTTCATCTACAAATGATCCTATGTGTGCTCACACTGTGCCTCTGCATTCCTTTTTTAACCTTCCTGTTAGGCTAGTGATGATTTCCCTGTAGACCAACTTTTCTTCACCTTCTTTCCAGGAGCTAAAAATACGAGCTATGCTCTGCACATCCCTCTTTTATTTTACCTTAATACATTAATCTGGATTAAATGATTGTTTGGCTTTAATTATTCAACTTCTTTATTTACTTTACCAGCGTGATTTACTTTGGCTGGTGTTTCATTTGCTGCAGTCAGGAGGGAAATCCATGTGCTCATCTATTTTCAATTGCATCTTTGACCAAAGGGTCCCCAGGTTCTCTGACCATGCCTGTTCTTGGCACAGCTGAATTCTCTCAAGGATCTCTTCTAGCAGCTGACAAGTGGGCAGCTGCTTCCTTTGCACTGTGAGTGTTGTCAGAGCTCTAGACTCCGGAACATGACTTTGATTCTTCCATTCTGGTGATCACAGGTGCTGTAGTGATTCCTGATCTGTTTATCAAGCATGTGCCTACCCTGCCTTTGGCACTCGTTAAAGCTCGGTATTGGGGCTACCTGATGGAGGCTACTCCTAAGAGATTTCTGAGCACAGCAGCCTCTTCTCAAACTGTGAGAGGTGAACAGGCAGGAATAATACCAGACTGAAGTATTCATTGTATCAAGGATAAGATTTTGAGTACCTTTCCAGCTTTTAACTGTAGTGTTGTTCTGTGATTATTCATTTGGCTGGAAAGTTCCAGCCTTCTAAAGACTAACCCAGATGCAACTTTGCCAGGAATTGCATTACTTAGAGCATAATAAAACTCACATGAATATAGAGTCTGCAAGTGAAATTGAATGCTGAATATTGTTGGAAGCAGCCCGAGTCTTATTAAATATGTATCCCTATGTTACAGTTGCACTTCTTTACAGAATGCTTATGGTTGTGAGTGGCAAGGATTTCTCTTGATAGGGTGAAGAATAAAGAAACAAGCAGCGTGCAGGGAGTCGAATCCAAACAGTCAATATCTGCACAAGCAGAAGGTCAGTCACACGTTGCAGATTTCTCTGCCCCATGCTCCTCGCTGAGTCCTCATGAATTGTATTTCTTATCTGTTCCCCTCAGTTTGTTGATGCTTTTAACATGAGGGAAAACTATTTTGATATTTCTCTGTCAGTTATTTTGACATTAATCAACACTGCAGATCTTGTTTTGTTTGGTGTCTGGGTACATCATAAAAAGAGTTGCTGAAAGAGTTCAATTACAATATCAGCATTTCTGCCAAATGTATTGAGCTGTTCTGAAAGCGGCTTGTCTTTTCTGACCCAGATACACAGTTTCCAACTGTGGGAGATGCTGCCAGAAAGACTCTTGGCAGAAGGCCAGCAATAAAATTATACTGCAGAAAAAAACACAACATGTTTTCAGCAGCACTTTGTGTGGTGTGATGAAAAATTACCTGTCTCCTGAACGCGCACGGCAGAGGTTAAAATAAACTTCCAGGCTGAAGTTGCAGATCTCTTATTCTGACTTTAGATCCATTTTTTTCTGTTACCTTTAAGATAAATTCCATCTCTTTTCTGTTGCTGTGCCTGATACACCTCAGGCTGTGTTAGATACTCGCTAGTTTGTTATTAGCAACCTTGGTTGTCCTTGCTGCTCTGTTAACACAAACTTTGACTGATCTTAGGGTGGTGTAAACTGTAGTTCTCATGGGCAGATCCTGGTGTAAGGGTAAATGGATGAGGAGAGCAGAGAGCGGTTTTGATGCTTCAGCTGAATATTGTTGGCATATGCGTTCTTGATATAGCATTTAAAACTACTTTCCATGGTGTTCTGCTTGGTCTGGCCAGGTGTCTAAACAGCAGCTCAGCTAAGGGAGGGGTTGGAGGACTGGAGTCTGGTGACCCTGGTTTCCTTTTCTCTCTTGCCCCAGTAGCATGTCCATGCAACGTTCTGCTCTGTGCTGTGAGGAGATGTCAGGATGCCAAAGATAGTTCATGCCTCCTTTCTAGAAGCTGGTTTATAGCTCCCTGATTGTGTTATTGCATTTCAGTCCCCATGGTGTGCGAGTACCTATTTTTCCTGCTTTTTCACTTTTCTGTTCACAAGCACTCAAGGGTAGTTGAGCATATTCATCACTTCTGGCTGTTTAAATGTCTGTCTCTTGGGAACACAGCTGCCAGATGCAGGAGCATATCCTGCTCTGAAGGCCTCGTCTGAAATTCTTTTCCTTATCTTGTGCCAAAGCATAAACTTCATCTGTGAAGGATGGGATGTTTAATGGAAACATTGTTAGACTGTCACGGTGTTTTAATAACATTTCTAATGTGTCAAATCCCCAGTGGCGTTAAACCACACTGCAGACTGCTCTGCTGCTCTGTGACCTGGTTTGGAGACAGCAAGTACTTATTCTTGTTTTACACTTTAGGGCCACATGATGCAGAGGTAGAGTGACTTTCTCAAGGTCACCAGGGTCTTGGTAGTGCTGTTAGCTTTTCTGAGGAAGTTTTGTTGGTGTGTGGGTGGCAGCCCCAGAGTATGACAGTCATGCATTTTAATATTGCGCTTTTTAGTCTGGGCATCAGCTGTTACTTCCCTGAGGATACAAGGGACAAATACCCTGCTATAGCCTGTAGTAAAATGAGATTGTTGGATTTATGGAATTGCTGCTCAATTCACATAATGCTTTCTGATGTGTTTGGTGCTGAGCTATGTTCTGCTGCCTTAGTCCATATGGTTGGAGCAGATTTGATTTTGGTTTTCCTTAATTTAATTCTGCATGCTGTCAAATGTACTTTGTTCTGTATATTGTGTCTGCACTTTTATAGTAAACTCCCTCCTCTTTAGAGCTTTTGTTGAGAATTTTCTCTGTGCTATATTAGGGTTTAACTTCTGTGCATATTTCTGTGAAATATTCTTAGGATGTTAATGGCTTGAAAGATGTTCAACTTGACTTTCAGGATTTCCCCCCCCCCTCAGCTTTCTAAGTTTTATAATAAAGATACCTTCATAATTCAGCTGTATGTGCCCAGAAGCTATTCCCTGCTGAGAAAAAAGTGCAGGTAGAATCCAACTGGTAACTACATTCATACAACTGTTACTCATCACTGAAACTTGAACCTGTCTTGAAAACAAGATGGTTGCTACCTGCTTAGTGCAGAGTATGGAGAGTGGGTTTTGTTTCATCTGTCCAGTAGAAGATTAACTCCCATCACATAGCTGTGACATGTTTATTTTAGATCTGCTTCAGGTTTTCAGAGTATACTGAAAAGCATTCAGCACATCCAGAATTGCACCCCAGGGTATGTCTGTTTCCAGAGCTTGTGAGGTAGTTTGCAGACTTGCCCTCTAGACAAGTCTGCTCTGTAGCGCCAGAAGCTGCTCAGCCAGCTCTCTTTGTCCATCTGCTTTCCATCCACTGTACCAGCTGATAAGCAACAGCTTGCAGTAGTCTTCAGAGGGAGGCCACGTTGGAGTGTTCCTGGAGTCTATAGAGATGTTGTACTGGGTATATGCTGAAGTCAGCAACACATTCCAGTGCCCTTCTCTCTGCCTGGAATAGCCAAGTTACAGTTACTAGAGAAGATAACAAATTGGAAATGTGACATGTAGGAGTCACAGGGAAGAAGAGTATGTGAAGATAGCTGGAATTTACTTTGAAGAGAGAACTAATTTGAAATAGATAGATGATCTAGAAACGTGTCTCATAGAAGTCTCTCTAGCTTGCCATCTGGTGACTTGAAAGCATATTATGAGGATTATTGAAAAGCAAAACTAAAAGACCTCATAAAGAGTCTAGTTGCTTCTGGAGATGGCGAAAGGCCATTAAGTGTGGAAGGGCTTATGAGTAGCTCAGAATAAATAGTACCAAGGCAGTAATCTTTGCTTACTTTTCCTCCCAGCTGTCCCTGCTTGGCTTTCAGGATCTCTTAAGAGAAGAATCTGGTTCTGTTAAAGAACATCCTCTTCCTTGATCCCTTCTGGGAAGCAATTTGGTAGAGTGTTAATACACCATGGTAGGTTCTATAGCCTTTGTGATATGAAGTGAGGTTCTTCAGGGTTTTCATTAAGTTGTTTTTCCCAAGTATTTTTAGTATAACTGTGTTTTAACTCTTTTGGGATTTCTTCCTTGGTGATCTTCAGCTACTGGAGCAGACAGGGGCTTATGCAGCAGTGTTCTTGTCTGGGCTGTTTGTTTTTGTTTTGTTTTTTCCTTTTTAATCCAGTTCTACATCCTAAATTCAGTGGTGTGAGATATAAACAACTGTTAGGCACTTGCTGCCAAAGCTATTGGTCCTGTAAACCTTCTTAATTTCTTCTTGACTAGGAAAACAGTGAAGCAGGATTTGTTACTGCCTTTCCTCTGCCATATTCAAATCTCTATAGGATGTAACATTTTAATTATTCCCCGTTGCACCCCTGAGGTTTAAGCATCTACTTGGCTTTCAAGTCATCTCTCCTATCCCTCTGCTGTTGCCAAACATGCTTTTAATCTCTAACAATGTCAGGATTCTCTGTCAGACAATGTGCAACATATTGCTAGAAAAGGAGAACTGACATACAGGAGAAAAGGAAAACATCTTAGTGTGTGTCAGCCTGTAGAAATTTACTGACTGGGTTTCCAATTGCTTCAAAATGTTGCAGAAAAGCTGATGCAACAATATGTGCAGTGAAAGGAAAACAGGAGTTTTCTGCAATGGCTGGAGTTTCCTGCTCTGCAATGAGCTTATGCTTTCCTCTCTCACGTTACCTGCTCTGTTATTCTGCTGCTCTCCTGTCTTACACAGCATTTATTTGCAGTCCCTTTTGCTGCCAGTGCTGGTGTTTGTTTCCTAGTTTAGTACAAGAGGGCTGATTTTGCAGGATCTTCTAAATGTTGTGTGCTGTGAAAAGCAGTGCAAGGGCAGAAAAGGAGGTGTGGATGACTTCAGCTGAACATTCTCACAAGTCTTCCATCTTCAGCTTGTTATAATGTATTTGTCTGTCTTCAAATACAACTTCCAGTTACTGCCTGACACGTTAAGGATTGAGGGCTGCTCTGGGGATTTCAACAGATAATTACTTTTTGATAATTAAATACAATGCGTTTGATTCCTAACGTGCCGTGACATAAAAATAGTCTTCTTGAGCTGGTTTCATGTACAGCATACTTGAGATGTTGGATTTCCCATCTTCCTCATATCAGAAACTTAGATTGCCAGGTGGCTGACAAACCACAGTGAGATAAGCTCTAACTGGCATGGGAAAGTCGTTACATACATGTGGGCACACTACTGAAAGTTGCTTTACACAGTGACATCTGCTTGTTCAGGAATAAATGGTTCAGTGACTACTTCCCCATCTTAAAGCCTGCTTGCTGTAACTAGTAGGTTGACTTCATGTGGTGCATTGGACACTCATTGGCATTAATGTGCTGTTTCTTCTGGTTTCAAGTTGTTTCTGTTTTTTTGCAGGTGAACTACAGAAAGTGACTCTCAGAGCATCTTGGCTGTATGAACTCTTGAGCTGTCAAGGGACTCAGAGGCTTATGAAGAGGCTCTGTCAGGCAAAACAGTGCTTAGCAAAGACACCAAGGAGGAGGGAAAAGGAGAAAGGGAGGGAGAGAGAGCTGAAACACTAACAAACCATGGTAGGTATTTGTCATCTTTAAGAAAGTTGCCTTAAAAATATTCAGTGCTAACAGCCTTGCATGTGGCATGATAAAACCAGAGCAGGGGGATTTTCTGACCTTGCACTAAATTGGAGGTGGTACTGCATGCTTTTGAGCCAAGCAGATGAGGTTTGATATATTGTCAGCCTCTTAAAACCAGAGAGTTGTCTTGTGAGCCTGCATTGCATGAATTATTAAATATGAGCGAAGGGGATGCTCATAAGGTTTTCTAATAAAACTGGCATTAGCTAGCAGTGGCAAAGAGCATCAGTGACCTTGAGCTTGCAGATTGCATCACCAAATGCTGATACTTCCACCTCCCCCTCACAAAAGCAAGCACTGACTGTTCAGACTCATGTGTGATTGAATGTGGTTCTGTGCACCCATTGTTGATAGTGCAGATGAAATGTAATTAATTAAGGAGTAATTTCTAGTCTGGTTGCAAATTGTGAATGCCTGAGATGGTGAATTTGTAAAGCTGTGCAAGTACGAAGTATTCTGAGGATGCATTCACAAAATAGCAATAAACCTGCCTAGTTCCTGAAAAATACCTGTGGAGAGCAGTGTAAGTGTATTTTCATACTTTCAGGTCCTCTGTGGTTATTACTGAGAGAATGAAAATGAGAATAAATACAGTAAATCAGCAGCTGATTGCTGATAGGCTGTGTGCTTATATTTGTATAGCAAAACAAGACCTAACATGAGACTTTTACCTATTACTGAGCACAGAGAGAGGAAGAACACTTGACAAAGCAGATTTGTCAATATATTGTATTTTAAATAATGTCCCACTTTCCTGTTATTTTTGGACTAAATTGTGATGAAGAATTGATCTTCTCAGTCCCTTTTCATTAGAAAAGAAAACAAACGTCTTCTGATTTAGGAGTACTAATTTGTTCCCCTTTTCCTAATTGATATTTCATGAGATAAGATATGGTGGGGGGGCTGAGTGAGCAAATCCAGTTTTAGTTTTCACAACTGAACTGCACCTGCTTTTTGAGTCCCATGCTCTGGGTAAACCACGACTGACCTCCTGGAAGCATTTTGCAACCTGTGAAAGTACTGGGGATAACACCAGACCCCAGGTGGTGAGTTTCTTTCACTACCCAAATTGTCAATCCAGGTTGGAGGACATTTCCTTAGGAATGATGTCACACCAACCCTCATTGGAAGGGACTTAAGTGTATGCCAATTCCTTAACAGGGATTCAGCCCAGAGGTCTCTGAGGTGCTTCAAAGGTTCTTTTTGTCATTAGGAGTGCATGCCCTTACAAACCTGTGAAGCAGGGGTAAGAATGAAACCTAATTAAGGTATTTAATGTGTAGGAGGACCAGAGGCTTTTAGTTGATGATTTTCAGTTCTGGGAGGCTTTCAGAAGTGATTGATGTGTCTATAGAGAACAAGATTTAGAGCTGCTTTTGCCAGAGGTCTATGCTGTGATTGTAGCAGGTCTGGGTCAGTGTTTAAATCAAAACTGTCTCATCTGGAAAGTGCAGCAAACCCTAAGTAATGGGGTACCTTATGCTAGGAAGCTTAAGTTTACCTCAACAGTATCACTCAGTATCAGAGTTTCACTGCAGTCTCTTAATTAGCACTCTAATATGTTCCTGTTCCTTTGAGATTTTGTGTGGTTTTTTTGAAATAAATTGTTTCAGTCTTTTCTTACCGGTTTATCTCTCTATACTCATCTTCATTTGTGCCTTTGCAAATCCCTGTGCAGTTTACTGAGCCTCTTGTGGCAATGAATATTGCCTCTGACTACACCTGCAGCAGTAACCAAGCCATAGAGAATGGCTATTTAATTGCCTTGTTCTAAGGCACGTTTCCATTGTCTCCAGCAAAAACAGAAGTGGCTGTGCTCAGCACTTCCAGAATCTGCAAAGCTGGGTGTGGAGAGCCTTTCACAAAACAGGAATTTTCTCCATGTTCTCCTTATCCACCCTGCTTTCCACATGCATCCCAGAGTAGACATCCCAGTCTACTCTCACCTTGGGATACTTATGTTCTAAGCTCCCCTACCCCAAAATGAGGTGAACTTTTGGGGTAAGGATCCTGGCTTTTCTCTTGGCTCTGAGCTATCCAGCTGCTGAAGGGTTGGCACAAGCCAACAAACCTCACTGAAATTCAGGAACTCTCTAATTCCTGCAAGTATTCCAGGATAAGGAGGTCTCTTTCTTTCAGTACTATTGCTTATAGTGCGTATCTCCATAAAATATAGATCCTTCAGGCAAGATCAGAACCTAAGCGATTTTTCAGTGACTTTGAAAGCTTAATATAAACAAACAAGCTAGTCAAAGGATGAGGGATGTCAGAGACACTTAATGAAACTGGGAACGAAGCTCAGGATTTCAGGACTCTAATCTTATACCCAGCCAGCCTTGAAGGAGGGCAGGGAGAAGTGAGAAAAAGGCAATGGGGGATGCAGGTAGTCACGAAAGGACAAGATGTAGAAACTCCATTTCTAGCCATTGCAGACAGAGTAATGCATACTGCAGGTCCTGACCCTATTTTGTCTTTGCCATAGCTGTATGGGGGAGTACAGAGTTTGTCCATTCCTAAGTCCTAAGCTCTCTCTCGTCCTGATTTGTGACTAGTGCACAAAGGCTCACAACTTCCACTTGGGATGGGTGGATCAAATGAATGACTTTTAGATGTCTGTAGCAGCTAATCTGGTATGGCACTCTGGACTTCAGTAGTCACATGTGGATGGGTGGGTTAATGTATTTCTGAAGCACAATTTATCTTATCTTAAACTAGACATAAACACAAACTCTGCTCCAGATGTGCCTGGTAGACATAAATGTGAACTGTGCTCCATATGTGCCTATTCTTTTTAGCCAGTAAAAGGATTCTAGAACAGTTGAATTTAGACATCAGATATTAATTTCCCTGTAACCCACCCAAGATCTCCTATGTTTTACCAGCTTAGTGCTGATTTTTGCAGTGGTGCTTCCTTGCTTGCTTTTTTCAAGTTTATTTAAATAAAGGTAAGAAATCACTCCCACATCACTATAAGCAATGACTGTCATAAAGCACTTTCCTACATCTCTTGGGGAGGATTTCCATTCAGGCAATGTCCTCCTATCATAATCCAATAACTTTGTGTTGTGTGTTTGTTGTTTTTTTTCCCCACTCTCTTTCCCACTTCATGACAGAGATCGATCCGATCTTTTGCTAATGATGACCGCCATGTCATGGTGAAACATTCAACCATTTATCCATCTCCAGAGGAACTTGAAGCTGTCCAGAACATGGTCTCAACAGTAGAATGTGCCCTTAAACATGTCTCTGACTGGATGGATGAAAAGAACAAGTCTACAAAATGTGAAGGGGATGTGGACGCAAAGGAGGAAGCTGCAGAAAGCAATGCCAAGTGAGTGAGCTGAGCCTCATAATGCATTACTGTACTGCTCTGAATGGGTTTCTTTCCCTCTAAATAAGAGTTGTAGTGTTACTTTATTCTGTTGCATATGAATGTTCATAAGAGGAAGTGGTTGTATTTGGACTTTCTGAGGTGGAAGCACGTAGAGTGAGTGTAGAGAATAGTAATAAGCCCCATGTGACCAGCAGTTGCTCTTTATTTCATTATTTATTTTACTGTGGAGTTGTGAAGCTGCATTTAGCAGAGGAACTTGTCAGCAATTCTAAGCAAGTGTGGGTATGTGTACAGTGACTGTAGGTAAGTATCTCTCCAGGTATCAGATAAGGAAGTGAAGCAGTAGGATGCCAACAGCCAGTTTGTCATGACTCAACAGCCCAGCTTCCAGATCTCTGCTTATCCTGTGATATAATTAGTATTGCTCCATTGAACTTTGTGGGACTTAACCAGGTTACATCTGTAGCATAACCTGCACTAGAAATGTAGCCAAAGGACTCTGTTTCCTTTCCTGTGATACATGGAATATTATGGTTTGCTGCTGCATAGGCTTTGCCCACAAAGCTCTGATCTTAAAACATAGTCAGTTTCATATGTATTTGTTATGTTTTCTGACACCTTTTGTGGGCAGTGGAGAGCTTATTATGACACCTTTTAAAATTTTTGATGTCCTGGTAAATAATGCATATGTTGTTTACACTTGTGGGATGGGCAAGTATAGCCTACTGCAGCAATAACAGATGGAAATACAGACCCACTATCTTGTGTGCTTCAGGAGTAAGATACAGTTCAGTGCAGGTAATGGAGAAAGATCAACTCTGAATCAAGAAGACTTTATCAGCTTTCAAACTGAAAATCATTTACTGGCTTAACACGAGAGAGACAATGATTGCCAGTGTATTTATCAGTTCTTTCTAAATGAATAATGATGTATGTCAGAAAATTCAGAAGTGACACATTGCTTCCTTTTCTATCATGTGGTTCTTGGTTATTTACAAGTCTCTCATTTTTAGAGTGGCAATTAGGAATTAAGTTATGAAACTGCTGTACCTCGCTATCTGGAACTGACTATACATCAGTTCAGAAACAAGAGGTGTCCTGTATTAACAGAGGAATTCCTGTGGCTGGGAGGACCAGAAAGCATTCATGACTTGATTTGATGTCTGAACAGTGCTGTGGATTCTACCTCACATCCTAGTAGTGTTTTTCCACAGATTTCTTTCTTAACATTTAAGCTTTCTTTGATTATCTCTAGGATAAGGTTGCAGGTTTGGGAGCTGTTGAAACAAACTGCTTGCTCTGTATGAAGTTTAAATGCAGCACCACCTACTCAGAATATACTGATCTGCACAGGAAACATCCAGCAGCATAAGACCATTGTACGATAGCCTTGGAAAAGTAAATACCCAAATGGTCCCTCATTTGATGCCTGTGGCTTTCTGTGTTCCCTAATAAATATTTAACAGACACAAGTCTGATCAGTGGCATTTTTGTGTAAGGCCAAGCTGTGATATGTCACTCTTTTGGTGTGAAATGTATTCAAATAGAAATAGCAAAAATGCTTAAACTCATGAATATTTTAACATAAATTAATGTATAAATTGGTTTAAGACAGCGTGATTGTATTAACACCAGAAAATAATTGCAGTGGATTGATAGGCTGCTTCTCCACAGATGGGCAATTAAGTGTTGTCATCTCCTCCAGGAAGGTATTTAAGCTCAATGCTTTGCTTTTCTTGGTATGCAGCTTGCTCAGTTTTGTTGGTGACTCCCCAGCATTACCGGTGACATTTTCAGGTGTCCTCTGATGTGGATAAAATAGGTGCAGAATGGATTCTTTAAAAAAAAAAAAATCAACATTTGCTTATTTAAAAATGCTAAGCCTGCAGTAAGTGCTTTAGAGACCGTTGGCAAGCCTTGCTGTTGCCCATCCATAAGCAGAGTTTTTCATGCTTGTGCTCTGTTACAAATTTAGAGTACAGCCTTTGTAAACATCAGTGTATTGTTTACACATATAAAATAGGCTGCGTATTGATGTACTTGTTGGGGACATTATTTTACCAATCACTTCACAGGCGAAAAAGGGCTCTCATTGCAGAAAAATACCCAGCTTTAAATATTTTTATGCTAGTTCCAAACTATATCTAAAGGAGCTCTGCATTTTCTTGCCTGTTCGCTTTCAGACGCTATTATAGTAGCACAGTTCCAGAGTGGAGGTTGAGATGTTGTTTATTTTTGTAATAGATTTTTGTTGGTTTGCCTCTGGCTTTTCCAGGGTTGTTGACTAGTCTGAGATTCCTGCTTCATTTTCTGTGTCATCCTCCTTTTCTCCTGCCTGTTGTTTAAGCATCTGTTCCTGCCTTTCCATTTCAAATCCATAAAGACAGTACAATTATTAGATGAAGATACCTCTGAGGGAAGCTCAGGATCTATGCGATTCTTGCACTTCTTGAATTTTTGTCTTTAAGCAATCCTAGCCTGCTAAGCTGTTTTTTTCCTGTGGTCTTTCTCTCAGTACTCAAAACCAAAGCGTTCTTATGTTGCTTCAAAAGTTGTTTACTGTGGCTCTTAAATGCACTCCTGAATTTCAGCTGGAGAGCAAGACCTTTCACATCTCTCTTCTTGTTGGTTTCAATGCTAGGACTTGTTCAAGGAATTGTACCTGAAAGGGTTTTGGAAGTCAGCTTTCCTGAAATTTCAGTTTGTAGTATGAGCTAAAACTTCAGAAGTTGAGTAATTTAAAGGATTTTGAGTGTGTGGATCAGCTGAAATAAAACATTGAAAAGGTTTGTGGCTATGTTTAAAGTTGGAGTGTCACTAGGAGATGGTTCAGATCACTTCTGGAAACAGAGAACTCTAAATAAATTGCACTACTTGTTTAGTAGATCTGCAGATAGTGAATTGGGGTTTTTTTGTGCTTTGTGACTTGAGCCAGGAAGCTTCTGTGTTGGCGTGGGTTGTAAAACAGTGCTTCAATTAATTTTTTCATAGGAACCAATTGCATAAAAGGAGTCTATGCTCTTCATCTTCTGATCAGTGATAAGCCACTTTGGAGGTCATCAGCCCATCAGTTTATCTCCTCACTGTGATAGGCTGATACAATTATTTGGAATGTGTGAAAATAGCATTTTAATTACTCCAAATTTCTTTGTTTTCAGGGATCAAGGTGGTCGGACGTTGTGTGGTGTTATGAGAATTGGCTTGGTTGCAAAGGGCTTGCTGATAAAAGACGATATGGATCTGGAGCTGGTTCTTATGTGCAAAGAAAAACCCACAAAGACCTTGTTATGTATAGTTAAAGACAATCTCCCAGCTCAAATCCAGGTGAGTCAATTTAAGGTAGTCTCCTACCAATTGCTGATAGCACTACTAGGTGTATTTGGGTAAAGACTGGAAATTGTTCCAGGAAAAAAGACAAGTGATGCAGACTAAAGACATATGCTTTGAGTCTGGGATGACATCTAGGGGGTGTGGCACATTTAATGTGGTGATGCAAAGTAGTTATTCACAAAACTTAACATCTTGTTCCTGCTGTTGCCTACTGCCTGTGTGTGATGTCAGTTTCCCTGTGAGGGCTGTTTACCTTTCTATTTGGTAACTAACCCAGCTGATTTTTGCTCTCTGGTCCAGTCACTAACATGAGCTAAATTGCAGTCCCAGAAATCTTCCCTGCTTGTGCATGTGAGTGGGTCTGTGTTGCTCTTCCCTGCCTGAACCTTGAGTTCTACACTGCAGCTGCTTTGCTTTGCTTGGGTTGTTCCAAGATAAATGCCTCTGTACTTCTAAAGTGAGAACAAGTCACTTTAGGTGGTCACTCATTTTAGCTCATGTTAATCATGAGCTTGTAATTCTCTTTATTTACAGCTATCTAATTCTGATGTTGGCATCCAGTAGGCAGCACTTACAGCTCATATCAATCTTTTAAAAGCATCTAGGGATAATTCCTTTTTGACAGAGTTCTGAGTCTGAATAATCAGCCCAGCTTCCAGACTGGCATACACTGTTGCTGAGAAACTATGCCCTAAGGTATTCCTCTGCAAGTGCCTTCTCTCTGAACCATGTCCAGAGTTGATCTGCTTTTCTCCTGATCTGCTTTTCTGCCTTATGTTTATTTCCACCCAGACAGTGTCTTTTTCCATTCTTGATGGCTGTTTGTTCTCACTGTTGTTCATCTAAAAGGCTTGTTTTAATGAGAAAATGTTGTGCCTGCAGATGTGCCCCTATCCATAGATGAAAATGCTAAGGATCTATCCAGTACTAAAGAGTAAATTTCACTTGTTTGAAAATTATAGGTATGTACTGAATAGTAGAGAGTAAATTTCACTTGTCTGTAGGGAGGTGTGAGATGAGAAGGGCTGAAAGTGATAAGTTAGCATATGCTTCCCAAAAAGTGAGAATGGCAGAGCAGATGCAATTAAAAGATGTCCCTTACATTTATTACCATCTTCACAAGTAGGTAGAATCCTATAGGGAAGCATTTTGAGGGAAGGGACTACAGAACAGATTAAGCAAGAGGCGTCTGCCTCATGAAGCAAGATACAGCTGTCATGGGTACAGAAGCCAGTGAGAGGTTCTGCAGACTCATGAGCTGCAGGAGGGAAAAGGAAGATGTGGGCCCATTAGTGGACAAAATGAGCAAGCCAGGTATGGAGATGTTAACAGCTTCTGCTGTGCTTCTTTGAAGGTTAGTCGTGAGCAGATGCTTCAGCTGTGTAGATTGCACAGGGAAAGAAGTTAGAATATATTAGATATGTTCTAACCGTATGGCCTTGCTGAGACAAACTCACAAAGACAAGGAATAGCTTGAGAAGTCTGGACCATCTGTGGTTATCTTTGCACTTCGGGAGGTTAGAGATGTCCCAAAGGACTACTGAAAGACCTGCAGATACAGATCACTTGAGATAACTCTGACACAATGCACATTAATGGAACAAATGATAAAGCAGTTGTGGTGTTATCCACAAAAGAAATCTAATCAAGAAATAAAAACTTTATTCAAAACTTTATTGAAAACAATTTAAAACCCACTTGTGTGCTGTCAAGAGAGGAAGGCCATGTTTTCCAGGCATTGTCAGGGATGTCTCCAGGTGCTGGGATTAATAAATGAAATGGGTGACAGTGTCGCCTTGCCTCCAGTTTCAAGTGCAGTGTGGAAAGGGAGTGAGAGAGGTTGATATGCAAATTAGAGAAAATCAGCCAAGTGAGGATATTCACCTAGAAAACCTCATAATTAAAAGTACCTGGTTTGGAAAAAGTCAGGACTGAATGAAGGTGTAAGTTTTAAAACATTAATGGTTATTCACAAAGGGGCAGGGATTTGGTATCTCACGTGACTACCAAAGGTTTGATGAGAAGTCATTGCAAATGTAGCAAAGGGCATTTTTGTTGCAAAACAGATCATCTAAATTTGTATGTGCAGCTAAGAATCAGACTATTTGGAGAGGTGGTGAAATCTTTGTGGCTGGGACACCTTAAGAATATCTTGGGGTTGGTAAGAGGTGGCTGAGGTATGTTTGTTCTGTACTTCATGGCAGGTACCTGGGGAGTAGGTGAGTTGGTGTAGCTCCTCCACTGGGATCTGTCCTCCATTTGCACTGACAGTTGTGGTTGTGTTGGTCACACTGCATATGAGAGCTTTTATGTTCAGAGGCAATGTTACCTGGGAAGTGTGCACTTCTGAAGTTGCTGGTGCTATTTTGCATACTAGCAGCTAGGAAAGTCAGCTTCTGCCTTTGTGAAAAAAGTTAAAAGAAGTGGAACTGCTTAGTATTCTCATTAAACTTACTGCAGACCTTTTCTCTTAAGCGTGTTACTGGGGGTTGTCTGTTTGTTTTTAATGAGGGAGGTAAGGCTTAACTTGCTACTGCAATGTTTTCTAGGCTTCTCATCATTTAGGAGGCATTTGCATATACAGAGGTTCTGCAGGTTTTCAGTTGATTGGGAGATTCTTCAAATCTTTCTTGGTGACTTTCAGAAACTTACAGAAGAGAAGTATCTCGTGGAGGAGCATGTAAATGAGGCAGCTATTATAATTCGTAACACAAAGGAGCCCAAGCTAACTTTGAAGGTGATACTCACATCCCCTCTCATTCGAGATGAAGCAGAGAAGAAGGAAGGAGGTACACAGAGCGTTTTAACTTGTTTTAAAGACTGTTCTATCTAAATGCCCTGACTGTGCAGCACAGGGTTAATTGGGAAGCAGGTTTTTAATTGTTCATCACGTACCGAATAGATTGGCTATTGCCACTGTAGGTTACATGACCTGTGCCTTAAGACAGCAGTCACTTTATTTTCATGTAAATGTGCATAGCTTTCACTTGCAAGAAATGTTCCTGCAGAGTTAATTTCAACATACAACGAAATCTTAGTTCTTTCTTTCAGACTTGTTAGTTAATTCTCGAGCACCCCAGCGCTGCACAGTCTGCTGTTCAAATTAAGTCAGTCAAGTGGGATTGGTTGGTAGTTATCTTGAAAAAGTAATTAAATTGTTTCTCTTTTTACATACAAAACCCTCTCCTGCAAAGCTTGCAAGTGTCATCCTAGCCCTCAGTTTTTTAAATTGATGATACATGTGTATGTTTCTGAGTTTTAAGAATGTCGTAGCTGGGATGCAATTGAAGTTACAGTGCTACAAGGCAGCACTTTTGCTTCTGAATTGAACGTTGTACCTCATGTCCTTAGAGCAAAATAGATATAGCAAACTATAACTTAGTTTCTTTCTGTTCCTTCTCCCTAACAGCCTGATCTCCACTATAGTTACAGGCCCCTTGTTAAAGGAGTGTTGACTGGTAGTGCCACTGAGGTTGGAAACAAACCCAGAGAAATAGAGAAGAGCAAATGTAGCCATACTTTGTCTGATTTTTAAAATCTTGTCAGTAATTTCTGCTTCCGCTTCCCAAACGTATCCCTAGAAACTTTGCCACTGGATGATGTCAGACCTTTGACCAACTGGCCACTCTCTGTCATGACAACTGAGGCAGCTGGGCCCATGTGGGCTAGGGAACTCCCTGGCGCTCTCTTCCCATCTCTAGACTTGCCACAAGTCCTTTGCTTCCTCCCTTCTCCCACATGAAATACCGATACAATGAGAAATGTTGGTCAGTTCCTTTTTGTTGGAGGCGATGGCAGGAAGGATCCCTTCTCAAACCAAATGGAGCACTTTGGCAGCAGTTGGATGCAGAAAAATCTTACAAACCAGATGAATGGCAAAGATTCCCGAATTGCAATGTCTGCTTATTCTCAAATTAGCAACCATGCTCTTTTGCAAGACCATTAAAAATAAATTGCATATTACTGTAGTTGTCTTCAACTTCCCGTAAGATGCTGAGATCAGCCCTGTAGTTGCTGCAGCTGATCCACGTTCATGAGAGAGCACAAAGTGCAAAACAAATTTTTATAGCAGAGGATTTGTAAGAGTCTCACAAGGGGATACAGTTTTGCACAAAGGCTTCTGTTCAAATATTTTCTTGCTAACAGTGATACTGTTGTGGCAGTAAACTCTAGGGACACCTCAAATTGAACGAAGATTGAATTGTCATGCTCTCTTATGTTTAAAATGTAGGTGTTTCAAAATTCTCTTTTAAAAAAAAAACTTTTACATGGTTTTCTTAGAGTGCTGTTACACTATCAGCTTTGTACAGCTGATGAGGATGGTTAGTAGGGCAGAGGACCTTGTGTTAAAGCCCAGGTTTTTGGCATTGATTCATCACAAGTGAACAGACATCTACCGTATTCCTTTTCAAAGGTATGTGAAATGTTGCACAGGTGTTACTAGGCAAATTGGAAGGAGAGATGAGGAGACTTTTTTCCATATTTCCAACTACATATAAGTCACTGTCGCTTGGATTCAGACCAAAAAAGTTTCATATCTAATATCAAGGGAAAATACACAAGGGAAACCATCTGGTAAAAATACCTTGATCTCCAGAGACAGTGCTGTCTTCTTTTTTTTTAATCCCCCTGAATAATGCCAACCAAATGTAACTCACTCTGCAGTTTGAAAAACATTATTTTGAATGAAGGAGCTCCAAATGCTTGTCAACTTGCCTTTCATCTCATGTGTAAGATAGGCCATTGGGTTCTGGGCACTGCTGCTGGCTTGCCTGGGAGCTGCTGGCAGAGAGCAGAGCCTGCACAAAACTGACCAAGGTTTCCACGTTCGGTGTGATTAGCACTAATCTGTCCTCTAACCCAACCGGCAAGGTTAGGCGCAACAGACCTGGTTACCAGTGCTCCCATTTGTTCTGTAGGAATGCTGTGTGTGCCTTCATGCCCTGATGTCAGAATGTATCAAAAAACATTCCTGGATTTTTCTTCAGTCCCCTCCTCTTTGGAAAAGTGTTCATGTTTAAGATGTGTTTGTCCTATTTGTTTTTGCCACTTGTCAGCAAAAATAAATAGCGGACCTGTGTGTGTGTGTACATCTCAGTGTTTCTCACAAATGGCTATCCATAAAGCTCTGCTTTCTCATGTTGACTTGAGAAGTCAAAATGCCTAAAATATTCCTGCATTTTGCATCAGTTTACATTTCAAAACCTTCTTAAGAAACTGAATTTTTAGTCATAGAATCAAATATAAATTGGGCTTTCCAGATCAGAGCTTTGTAGCTTGCAAGTCAGTTGTTACTGAGCATACAGTTAACAACAAGCTTACCTAGTAATAAACAAGCTAATTTACCAAAGTGGAGCTGAAATCAGCCTTGCTCCTTGAGCAGCTGCTGCATAACCAGTCTGCCTCTGCTGCTGCCTTTGCTGGGCAGATGCAGGCAGTGATGCACCAAAGGCTGTGGCTCATTGCCAGGGGGCAATGAGCCACAGACTGACCTTGCCTCTACGGAGAAGAGAGTGCTCCTTGTATGGCTGGCTGTGAATGAACGAAGTTGGCAGCTACTGTGTGAGGAGAACACATACAGCAAATGGGGAGAGAATGATTCTGGTTTGCATAGCGTGAGCTAATGTCAGGGCTTTTATTATTAACTGTTTATTAAGCTCCTTGTATCATTGCCCTTTGTTAAAAGCACAAGGAAAAAAAGTAGCTCTGTAATCACATTTGAAAATTTTGATTGGATCTCACTTTCCTGACTGGCAGAGCATGAAGAAACATGCCATTCTCCTGATGGTGTCGAAAGGGAGCCTGCTGCAAGCTGCTCGCCCTCCTCACTGCCTGTTCTCTTCATCTTTCTGTTTAATAGAATCTTGCACCCAAAAGTTGGCTGACTGCAACATCTGTGAAAGGTGCTCGAAACCTAGTGCTGAATTTGCAATTGGCAAAGTTCTCCAAGATATTTGTAGTTCAGATCTTTGGAAATAGCCTAAATCCAGTAGGGGAAAGTCTGATTCTTGTTTGTTGAAACAAATCATATGAAGTTCTTCACTCACCTGAATGGCAGATGACATCTAAGCAGTTTGGTTTGTAGTTTAAAGGAGAAATGTAATTTATGTTGTTAGTGGCTGCAAACATACTTTAGCAAAGCCTTGTGAAGCACTAAGTAAAAGTCCTGAGGCCCTTACAGATCTGTTTCACTGCCAAAGAAAAAGCTAACGATTTTGCAGTCAGTCACCTTTGCCATTTCTAACATTTAAAAGTAAGATTCCGATCATTCATTGACAGTAGTTGTTTTATACAATACCTGAGCTTTAAGCAGATGTTTATATTGTCCGGAAGGAAGTTTTCTTACAGAAGTGCATTTAGATGCTTTGTGGCACACAGTTGCTAAATGTACATTACTCCTGAAAATAACGAAACTGCAAATTTAAAAGCCAATCTTGTGTGCCCAAGTGACTTTGTGCACACAAGTCCAACGCTTCAAGACTTTGCAGCATTTATTTGGAAAGCAGGCAAGGGGAATGCTTAACCCCCATATTGTAATACTGTTGATGAGGGCAATAAGAAACAATGCAAATATCTGCTGTGAAGTTCATTTGGGTTAGAAAATAAGCTTATAGCACTTCAGTCTTCTGCTGACAGCAGAGCCAGCAGGTGTGAAATGCAGCTGTGAATTGTCAGACAAGATACCTGTTTCTGTTCAGTTTTACACTGGGCTGTTGTTCTTAGTTTTGGTTTTTTGGCTTGGACTCTTTTATCCATCATAACATAATTTATTTTCATCACAATAACCTTTGCACTGAATGGCATAGAGTGTGAAACAACTTCAATGTTGAAGATGCAATTGCACAAGCAACCAATACTATCTAAACTAGCTGAGATGTTACTAATAAGCTGTACTACAAAGTGGTGATGGTACTTTTTTCTCCTAATTCATCCTCATATTTTTAAATATCTTGCTGGATTTTGCTTATCAAGCATAGTTTTCAATTTGGAACAGATAATATGTTTCATTCAGGCCTGTATATGTCTTTCAAGACCTGGAGAACTGACCATTACTGAAAGACTATTTCCAAATCATGTTGAAATAAAGACCAATTGTGTATTCAAAGGCAAGTCCCATATTCAAGGATTCAGTTGAGCCATGGGTTTGTTTTGGTCTTGCAATATGTTCTCATGTCAGTTAAAAACTATAATCTTTTAAAATATTCAAGGTCTGTTATTTGGACAGAGATTCCAGAGAACCTGGGTTTCAATAACTCCATAATGGTAAAATAAAGATTAAATTAAAAAATGTAGGGAAGAAAGGACCAATGCATTAATGTCCCTCAATACCAGATATGACTGCTAAAAGCACTTTGTTGCATGCTGGATGAAAAAAGGAGACAGATTTTTTAAAAAATAAAGAAGTGTAAACCTGCACAGAAGATCTCAGTGTCTTGTCTCTCAAATCCTCCTTTGAACTTCCCTCTGATTCCAGTTGCTGTTGGGAAGAGAAGATGTTTATAAGAGGGGGCTACCACTCTAACAGGTTAATAATCTGGAAGTTACCAAATTTAGTTCTTTCATATGTTCTGGTTATATGCAAAACTAATCATATTGTAATAGCCAAAGTTAAATATTTCTTTCACTGAATTATGTTGGCTAGTACTGTTCATGCAATAATATTTCAAATAGATTTAGTGCTTTTCTTTGGAATTCTCAACAATTGCATGGACATAACTTCATCTTTTGACTGCTAGAACTACTTGGTTTTTTTATATACTCCTCTAAGAATATCTTACTCGTGTCAAAAGAAGCTTCTCTCTTTGAAATTCTGTGCCACCTTTGTGGAATAAAAGTCACAGAGAAGGGAACAAAGAGGAAAACAAAGCCCAACCCAACACACACACACATACAAAAAAAAAAAAAAAAAAAAAAAAGACAAGTGCTATATAGCTATTTTCTGCCCTGAAATGTGTTCTACATTTTTAATAAGATCCCAGATTGTCTGTAGCAGTTGCCATCTTTATTATTACTATTATTTTACAAGGAGTGAATGCCTTTGCTTCTGTTGCACACGGGCACATTTACTACCTTTTTTTTAATGGCTTGTTTAAATTAAGTAACACAGTGCACTTAAATTCTGGGAGTCTTATTATCTCATTGAGACGCTGCCGCTCTTTTTGTATTGTGACAGAAACCCCTTGGTCAAATTGTATCTGTCTCTTTTTATCCCATTTTTACCAGTAGATAATGTTGCGATGAAAGATCCTCCGGACTTATTGGACAGGCAGAAATGCCTGGAGGCCTTGGCGTCTCTGCGGCACGCCAAATGGTTTCAGGTTGGCTATTTGTTCTTACCTTGTTGTTATTGTAGCCTTACGAGGTTTAATTTGAGACAGTTTTTAATTTGAATGCCTCTTTAATTTCTGACTAGTCCCTAATAGAGCGAAGGTCTAGAATTCCGAATTCAGTGCTGTACTGCGTGAGGGCAAACGTGGCAGGTCGACAGCCAACTGGTCTAGAGTTGTCATGAGGCTACAAAAGCAATCTTAACGCTTTGCTTCCTTTTTTTTTTTTCCCCCCCCCTATGTCTCTCTAAATGGAAGTATTTTATGTAACTTTTTATTTTGCATGAAGCTTGTTAAGTATTAAGTAATAATAATTTAAAAATCTGTCCTAGGACTCTGTGCATTTAAAAAGAAAAGCAAAACTGAAGGGTTTTTGCAGGTGTATTGGAATCCTTTTATTTGTTTTAGGCCAGGGCAAATGGACTAAAATCATGTGTAATTGTCCTTCGTATTCTGCGGGATTTGTGCAACAGAGTCCCCACATGGGCGCCACTGAAAGGATGGGTAAGTACAGAAAGAGTTGAAAGCCACAGATCAGGTCTCAGTTCTCCTGAGAATTGCAGCAGTGTCTGGATTGGAGAAAACCCATGTGTTATTCAAAACTCTTCCATACAGCCTCCTTCCTGTGACTCCCCACTCACTGCTTAGGTGAATAGAGAAGTCTTTGTAGGAAGGAAAGGAGACAAGTATTTGTTCAGTCTGCAAGATGTACAGGTACCACAGAAGCAGAGGTAATGGTGTGGGTCTTGCACATCCTCAGGGACTTGCAATAGAATCCCACTTGTTGCTTCCAAGTTTAGCTTTTCAAAAATGCTCTGCTGCCCTAACAATGCTTCTCCTAGCACTGTCTCGCAGCAGCAGGTTTGGGGAGGGCCAAATGCTGTGCGTATCTAGTAAGGGATGCTCTGTAAGTTGTCAGAGTCAGTGTTTCACTGAGAACTGGTAGAACTAAGTGAGAAGTCTTTGAGAGGAGAACACTCACAGGACTTGGCATTAGAAGGCTTCTCCTTTTGGAATTCCTGGGCAGTTAATGGAAGGCAGTTGGTTTCCTCAGAGCAGGGATCAAGTGTGTCAGCCACAAACTGCTCTCTGGGCCGCCTGTAGCTGTTGGTTAGACCTGTAGTGGGTAAGAAATGAAGTGAGGAGATGTGAATATTTTTCCCTTCTACCTTTCCATGTTTAACTGCATCACAGTTACCTTTGTGTCCATACTAATCATAATTTAATGTCTTCTAGCCACTCGAGCTTATATGTGAAAAATCTATAGGTACTTGTAATAGACCTTTGGGTGCTGGGGAAGCATTGCGGCGAGTGATGGAGTGTTTGGCATCTGGAATTCTGCTTCCTGGTAAGGGGCCAAATTAACCTCAGGAACACAAAAAGGTAGACCAGGCAGCCCTAATGTTTTGCTACTGCTGTAGGATTAGATGCAAAATGCCTGCCTTGAACTCCTAACCTGTAGTGGAGATCAGTGAATGATTTAAAAAGAAAAGAAACAAAACCATGAAGTTGCGTGGTTGCAACTGTTGGAATGAGCACTTGCAGTGCAGCAGAAGTTAATGGGAAATCTAAGGTTTGGTTATAAATTAATCTCTAGTTCATTAAGGGGTTGCAAACAAGTAAGTGGACTTAATGACCATGTGTTTGGTATAGATACATAAAAATCTACCTATCTGTCCAAATTATTTGGGTTTTTTGAAGCCTGTTGATTTTACTTCGTTTGACCCTGCTAAGTTCTGTCGCCCAAGGGAATAAAATCATGGGGTTTGCTTTCTTTGTGTAATGTTTGAATATCTCCCTGGACAAGGTCTGCTTCCCACTCTGAAGACTAAGACTGTTGCAATATCCACCAGTCCCCATTTTCATATTGCTTCTCATTTCCTTTCCATAATCTGCTTTGCCTCTTTCCCTTTTAGGAGGCCCTGGTCTGCATGACCCCTGTGAACGGGAGCCAACAGATGCTTTGTCTTACATGACAGTTCAGCAGAAAGAAGCCATTACACACAGTGCTCAGGTAGACAACTCATACATGGGAGGAACTAGGTGCTGTAACAGTAAAGACTTCAGTAATACCATTTGTTCTCTGTCAGGATAGCTTATTTTAATGAAAGTCTTGACAGTTTTTTGGTGTACCCTGGAAAGGTTAAATGACAGTTTGTGAGTGCAAGAGTTCAGTGTGTGTGTAATGTAATCCTTACAAAAAGCTGTGCACTACTTGCATTTCACCTCAAGTGCTTGTGGCACAACCATTGAGCAGGCTCCCTGTCTGTGCCCTGCACTGTGTGTTACAGAAATTAATGAGTTTTAAGCTTGATATGATAGAAGATAGCTACAGAAGCTGTCTTCTCATAGAAGAAGTAGGTTTGTGCTAGAAATCTAGACAACCAAGGTGATGTTTTAACTTAGGTTTCTACTCTCCCCTTACAGCATGCTCTCAGATTATCAGCCTTTGGTCAGATCTATAAAGTTTTGGAAATGGATCCCCTACCATCAAATAAATCATTTCAGAAATATTCCTGGTCAGTAACTGACAAAGAAGGTAGGTACACTTTACTCCAAAAATTGCTAATTGGGCAGTAGGCTAAGGGTTAATTTACAGTGGGTGCAGTTCCTGAGTTATATATAGTAAATGCAACATAAAGGCTTTTCCTTCTGCTAAAACAAAACACCATTGCTGGAATAACGTTTGGAACTGCTGTCCTCTAGAAATACCACCAGAGGAGCAGCAGTACAGCTAGAATATAGTAGAAAATATCCTTTAAACACAAAGTCCTTTGGGATCTGAAAAGTAAAAGTAGTGACTGATTCATAGACTGGGGAAGGGAGGCTGCTGACTAGTCAGAAGACGTGTAAGGAGTGTCTGTAATAAGAATTACTCAGGAATTCTTCTTAGGAAATATTATGTATCTAATAAAAATACATTTCCATGTTCATCTGTTGTAAAATCAATAGTTCTGGAGTTCCTGCATTAGAGTAACTATAAACAACAGCACTGCAGAATTGCACTGCTTGTATCACATGTGATTTTGGGAACAAACATCTTGAATGGCATAGTACAGTGAGTAATAAGCAGTAAGAAACTTTTCACTGGTGGTTGAGTTATTCTCATTGAAACATGCAAAGTATTAGTATGGGACTATCAGACCCCTGCTGTGGAATTCTGTTTTCCTAATAGCATATCCATAATACAAGGAAATTTATACCCTAGGTACAGGCTCATCTGCTCTTAAGAGACCATTTGAAGATAGTGTCGGGGACGATAAAGATCCCAATAAAAAGATGAAACGTAACCTGAGGAAAAGTAAGTGCAACACTTTTCCATCCTGTTTGCAAAGATTTGTTGTGCAGTGGGAGCTGGTTTAAAAGTTTCTCCATGTTGGTGTGCAATAGCATGTGAAAAAGTCTTAGGAACACAAAATGTGTTCTCTGTCACCTCACGTTCAGAATGTCAGACACATGTCTTACTGTGCATCTGAATTTCCCCTGACATGTTTTGCTAACTGAATAGCTTTCATTTTTAAATGGGATTACCAGTCAGGGTACAGAGAAATTAAAGTTGCCTAAGCAGCTGAGGTAGTTTTATTGGAAATGTCTCTGTACTCTGGGGTTTTGTTAGTTTGGATTTAAATTATTTTTCACAAAATACTGCAGTGACTTTGCCGTGTGAAGATTTGCCTTTTTGCATTCTTCCCCTTCTTGTGGTAGTTAATGGTCTCTCAAGACCTCTTAAAAGAAAAATAAAATGCTTCACCTACAAAACATGGGCATTGTGTATGTGCACAGATGAGACATGTGTCAGCATTGCTGGGATCCAGTCAGTTTCAGGGCTGTTTTCACTGTGCTACTTTAGTGCCTGCTCTGGATCTCGTTCCTCACTACCTACAAAATTTGTTAATCCTTTCATAGCAGCCAGGAAGAATACAGCTAGCTGCAAAAGAATTGTGTTAACTAAATGGGTAATTATAGTTGTTATCCTAAAGTAGAATGGCTTATTAAAGATTTAACACTGTCATGGTTATCCTCAACCTCTGAGAGGCTGAGGGGTTGTTTTTGTTCCTTTATATAGACAGAAGGCACTGAAATGCAAACTGTTTTGTTTCTGTTCATCTTGGTTTGTTCATTTTACTTTTTTTTTTTTCTTCTTCCTTTTGTTTCCCCTCCCCTCCTCCCTCATTCCCCTCTCTACTATCTTGTACTAGTACTAGATAGTAAAGCAATAGATCTCATGAATGCTCTGATGAGGCTGAACCAAATCAGGCCAGGGCTTCAGTATAAGCTGCTGTCACAGTCTGGTCCAGTCCATGCCCCAGTCTTCACAATGTCTGTAGATGTTGATGGTACAACATATGAAGCATCAGGACCTTCTAAGAAAACAGCCAAACTCCACGTGGCAGTGAAGGTAAGGCAGCCTGAAGTCATTTACTAACCCCAGATCTTGGAACACAGACTGTGAAATACAGTTAGAACATGCAACCTCAAAATTGAAGTTTGAATGAAGCTGAGCTACTGCTTGTGTACTTCAAATATTGCTGGGCATGGGCCAAACAGCACCACTGGTTTTATACTAGCAGAGGGGAGGGAGAACTCCCCAGGGCTCTGCAGATCAGCTTATGTGAAAATGGATGGAATGTGGTGGTTAAGTTCTGGACTGGAAGGGTTCAGTTCTGTTCTGCTTCCTCCTGTTGGTTTGAAAACAGCATGTTGGTGGCTCCCTCCTTCTCCTCTCCCTTCTCTTTGTCCATTCCTGGATTGTGAGCTCCTGGAAACATGGTGTTGTTTCCTATCTTCAGTGCCTGAAGAGTACCTTTGCACACAGGGATAAACAATGTGCATAAAGGATTGGTCTCCAGTCAATTTTTCAGTGAGAGACTGATCAGCTTACTGAGGTGTCTCATAGGTTGCTCTGCATGACAGAGTTTAGATCTGTAAACAGTGACAGCTGAACACCTAACATGAACATCCTTTCACTTCATGAGGATAGTTCAGACTGCTAAAGCAGACCCAGCCTGCTGTGTTTCTGGGAAGAAACAAAAGTTTCCTACAGACAGTTCATATGAAAGAGAACCTCTTCCAATAGAACTGCAGTTAGGACAGGAAGAAGCCCATCTGTCATTCTGGGCTTCGTTTTGTTTTGAACAAGAATCTCCCTTTTAGATGCTTCATCTGGTAACTTTCTGCTTCCCTTTGATTTCAGTTTTGAAAACCCATTGTCCCATATGCTTTCAACTTCAAAGTGTCCAGAAGTATCTGAGGGAATGTGTTGTTCCTCCAGGAAAAGTAGCTCTCTGCATGTGTGTCCTTCCAGACCTTCTGCTCATTCTTTTATTTTGCCTCCCTCCCTGCAGTTGTTTTAAAAAATAATACAAAACTTGCCCTGAGGAGCTCTGACTTCTCTGTCCTTGAACTTCTCTGCGTCAGCCAGATCTGTACTGGTGCCTACCCAGCTCTGTTTTCTCTAAATTTATACATATACAAATCCTGGGCTGCACTTCAAAACAACCATGATTCAGGCCAAGAGGAAATGGGTGGCGTGGCATAGACAAGTTTGGGGTGGGTTGTTTTGTTTTGGGATCTTTTTTTTCTCTCTAACAGATCCAGGCCCTGCTTTGCCAGACCTCTACTGAATAATGTGACTGTTGGAAGTTTCTAGATCTGGCTATTTAAAATCCAGAAGCCCTAAAAATGCATCCGGATGTACTAACATTGTATGGGAGCTGAGCCTGGACTTAGCCATGCAGTTCTCAGTTCAGTGCTTTAGCAAAGTGTGTATAAGACTCAACTTTTCAGAGGAGCTTCAGGTTCTTTTCAGATTCTCTTGAGCCTGTGTCCAGTACCTCTGCACAACTAAGTTAGAGAGCTGGTTACACGAGAGGCTGGCCTTGCTAGCAGAGGATGTTTTTGCAGGAACTGGTGAATAGCACATTCATCAGTACGGTTTCATTGGCTTTCCAGCTCCTGGTTGTAAGCAGCATGGGGAAAGCCTGCAGCTAGTTGGCATGGCTCACCGTGAGGTAATCTTAGTGCAGACAGTTTGTAACTGCTAGCCTGGTGTTCCTCCACGTCACATCTCACTTTGGGAATTTGCATTTACCCTCTCATGTCCCTGAGAGATGCAAGCCAGGGAGGTGGTATCAGTCCTTTAGCTTTAGGGTCAAGTTTTGCGTACTACTGAGGTACCTGCCTGCTGTTACCTGCCACTTCTTAGGGAACTCCAGAAGCACCATCTTGAATCAGTGTAATGTTTTAGCTCTCAGGAGACTGTTGTTTGTCTTTGTCCTACAGTAGATTTCTTGATCTGTCCATAGGCACAGAGAGGGAGGAAAGGCGTGCAAAACCATCTCCTTATCAGACTGTTTAGCAGTGTCACACAGTGGAGGCACTTCTGGAAGTGAATCTATTCTTATACAGGGAATTCTTGAGACTATGGATGATGTTATCCTGGGGACTAAAATTCTGGGTTTAGTGCTATTTTCCCCATTGCTATGGTGTTTTTTTCCCCATGTTAACACAGGAGAAAATGTCTTTCTAAGCAATCTGCCTTTACGAAGTGTATGATGGACCTTCTTCTGTGTTGTGATCAGCTTTGTTTTGGTACCACTGCCTGTGTTACAGTTCACTTTCTGTGGCTTTGTCGTAGGTTTTACAAGCAATGGGCTATCCCACTGGTTTTGATGCAGATGTAGAGTGTATGAGTTCTGACGAAAAATCAGATACTGAAGGTAAAAATGAAACAACTTCTTCAATCTCAAGCAATAATACTGGAAATTCCACAGCTGACACCTCCGCTACCCTAGAGGTGAGTGTCACATTAAAATGTGCAAGTGATGGAGAGCTATGAGGTTTGGGTTTGGTTTTTAGGGGCTTATTTTGGGAAATAAGTCTTCCTCAAAGACAAAATTCCAGTAACTTCACTTAGTTTGGCTGAATGTCCCCAGGAATCAAGCTGTGATGGGTCTGTAGCATACAAAGTATTTCTGCCATTTGTTCTTTTCACCATTGAGAAAGCAGAGATTTTCAGCTCTTGCCTAGATGTCATCCCTTTCACCCTTCTCTTCTGATTTTTCTCAATCAGTGTTCCTGAATGGCACCAGGGATTTAAGAGAAGTATTCTGTGTAAATACTGAGTAACAGCTTTAAGTCTGTCTACCTGATTTGCAAGCTCCCTGGGGGCTGTACTGATAAACCACTGTAAATTCCTGCTTTCCATTTCATTATAATGCATTTCTCCAGGACTACTGGGGAGTTTCTGCTGTAATTACAAGTAATTGTTCTGCTCCTTGAATACTTGTCAAGATGTTAGCTTTCTGTGTTTACAATTCTTCAGACACTTGACTTTCAAAGGGCAAGCCCTGCAATTAGGAATCTCAGTCTTTATCCAAAATAAGATACTGCTTTTTTTCATTAGTGAGTAGTCATTTCTATCTGTAATTGAGTGCACTCTAATACAGACTGATCTGCTGGTGTGGGGATCTCAGCTTTACCTTCTTTGCATTCCAAACAGTTAGATATTTCTGCTGAAACATGTGACCTGGGACATGAGACATCTTCAGTCAGAGCCCAGTGGTGCCAGGACGTAATTAGATCGCAGCAGAGATGTGTGCAGGGTTGGGCAGGCTAATCTCTCCTTTCAGTGATAAAGCATGCAGTTCCAAGGAACCTGACACTGTGGCCTGAGCTTCAGCTCTGGATGCTCTCCGGGTCGAAATTCCAGGTGCTGCTGGTGTAATGTTCAGTTTGTGTAGACACCACAGCACCAGGACAGTAGCTCTCACTAACAGGAATACAGAGGGGGTGACTTCTGCAGTATTTTTTGTGCACTGCTGTTCTTTAGAGAAGAGGCTTTCCATCTGCTGTTCAAGTGCAGCATGCTACACTGAAGCCCAGACAGCATTAGGGGGACTGATACTGGTCTGCTCTGGAGGAGCCTGCTGAGGCCTAAGTGTCAGCAAGAACAAGCTCTTGCAGAGGCTTGACACAGATAATTCTGACATTCTCTTAAGAGGCTGGCCCTGTGGCACTGTAAGCCACAGTGCTGTCAGTTTGTCTGCCTTTTGAAGAGATAAGGGCTCTGAAGCAACCCCGTAAATGTCTCTCTAGGTAAGAACTCAGGGCCCTATACTCACAGCAAGTGGCAAAAACCCGGTGATGGAGCTCAATGAAAAAAGAAGAGGTCTGAAGTATGAGCTCATCTCTGAGACAGGCGGAAGTCATGACAAGCGCTTTGTGATGGAGGTGAGTGAGGCAGAGTTAAGAGCTGCTGAGTGGTTTTTTTTTTTAACAGCACCTCAGCCTTTGGAGTTGCTTGCTGATACAGTTCAGGTGTTTTAGATGTTGCTTTTTGCAATGCACATCTGTGGTGGTTATGTTTGCAGGTTTTTGTACTCATTGCTGCCGTGGTGACTAGCTTGGGGAAAGAATTCTATGCTTTAGGAAAATAGAAGGAGAATTAAAACTGAATTCTGACAGCCCCAAACTGTGTCATGTCATGACGTGAGGAGAAAGAGGGAAGTGGAAGATCCACAGCTTGACAAAAATACCTGATTTGCAAGTTTTGCCAAGTGTTACCAAGTGTAACATAGCCCCATGTCAGTAACCTGATTTCAGTCTCCTGTTGCCAGCTTACTGGGGGTATTTGGAGTGACTGTAGCAAAGGGTAAACTCATTTGATATCTTCATTAGTGTGTTGAGGAGCTCATCACATTGGCTAAACTCAGTACCAAACAGGCATGCTGGTCCTTTTTGAATTGTACTTGTTTGCAGATTCTGCTAACTGCTATAGAATGGTTCACAGCATCACTTAGGCTTTCTTCATCAGCATCATAATCTAGAAGCAATAGAAATTTGTCACACAGCACACTGATTTTTTTTTTTTTAAACTGCTGAAGTTCTTTATTGCTGGCACACCATGGTGTATGGGTGCAATATACCCAAGGATAAATACTAGGCATAAACATGTCTCAATTTTCAGGTAGAAGTAGACGGGCAGAAGTTCAGAGGTGCAGGCCCAAACAAGAAAGTAGCAAAAGCAAGTGCTGCGCTAGCAGCACTTGAAAAACTGTTTTCTGGGCCTAATGCAGCAAACAACAAGAAAAAGAAGATTCTTCCTCAGGTAAGAATTGTTACTTGGCTTGTTTGGGTTGCTCTGTTAGCAGAGCTCTGGATTGTTTTATCACACAGGAACATCTACAGGAAGCAAATGATTTAAGTCTCTTGCACATAAAACAAGTGTAAGGTTTCTGGGTTTATTTTTTTAATAATAATTTTTGTAGTACAGCAACATAATCTGATAGTTCAGGCCGTATTGTGGGAAACACAGTAGAAAAGAAGGCATGAAGAATGAGGCACTTCTTAGCTAGAAGAGATACAAGAAGGTCTCAGTAGTTCTAGCAGTGATGATGTGGAAGTCTCTTGTGTTTCAGACCAGAGCTGTAGTGTGTTCCTTCAAGATGCAGGCATTTGCAGCCATCTAAAGGCTTTAACTCTGGGCTGTAAAGTTGAGATTTTTTTTTTTGTGTACCTTTTTTGTCTCCAGTTTTTGACATGAGCCATTTTGTGTGGCGAAGAAACTTGTATAATAAAGTTTGGTCTTGTCCATTAGGTTTAATGATCTCTCAAATCTATTAAGGCTGAACAGAGCAGAAACTAATCAACGGTGTTCTTCCTCCAGAGGACCACAAGTCCCAAGCATTACAATTTGTGTTTCTTTTGAGCAAATACATTAGAATTTTCTTGTGATTTCACTCTGGAGCAGAATGTATCATAAAATACACTTACCCAAGAATTGACTGTTACCTTTGGTTTGTTCTGTTATTAGTAAGTCCTCTCCATTTCACCAAGACCTTGGTTAGGAGTATTTGTCTCCATTACTGTGTAGAAAGTGTAGTAAATGAGAAAAATGCTACCTCACAGGGTAGTATTCAACATGCACTGTTAAGACAGGAAACAACTTCTGTTTATTCTTCTTTGTTGTTGTTCATGTGTTCTATTTCCAGTAGGTCAAGGATGGAAGTAGCAGCCAAACTTGTCTTTGAAATACCTGGATTTGCTTGGTTTTATTGTTTTTGGGGAGCAGTCAGAGTATTTAGTAGAGCAAAGCTGTGCTCTGATGTATGTGACTTTTTGCTGCTCCTTCGTTTGTAGGTGGTGACAATGGGAAAAGGCAGGTGGTGTTCTGTTTGAAGTTAGGTTACAGCAGTCCAGTGTTGCCAAGAGGTGGTTAATTGTCTTTGAGGTGTAATCCTGAACCTAGAGGTTCAGAATGGTAGGCAAGAAGCAAAGACAATGTTGTCAATAGACAAGAAGTGTATAAGGAGGTGGGAAAGAGCAGCAAGGTGAGGCAGAGAAAGGGGCAGAAGCCACCAGTGTCAATGCCCACGCAGCTGGAATGGAGGTGACTAACAAGCAGCCAGAGCATGCTGAGCCAGGGCTGAGCAGAGTGAACACACAGCCCTTGGTGCATGCTGCTGTGCACTGCAGGCAGTGACCTGACAAGGAACCCACTTGGTTTCTGTCAGACTCCTTAGGACAGCACTTCTCTGGTCTGTATTCTGCCTTCAGCAAGACTGGCTCATTAAGCATGTTTAAAGGGATTTTTCAGATGATGATTTAATGCAGATGGCCTTGTCCTTCCAGCAACTTTCACTCTCTGAATTGCTGCATTTTGATTTTCTGGGCAGACTAAAGGGGTTGTCAATACAGCTGTTTCTGCAGCAGTCCAGGCTGTTCGAGGCAGAGGACGAGGTGCTTTAACACGAGGGGCATTTGTTGGGGCAGCTGCTGCTACTGGATACATAACACCAGGTAAGACTCGACACTGATGGGTAAGAGTTTAACTTCTGTCCGCTAGGGTGTTCTTGTCCCTGCATGTCAGTCACCTGTGCAACTATTACTTCTGTATTAATCATCCGAGATGAAGCAGAAAACAGGATTCATGGGGCTTTAAATAAATCAAAGAGCTGAAAAGCCGCTGGTATCTGTCTTTTCTGAGTGTGCAACTTGAAGCTCAGAGTGCACAGAGCTCTCAGTTATGGGCAGAATGGCTTTTCTGGCTTTATTCTTTTATGTATTCGTAGTTCAGCACCATGGCACAATTCTCAGATCTCTTCCCAGCTAAGAACCTCCTGGATCGTGTGCCCTTTAGCATTAGGACTAGCTTACCCAAGAAACCCTCATGGATCTTAAGCTGGTATGTTCTGGAGTCACTGTGCACCCAGAAACTTTCTACATGAATTGCAGATAAGCAGAGCATCTGTTAGTAGCTTCTGCGGTGGAAAAAAAAAACCCGCCAAAACAAAAGAATTTCTGTTCATACTCTGGCTGGTGTTAATTCATCATCCCTGCTGCATTGCTCTGATCAGCACAAACATCTTTAGAAATCCCAAGGGCCTTCTGGTTCACATTTATCCTTGGTGCTTACCATACAGAACAGATGAGTGTCTGGTCAGGGTATCTCATGGTTTGTTCCTTAGGGCAGATTAGCACCATCAGAAGTAAAACTGTTCCCGCTTGAAGAACTGAAGTGCTCAGCTACTACTAGCTGGTACAAAATAGCATAGGGCTTCTTGTTGTGTTGTTTTGTTTTAAAATGTAAGCCACGTAGGGTGTAAGGCATTAAAATGTAAATCTAAGAAAACCAATGAAATGTTTGCTGTCCCCTTCCTTTTAAAAATGCATTGCTCTTTGACTGTGCAACATGTCTGAGGCTGGCAGCTTGTGTGAAGGGCATCTAGACACTGTTTTTACTGGGAATAAGAGCCACAAATTTGTAAGAATGAGCTGCTGGAGATGCCTTAGTCAAAGCAAATTCAACAGCTTCTTAAAAACAGAACCTGTATTTCTCATGCTTAGGTTTGCAGATTACCCTTTGTGAGCTCTTCTTATACCCTTTAGTGGTTCACGTGTGCTAACAACACAGCTCTCTTGGTTGGTAGATCTGCTTCCTGGCACAGCTGACCATGTCATCTTCGTTGTTCCTGTATATTCATGTAATTATCAGTATTAAAAACTAGTGATTCATTTTTAATGGCTGTTAACATTGTTTTTGGAACTGTCTTTCTGCCTGAGGAGTCATTTATGAGACACTGGAACCTGCCAGGCGCATGCTTCTTGCCAGCATGGAATTACTCCAGAAATAAGTTTAGTTTCCCAGCTGGTATAGTTGTAAAGCTCTCACTGGCCTTAGCTGTCACAGATTATCTCTTCATCCCCTGTTCTGCTCAAAAATATCTTGGGTTTTGTGATGGACACAAGTGATCCCAGCAGGAAAAAAACTTAAAGCCTTCATGAACTACTGAGATATGCAGTAACCAAGACCTGGATCATGCCAACTCCATGCTCTGAAAATAGACTGGAGGGCTTCAACTGAAAGGAAATGATAAGGAAACGAAAGATGGCATTTAACTCTGATGCTGAGGCTTAAGAAAGTCATTGTGTAGCTTATTCTTCAAGCCACCATACAGGAGGATTTTTGTGTTTTCAGCAGTGTTTGTATGTATTAGTCATAGAATCAGAATTGTCAGGGCTGGAAGCGACCTCAAGGATCATTTAGTTCCAGCTGCTTGCCATGGGCAATGACACCTTACACTAAAACAGGTTGCTTAGAGCCCCACCCAGCCTGGCTTTAAAGACCTCCAGAGATGGTGCTCCCACCACCACCCTTGGCAAACCATTCCAGAGTCTCACACCCTCATGGTGTAGAACTTCTTCCTATTAGCGTGAGTTTGGTTTTCATGTGGTCCTGCTTCACGTGCCAGAAAGGGTCCTTCCTTGTTTGCTGATGGGTAAACACTAATTGTCTTCAGACACTGTAAGAAATGAAATCCATCCCTCCTCTGTTTCTGCTGCAGGCTATGGAGCACCATATGGCTACAGTACAGCTGCGCCAGCTTACGGTATGTATAGCCCAGTAATTCACACACTAGAAATGGTACAGAAACTGTTGTGGCAGTCCAAATGTGGCAGTCCAAGGAGAAATTCAAAAGGATTAAAGCTTTTAAACCGTGACAACAACAAAACTTATGCCATAACCTTGTGGTTCTTTTCTGGTTGGAGTAGCTTTTTTGCCTATGCTTTGCCTGATTTGTGGAAGGACTGCTTGTTCTAACTGCCTGTTCCCTTTCATACTGAAACTGAATTGGAGTAGTTTCCTTACTTTTTACAGCCAATCTGTGCTCCATTCAAAGATTACCGAAGGGCCTATTTCAGCATCTCTGACCCCTGTTTATCTAAATGGCATTACTGTAACATGGGTGAAATGTTTGTCCCCAAGTCTAAGTGCCTTGTGGACAAAGCTTCATTAATGCCATCAACTCTATGAAGTCCATGCACATATACACTCCCTCAACCCCCCTGCAGGCTAAAATGCTTCTGTGTGGGACAAGCAGAATGGTTTTGGTGTAGCTTATACTGTTAGCAATCAGATTGCAAGGAAGCTAGGCCATGGTAATTTGCCACAACACTTTTTACTCAGAATCATAGTGATACTAGGCTGGCAAGGCACTGGTTCCACAAGGACTGTAAAACAAGCTGATAATCAGAGAGCTGTGATGGAAGGGTTTTTTATTAACTCAGCTTTTCCCTACCCACTGGCTGCTTTTTATGCTAGACTAACAATGCATACCTCTAACTGGCCCTTTTGGTTACTTTGAATGATGTTTATGTGACAATGGGAGCAAAGCACTTTGGAGTCAGTGATAGGTGCTGGCACACGTGAAGCAAGCCCACCAGAACCAGTCCCACTGTCCTTGTCACAGGGACTGGGTGGAAGCTTGCCACTCAAATGACAAGCTGAGTATGTTTCCAGGCCTCCTGTTATTCATATGGGAAACTGAGCCTGTATTTTGTCAGTAATTTTTGAGCATTTATAATCATTTTTCCTCACGAATTTCTATAGCTTGGACAATACCAACTCCCCAGATAGCATTATAAAGGTTAACGGTATTTTGAAGGTGGACTTAATCAGTTTCTTTTAGAGGTGTAGGCTATGAACAGGGGAAGAATGCTGCTGCTTTATTGAAAATGTTCACTCTGCTTGGCTAAGACCAGCTGCAGTGCAAAGGGGAAGGAGACTGGGCCCACAGGCTTCACTCCCAGTGCAGAATTCTCCCCTCCCAACTGAAGCAAACCTCTGTAGTGTTAGAACTCCTGCCGTGCTGCTAAGTGCTTTAACAGCCCAGCAGCTGACAGCAGTGCTGCCCCTCTGACTCTGCTCTCTCTGCTGCCTTCTGTGTTGCATTCCATGAAGATGAGTTAGGTGTTTTCTCAAAGGAAAACAAAAGGAAATTTAATTTCTAGTTTATTTCATGGTATGGCAAGCAGTAGTTAAGGATTATTACTAAGATGAGTGGTATCTGCATGTAGGTGCTTCTACAGGCAGAGGCACATAGTGCCATAAGAGGCATCTATTCCCCGCTGAAGAAGAGAATACAATTGTTACCAACTTTCCTTGCAGCTTGATTCTTTTTTTTTTTCATTCATTCTTTCTGTTTGTTTGTGGTTTTTTCCTTTTTTTTTTTTTTTCCCCTCTCATGATGCCTATTTTGGGAGCTGGATTTTAATCACTCAGCGGTGTGTATCTGACATATCACTGACTTCAAAGCATTGTGGAATATTCTGACTGCCCCCATTTTTCACATAAAGAGTTTCTGTTTTTAATGTCTTATGATTGTGATGCAAAGTACTGGGATAATGCTTTTTTGGCTGTAAGGTAAATGTCTCTTTGCCTTTGTAAGCTGTTGCATGTTGGGAAACTTCACTTTGATCATCTGGTGCTCTGGAATACCTGCTGTTGCTGCTTTGTGATTTCTAAATGGACACATAGGTTAAATAATAGAATTTAAATAGGCAAGATTGAAAACCCAAACAAACACTTAATTGTGCAGAAGTTTGCGAGGCCACAAGAACTCTGTAATAATCATGAAACCAGGCAGATATTCATCTTTCCAGATTTGCCACTTTCAATACAGGACAGGAAATGCAGAATAATGAAGCAGCTGCAGAATGTACTGTAGGTGCTTGATTTTTTTGGCTGACCTACCTGGATGCTTATCAAAACTGCTGAACAGCTTCCCTGTGAGTTCTGTTATGCACAGCAGTGCCTGTTTGGAATATCCGTAATTGTAACTGGCCTGTGAAATTAACACAGGACCTAGAATGAGATAGTGGAGATTAATTATCATAAAGATAAAGAAGTAGAGCTTCAAGTCCATATACACACTCTGCTTTTGAGAACATTGCTTACTTCAATTTGGCAAACACCAGGACAGAAATAACAGCAAACTTTAAGCTAACCATCTGTTTGAAACAGCAGGAAGTGTTGAAGTGTTGCTGTTTATGGGACTCTTCACCCTAAAGTCAGATTGACTGACTGATCTGGAAAAGGTTAATGAGAATACTACTGTTAAGCTCTTATTTGACTTTCTTGGATCGTTGAACTTATTTGGAGTCCTCTCCCTTTCTTCTCTCTGTAGGTTTACCCAAGAGAATGGTTCTGTTACCAGTTATGAAATTCCCAACTTATCCTGTTCCCCACTACTCATTCTTTTAGCAAATGGCAGAAGCTAATTCCTATTGATTGAACAACACAGTACAGTACAGAATGTTAGAAGAAAAAAAAAAGCCTTTTTATCCTGTTTTCTTTGAACACATACTTGAGCAAAGTCATTTGTAAAGAAACATCTTTTTCCTACTTTTTGATTTTAACAAAATGCAAATTTAGTTCTCTAAAACTTGAAAAAAAAAATGTTCTGTGAAATGTTACCTCATTTTCAAATAACTTATACCAGCCTTCTGTTATAGGGAAGAACTAGAAGCTTAAATCTTACGTTTTAAATGAAGTATCCGATTATGTAAAATTAAATTTGTGAAGGATGTATAGAATATAAAACACTGATCACAAATAAACTGTTTTGTTGTAACACAAGAGTACTGCCTGTTTCCTAATGCAGTCGCAGAGATTCAGTTAATGACCTGTACTTGTCAAAGGATTTATTTAAAGGCAGGGCATAGCTCTTTAAACAATAAAACCTAAATGTTAAAAACAAACAAACAAACAAAACCAACCCAAACCCACACAATAGGAACTTTACAGTTAACATTTAACTTTGTAAATATGGTGTGTAATAAACTTAGTACAATATACTGTTTTATCTTATTTTTTATAGTTAAGCATCAGTACCTGAGTTTCCTTACAGTCTTTAAGATCAGCATACTGTAACTGTGACTTTAGACACAGTCTTAATTATTCAAGAAGGCTTTTCACTTGGACACAAAATACTGAAAACCAAACAAAACAGAAGGGAATTAATCTTAGTCTGTCTCTCTGTATTAGGTTGCATTCTGTGAAATCAGTATTAAACAAAGTTCCCACAGAAGGACTCTTGCATGTAATTACAGGGACACACAGTTAAGTCTGTATTGCCCAGAGAAAGGACGACAATAATGTTACAATCAATTCTTTAGAGCTCAAAAAAGCTGCTTGTTTTCCTTTTCTGGTATTTCTTTTTTTTTAAAGAAAAAAGAAATTGCACTTGTTCTTGTGGCCTTCTTCACTTTTAAGATTGTCTGCCCACCCTTGATTGTCCATCCACTATTTCTACAGAAAGCATTTTAGTAGTCAATTGTATATTAAAACAAAGGGTTCTCCTTTCCCCCCCCTTACATTTACAAGAATCTAAAGCAGCAACAAGGTCCCCATGAAAACTTGCTATTTAATTGTCCCAGTTCTTGTCGAGTGCTGCTGTGAAAAGTGACACACTTCAGCCATAGGCCAGTACTTTTCTAAGGGTTGGTGCTCAAACTGAAAGAATCCTCTTTCTGCTGAGGAGTGTGTGCACCTGCCTGGAATTCCAGGACAGGGCCCCAGCTCCGTGCTGTCTCTTCTTTTGTAGATTTCAGCATAAAAGTGGCTGTGGGCTCTACCAAGGGACTCGATAGTCTTTATTAAGGTATCACCCCACAAAATAAGCAGCATTGTTGGTTGCAGTTCTCTACTCAGACCTCACCCGTTGCTTTTCAGTAGGTTTGCTTTAATTCATGCTCTTTAAAAGATTGCCTTACATGCTCTGTTCTCTAACAGACTCTGCTGCTGAGGCAGGGGGAGCTTTATATGTGAAGAGGGTTTAAGAATGGTACTTCAAAGAAATGTAAAGTTCCTCCTCCCCTGTGCCCCTCATTATAGGGAAGGAAATACTAGAAAAGCTTAATAAGGGGTGGCTTATATAACAAGCTGCTTTTCTTGGAATTAACTGCAGCTGTTATTCTTAAGCAAAGTATTTCTGCTAAGGAATGTCTTTTATATCTTAAAAGGTTTTTCTTCTGCCCTAGATCTCGCTTTCATTTGGTGTTGGTGGTACTTTAATAAAAAAATGCAGCTCTCTTGATGAGTAGTGGTGAGCCTGCTGTCGTCATCCACGTGCTAGTGTTGAAGAGCCAGGGCTTGGGGATGTAGTCAATTTGAGTGGTGCTCAGAAACCACTGATATATTTTGCTGGCCTATGGATGAAAGGAAGCCATCACGGAGCAGAAAAAGCATGGCTGATAAGAGCCCATTTTTCTTAATCAAATATTCATTAAAGGAATCTTTCCTCTGCACACTTTCCCACCCGCCCCCCTCTTTTGGAGTTCCCCCTGATTGGCAGCTGTTTGTAGTTTTGGATTTTTGTGTTGGGGTTTATTGTTTGTGGTTTTAGTTTGGGGTTTGGTTTCTTGGTTTTATTTTTTTTTAAATCCCCAGCTTTGTAAAATTTGAAACAAAAGATTCTCTGAACTGATTCCATCTGATGAACATTCCTAAGCCAAAGAAACTTGTTCTTATTTCAGAAACAAGGAGGGCGCTATGCTCTTTTCCAACATGATGGCAGTCATTGCAGATGATTTATAGAAGTCACTTCTTTCCTTTTTTTTTTTTTTCTCCCCTTTTTTCTTTTGTCATTCGTTGGGAGTTACTAACCACATCGTAAACTTGCCCTCCTCCCCTCCCCTTGCTGCATATTTTACATTTCTCTGCTTTACTGAAAATATGGATGAGGTGTCAGCTCTTTGTTTAGAAAGTGGTAACCTTGAAAGTATTAGATGTTTCAGTACCTCCACAGAATTAAAAGTGCCCTTTGTACAATGAAAATCCCACTTGCAGCTGAAAGAGCAGAGAAATTTAAATGGAGCTTTAGCTTCAGCCAGTCTCTGAAATTAACGTGAAGTTTTTTTGCTTCTCTGCTCTTTTCCCACTGTAGGTGGTTTTTTCATTGACAGTCCCTATTGCCAGCCTCTCAGCATCGCACCTTTTATTATTCACTTGGGCCCTCAAGATTTCTTCTCTGACTTCTAGAACCATCAGGTTGTGTGGCTCCAAATGGCATTTTGCACATGTCTAAAAAGCAAGAACAAACATGGCTCGTTTTGAGGTTTCTCAACTTCACACATGGAATTTGAGCTTTTTTCCTTTTTTTTTTTTTTTAAAGTGTTTTTCTTCACTTCTTGAACTTTGTTCCATGTAAAGAAAAGCAATACTTACTCCAAGCCACAGTCCTTTCTTTGGGTACATAGCAATAGATGTCTCTATACTTATGGTTATTTCTTGACACTAGAAGGAAAAGACAGGTGTGTCAGAGTGGGGGTGGAGCCAAAAGCCAAAATGAGAAGCAAAAGCTAGCACAGTGCCTGCTTTAAGCAGTGAATCCTATTGAAGTCCTTCAGAATTTTACTACTGTGACTATATTTGCATGTTTCCAATAAAAATTGCTACAAAGACTTCAAAAGCCTTACAATGGTCACCCTTGAAGCAGTACTGCTTTGTGCCATTGTGCATGTCAACAAATATGAAATGTAGCAAAAAGCCAGAAGAAAAAATATATTAGAATTTCCCCCCACCCCCCCCAAATCAAACTGAATCATATATTCTCTCTCTCTCTCTCTCTCTCTCTGTTTCTTCCCCACATGATTAATATGAGGCACAAAAAGGGTAGACCTGAACTTGACTTTGTGTCTCTTCAAATCATCACCAAGTGATAGGAAAACATAGAATCTGGTCACCATCCAGTTCAAAAACCTTTGCTGCTCTAAATTTACTGAGTTGTTTTTTTTTTTTAAACTCTTGAATATTTGTATGTTGATATTTTGAGATTGTGAATCAGCAATAACTGAAAGGTGAATGTTCTTTTTAAATGGTATTGGAACATCTATATGTTGCAGCTTAAGACTTTTAAGCAGTTTTCAGCAGGTTAATACCACTTTATTCTCATTCTCTCCGGACCTTCATAGCCATATGCACTTGTATAAAATAAGCAGAAATGTAGTGACTGTAAGCTGAGATCGTGATGTAACAGGTAAGAGACTTTATTTTCAGCTTAAAGAGTATTTTTTATTGCTTTTTCTTTTTTCTACGAACCTCATACACCTGTGACAGTCTTTATTTTTATTATGTCGTGTTTAACTAAATGCTGAAACAGGTAATAGGTCTAATTCCAACTTTGTATTTTCAAGGCCACTTTCAGATACTGCAGTTAAAAAAAAAAAAAAAAAAAAAAGAGAATAATACTTAACACTTAAAAGAAATTGTTTGCTTTTATCCAGAGACTGTTCTCCTTCAAATATTTTTCTCTTGTGTAGCATAGAAAGCTGTTTTGCTGCTGCTGTGTGTCAGACACTGCATTCCTTGTGTACCTGTGGAAAACACTTGGGTGGGAACCAAAGCCACAGCCATGACAACTGTGGTTGTAGGTGCGTGGAATAAAAATGAGAAGTGGAACCTGTAATATAACTAATGCAGAGAGAAATTATTTCCCTAAACTATCCAGCTAAACGCCAAATGAAGAATGAAAGTCTTTGATGATATTACAGTTTAAAATCTGCAGAGATCAAATTACATTAGGCCAAATTAATTGATCAAGCAGCCAGGTTTGCTTTCCTCTTGCCGGGTGCAGTGGGAGGAGAGGAAGGCAGTGATTTAACTCTGCAGGAGTAATTTGCTTAGCTGTGGTTTTCTAAAGCTAGAAACTAGGATACAGCCATCCATAAATCTTTTTTTTTTCAGTTCTGTAGTAAATGTTTTAACAAATATTTTACTTGGATTAAAATGATTTTGGATTATGACCTGTATGGTGCACATGATTTGTGTAGTTTTAAATTACCTGAGGGGTTTTTTTATTTGCCTTTATATAACCTTGCGTTATGCAAAGTTGCATAGTATGGTGCTGCACAATAGCAGTACTTGCAGTACTTGAAGTTGCTGGAAACAACTCTTTTTTTATATAAAAATGGTAAAAATTTAAAAAAAAAAAAAAAAAAGAGGACATTGATGATGTTGTATTTGCATTTTAGGGTCTCATTTCAGAGACAAAAGCATAAAAAACCTCTGAGTGATTACAGTTTATACTGATGTAAAACAGGAAAGCACTTGGTACGAGATATGTTGTAGTATACTGGGCCCAAAGCTTGTTGTTTTGCATCAAAATATAACAGCAAAATAAGCTCTTGTTTCATTTCAGTATTGAAACATCAAACTCACTGAATAACTGCATGTGTAGCTTATCCATGACTCAAGATATGTCTGGATAGAAATCATAGGCCAGTTTAGAAAAATAGCTGTTAAATGTTGTTAGCTTTGCTACTGTGGGCAGAATCCCAACCTTGCAAGTGGCCTATAGATTTGCACCTGGGGAAGTGAACTGCAGGAACTGTACCAGTGCTCTGCCTATGAAAGCACAGAACCATTTGACTACACTTGCAGGGGCAATTGATGAGCCATCAGAATGTCCTTCCATTCTGTGGGGCAGATTCTCATCTGCTGTTATCTTCAAGGTGCAAACCTGGGGCTTGATGTGAAGCTCACTTAAAATTCAATTCATTCTCTCAACCTGTCAGGCTAAGCAGCCCTGATAGGGGAGCAGCAGGCTGCTCTGTTTCCTTTGGCAGACAGTATTTTATACGCGTCAGGGCGACGTTAAGGTGCATTATAATGAACTTCTCTCGAGTATTCCTTTCTTAGGCTTAACTGATGTCAGTCTGACAAGCACTGTCCGGTTCCAGGACTGATTAATAAAATGCCTTGCTGGCTCTTCCTTGATCTCTTTCTTTGTGGCCTGTACTTGGCAGCTTAATCCATTTGTATTGGCTTCCATCAGAAGTGCTTTGTGAATTTCCGTATTTCTGTCATGATGTTTTTAACTCTCACAATCCCAAAGCATTCTGTATTCTGTTCCTCTGCTTTTTTTGCTTTTTTTTTTTTTTTTTTTTACATTTTCACTTTGTTGGATCTTCCATTTTCACTGAAAAGAGACTAAATGCCTCTAATCATTATTGCTTGTAACACAAGTACTTATGCCATGCTGCACCCCTTCCCGGTAGGAGAGGCACCTTTTCTTGACAGGTGATACACAGTGTGCTTAAGACTCCTAAATCCTGGGTTTTCCAGGCAAGATTGCCTAGGAACTTGTCTCACTGACACTGGAACATGAGCAAAACCTCCCTGTGTATTGAAGTGTCACAGATGTAGGCTGCCTAAGTGCCTAATATCTTGGCATTCAAGAGAGCAGTTCAATTCTAACAGCAGGGTATAACCTAACTGCAGTGCCAGGCTGTTACCTGAGGAGTAACATCTGCATCAGTGTTGCAAGCAGCACTGTTCCGCTAAGGCAGAACTAGAAACTCCTTCCTTTTGCATAATATTCACAGATTTCTTTTTAAAAGCCTCCTCACAGGAGCATAGTTTAAAGTAGCTTTTCTGTGAGATCCAAGGTCTTTTACAGCCACTAAGCTTTGTGATCCCAGATATGCCCAACAGCCAAAAAAAGCTTCCCTCCACTTTGTGCAGCTGCTGGCATCGTGTATATTGTGGTACCTTTTCACTGGAGCAGAAATGTTATTTTATAGTTTGAATTTCTGCTTCATGGAAGAGAATTCTGGAAAAGCTCCATTCAATTAGTAGCTGTATAAATAGGACACCAGGGGAAGTCTGTGCCTCTGCACTGCCCACCTTAACTCTAGTTTTAGCTCACCAGATGATGGTGTATATTTTGGGAGATGGTGTCTGGCACTTAAAGGATTAAAAGAAGCCAAAGCTTTACAACAAAGCATTGACCTGTTTAATATGTTGTCTATTGGAGGTGAATAGCATCACCATTGACTTTGGAAGAGTGGCTGCTGTGGCCTGCTCAGTGAACACTGAGGAAAGCAAAGGCAGATTTACAGAACGGGGACATTAAAATACAGTTCCACTCTTCCAACAGCGTTTGCTGGGCCTGCACACAGACCTGTAATCTGGCAGGTACCTGCCTCATTTTTCTAGCAGTTTGGGTTTCAGGAGACCCCATGAAGGAGAAATGTCTGTACAAGCAACTTGATGCTCTGTCTGACCAGTGTCTGAAGTGCCCTTGTGGGACCAGTGGTTCTCTCTGTTCAATCCTAGTTCACTTCTTAGACAGTTGTAGCACTGGCCTAAGAGCAGCATTGCTGTGATCTTGTTGTGAGATCATGTTTTGTTTTGGAACCAGTGAAATCTAGCCAGAGTATGGTTTAGATATTGGCCATCACGTGGCTCAGGGGGCACCTGATGTTATCATGCAAATGGTACAAATCAGTGGTAGCTCCTCTCCACACAGAGTCAGTTTTCAACAGCAGCCTTTACAGATGGAAACGTTGAAGTACAGGGTTCTACTAACTGTACCTCAGCATTTTTCCTCCTGATGGGTGAGGAGGACAGGTGGCCAATGGAATGCCAACTGTGAATTTTGAAGAAATAAGGTATTTAACAAAGTAAGTAAATAAGGTATTTAACACAGTCATTCTCACTGTGCCAGCCATCTGAGATTTCTCCAGGGATGTTTTTATCCAGAGGAGTTTTTGGTGCGGTGTGCTTGGCTAGCTGAACGTTTGGTACATGGTGCTTCCTGCCACCGTGTCCTCTCTCTGCCAGAGCTTGCTGTCTTCCTTAAGCACACGTTCAGGAGTTGGAACATGGTCACCTTATTCCTGGGCACGCTGCCAATTGGATGGAGGGAGACAAGCCTATACTCATGAAGGGAATGTGTAGCATGCAGCCTCTCTTGCCCAAGCAATTTCTCTTGGGCACCATGCACGATCCAACCCTCAGAAAGGCAATTCAGCGCCTGGGTAGGTGGTTCCTGCTCTGTCCAATTTGCAGGCATGTAGCCAAAGTTAGCTAATTAGATGATTCAGCAAGTGTCATGGCTCCCACTTGATGTGCTATGATTCCTGCTGCTGAGACTTTCACTTCACTTGCATACCTTTAGCTTCTGTGAATTCTGTCCTCCTTCTCTGCTATTTGTGATCACTGTCTAGCATCCCAGTAAATAACAGATTCTCTCAAAGTAGAGAACTGTTAACACAAAAATCTCCAGATCCGTAAGAACTTTGATCTGCCTGTGAAGAGCTTCAGAGAAACAAGTTTTCCTACAAGTATTTCAACTCAATTTATGTGCCAAGGGACTATTTCTACTCATTTGTAAAGATCTGTAAAAACTCCTCTGGTCTCTTGTGATCCCTGGAGACTGGAACTCTTTCTCTGAGAACACTTGCCTTCTGCTAGGAAAAAGATGTGAAACATCTTACTCAAAAGAAGACTCTGCCCTCTAGCCACTGAAAGAACTTAATTGGGAAAAAGTGCACAAATCTGAGTTAATTTGAGCCTTTTTGGTTTCATTGAACAGTCCAGAAAAATTTCCCTGGCCCCAGTTTCCTTGTGCTGTTAGGAAGCAAAAAATGAAGGGTGAGTGACATGAAGATTTTTCAAGTGGTCCAGAAAAAAAAATCTCTTATTTGTTGGATGCTTAGCTATGGGACATCAATCTTTAGGTACTTCCTCTGAAAGTCCAAGATAGCAATAAATGTGATGGTACTGCTTTACTGAACCATCCCTGATCCAGTCCCAGCAATGTCCTTGGAGAGGAGCCTGGCAGTCTCTGTCTTTCCAGTCACCAATCCCCTAAAAGAAACAGTGTCCCTTGCTTCATTCGTAATTCTGCATCTGTACTTTTGAGAGCCTATAGATAATCACAGTCTAGAGATTGGATTCCTGAACATCTCTCCAGAACCGTGTAAATGAAAAGCAAACAGACAATGTAGTATTTCAGTCTTTGCTCAGGCGAAATTCCAAGTTTTCCTCTGCTTCTTTGCTTGGTAGGCTGAGACACAATCATTCAGTATTAGAACATCTTGCCTTTAGCTAAATTCTCTGTAGACAGTTGCCTGTTACTTAATCAAGGAGAAAATAGGCCCCAGCTTCAGAAGAGTTCCAAGTCACAGAAGCAGCTTACAAAACCAGCTACTATTCCCAGTGGCTCTGGGAAACAGCACAAGAACTCTTCCACAGTGGATTCTTTTGGCTATGTGATGAGATATGTAAATATGAAACTCAGGTTGTTGTTCTCAGTCCTGAAGCTGACTAAGACCTTTCCTCTCTGATATCAAAATAACGAAAATGAGATCTCTGTTTGACTCACTAAGCTAAGGAGTTGTGTTACCAACGGTGCTACAGTCTTGAAAAGCAGTAACTCAGCTTGAGTGTTCAGGACACAGATCCTCCTGGGCTTCCTGCTGAATAAATCTATCGAAAAACGAGATACTTGATTGATTTGTTTAAAGCCAGGCCAAGGGATATTGCAGTTGCATCCACTGCCTGTAGTATGCGAGGCAGCTTCTCTGACAACTCAGTGGTTTCATTCTTCCGTTACAGCACATCCAGTTTGCTGCGAGTCTGCTCCTTACTGTAAAGTGGAAATTCTGTTACAGTCATTTTAGGGCATTTCACTGGAGAAGCTCAGAACTGAGGCCTAAGGATTGTGGCATCAGTTTTCCCCTGCACTTTATTTCAAATGTTAATCGTTTAAGTAATTAAGTGTTTCAAGTTAAACCAATTGTCATCACAAAACTCTTTTAACTCCAGACGGTACTTCTTCTTAGCTTTGTGTCATACAAATCCATACCTATTTATGTCCAGGTTTTCTAGTGCTCCTGAAACATCTTCCTTTGTCTCATTCTACTCAGAAAAGCAGTACTGATTCAGTTGTTCATTTGTAAGTAATGTTTGAGAGAATACAAAAGTGTGAGTAGGGGACATATGCCTATTCCTCTGGTCTGGGATCTCCTAGAAGAAAGGGTGCTGCTTCTGCTAGGTCTGTCTTATAACACCATACTGAAAGTTGCTGTATGAGTCTTCTAAGAGTAAAGTTTACCACAGCAGAAGATTTAAATTTAGTGAAGTGGCTTTTTTCTCTTCAGTTCCTGTAGCTGTATGAAACATTCAGACCACAGATCTACCTTGATAGTTAAGAAGAGTTGAATGCCCAGAAGTGGTATGTGAAGATGTGCAGTTCTAAAGAAAACTTTTTTTTAAAATGTTGTTTTATCTTGTATTTGGTGCCTTAATTCTGAACAATCGAAGATCATTTCTCTGCTGTGCACACCTAGTTTTAAAAGTTAAGTGTACTTCAGAAGAACCCATCAAGCCTAGTCTACAGAAACTGTTGGAAAGACTGAAGCCTTTTCAGTGGGAGAGCCTTCTTCCATGTTTAATTAATAATTAATTGATAAACAGGACTTGGAAGAATTTAAAGACCCTATAAAAACTCTGACCACAGATTGAGACTGAATTTATCTGATTTCCAACTTCAAAATGTTTGTGGCAGTAAGATAATTAAAGGTACAGTCTCTTCTGTGCTGTGTAAGTGACCAACATCCAGATGTTTTATAGCTAGTTAGAAGTGCATGTTTGTGAAAACCTCTACTAGAACAAGTTAACTCTAAGAGACATTAACTGAATGTAACTGGTTCAGAGGAGTTGGAATGAGTAGAAGTTGCAATTAGTTTTTAATTCCAAAAAAGCCTATGGATGTAAGCCTCATTCCTGCTTCTTACCTGGATCCAGCAGCTCCAGGTGCCTTATGCTGCTTTGCAGTTCATGAGGTGTGGCACAGCTCTTACTGAACGTGCTTGCTGAATGCATCTGGGCCTGGTAGAATGGACTGAGGAGAGAGAGAGAGAAAAGAACAAAAAGGAAGTGATAATGCCCTTTGCCAGTCTCAAAGGTAGGGAGCTGGAATGGAAGTTGCACTGCCATTTCCAAGTCCATCAATAGAGTCTGCAGTTAAACCAGGAGGTTAATGTCTGTTGTGGTAAACCCAGCAGCCTTAGTGTGCTAAGAGCAGGGGAGATGATACTGTTCTTTCAATAGTGTGTAAGAAATTAGGTAAGATGCTCAAAGGATCCATGATGCAGGCTAAAAAGCTGCTCATGATGTTGCTACAGGAGGTTTGTTTCTTGGTTTTTTTTGTTTGGTTGTTTTGTTTTTTCTGTTCAGCAAACAAGTCTGGTAAGGAAGGTTTTCCTTTTCCTCCTCTGGAACAGGAATCCAATAAGCAAATTCTATTTCCTGATGCAGCCCTATCCAAAACAGATAAACTGCTCCAGGCAGTGCCTATAGCATACAGCTGGATTTGGAGGGGTGGCAAAGGAATAGCAGTGATTTGCTCTGAAGGAGCACCAGTCACTTATTTCTACAATGCCCAAAGTGTTCCAGACAGAGAACAGACATGTCTGTTAGAACACATCCAGGGCAACAGCATGGCCACAAGGGAAAGCAGATACTGCTTCCACAACTCTATGTTGGAATGTATATATTTCAAGTTAGCAGTACTGGTGTAAGTAGTTATGACAAAGTTGGTTCATCTTACCAGAAAGGCCTATTTTGACATTTATCTACTTCTATTTCTTTAAGCTAGAGGGGAGTTAATTATAGCACTCATCTGTTTCGAAGGGAGTAGAGCAGAAGGTAAGTTTTAACTTCATACTTTGAAGCTGCTATGACTAAGTTGATTAACAGTGTTCCATGGAAACAACCTGATGTCCTTTATTTTCTTTGTGCTCATTTCTGTGTTCTTAGAAAAGCACAAGCTTGTGTAAGCATAATCAATACAAAGTTACTCAGGGTACTGTGTCATCGCAGCAGTGGACACTAACTGCATCTTAAGTCAACAGGCACATATAAATCAAGCTTAATTAAGAGGAACAGAACAATCTTGGCAGGTTTTGCTTTACTACTGGCACTGTTACAATTTAATGATCTATGCATACAGAAATGTGTGTATTGCTGCACTCCCAGTAGAACCTGCAGTTCTGTAAGGGCATCCTGTGAAGTAAACTAAGTCAAATGTAGTCAGTGTAGCAGAGAGAGCAGCAGTATTCCTTCATTGTTTCCACAAGGAACTGTGTATAAGTAGACAAAGTTGTGCTGCTCAAAGCAGAGGAATGGTGAGCTGAGAGGCAGCATTCAGAGCAGTACAGCTTTTGGAGTTAGTGGAGAGATTAGTATAATTATGAAAATTATGATTTGCTGTACAGATTATTTCCTGTGTTTCCAAAGTAGTATCACTGCTTTCCTGCTCAAAGTAAGAGGACAAAGACAAGTGTCGTTCTCTGATAACAGCTACTGCGTGGAAATAGACACTGGAAGAAAACAGAGGCTGTACTGCAGAGAGCATATTCAATACAGAGCCATTCTCTGGGCAATGCTGCATAATTTAAGAGTGGGTAAATATGCCTTCAGGGACAACACGACACCCAACAGATGTTAAAAACACCACCACAGAAAAAAGCCTCGAAGCTTTGTCCAGCTGTACATTTATTCTTCCCTGAGAAGGGACAGGTACATTCACATATGCTTAGCTAGTTACACATCAGACATCACAAAGGTCCTTAAGGACAAATGTTTAAGGCTAGTCTCTCCTTTTGGGCAGAGAAAGGAGGAAGTTGACTCTGTCTTCCAGTTCCAAAGTGCAGTGTCTTATTTCTGATCCTAACCCTAAGTCAATATTTATTGATCAAACTGACTAAGCTTTTTAGGTTGACAAGCTCTCTATGAAGCAATTCTGTTCTCTCAAGCCTCTGCAGGGGCAAGCAACTGGTGCTTAACTGCTGCTTCCACTTCAGAATGTCACCTGTCCTCCAGCTGTCCCAGAGCCATCCTGGGACACTTGCACTGCTAACAGAGCAACCCAGCTGTGTGTGGGGGGCGGGGGGGGCACTGTAAAAAGCGCTGAAATGCTGCAGCAGAGCAAGTCCCAGTGGGCTGTACACTTTCTGAAGTGCTGTCCAGCTCTTGGTGACAAAGCTGAGCATGAAACTTTTACTGCCACATGTACCCAGCCCCTTGATGAGCAGGACATCTGTAGGAAGCAGTCTTGGAAGAGGAGATTTTGAGGAAAGGATGGTGTTTTCCAAGTCCAATTCATAACTTTGCCTCTTTTTAAAAAAATTTTTAACGGTTGAATTTCCACCCACCAAAAATCACCATCGGGCAAATCAGTTAAAACAATTGCTACTAATTTGGGCTAAAACATCCTTCTTGTGTAGTCTAAACTACCATCACCCACTCATCTAAAAAATTCTTAAGCTAAGACTCCTCAGGGGACATATCCCTAAGTCTGCAAACTAGAAGGCTGACAGGAACTCTGGCAGATCAGTAGGATGTGACTTTTCTGATGACAATTACTTCTCCAAGACAAGGAAAAGTCAGTGGCAGTGCTCTGGGGCAGTGTTTCATGCTCAGCAAGTTTGTAGAGGGAAAGAATGCAACTCTATAAATCACTTGTACTGTATTTCTGTTTCTAGACTTGAATGAATCTCACTTTTCCTTTGTGGGCCAGCATAGTAAACATTAAAGAAAAGGTCTATTTTTCTAAATCTCTTTCACCAATAGAGGTCTGACCTGCAGCCAACACATGGATTTATTTATCCATAGAGGACAGAGTGTTTATTTTTACACTAAGATTGGGTATGGCATTGAATAAAAAGGAGTATGACCTTTGAACTCTCCAAACTTTAAATACTAGAACAGATTCCACAACTGAGTAATAACATGGATGATTCCATCTTTCTTCCCAAGAAATATCTCTCAACCTAAAAAAAAAAAAGCCCAGAATTAAACCTCCAAAGGGAGAGATCCTTGTGGTCTAATTACAGACTGCTTTCAAAATATTAAAGGTTTCTCCCAATTTGTAATCTGTAGAGAACGATGATGGTTAAACTATCCCTGACTCTGCTGTAAATAAAGCAACTTCAAAATAAAACAATTGGGCAAGCACTGGAGCTATTTATAGCATTAAAAATGCAACTCGAACATTCAAATTGTCTTAATTTGGTAGCAGTTGAGTGGGAAGAAAAATAACTGCACAGTGGATTTTAAATGGAGCTGTTAGCTCTCACTAGCCAAAAACAGTCTGCAAATGTCAAGAACGTGGAATGCTCTTTGTACACTGAGTTGCTTCCTCACGTGATGCTGTACCCTGTACACTGCTTCATTTGGCTTCTGTGTTGTGGTTTGTGTGCCAGCCACTCTTACTGACTAACTGTACACAACACTTAGCTTTGCGCTGTAATCTCGGTTCATTTGCCACTGATTGTAACCCAATGCTACAGACTTTTCTGTATATAAATCCGTACCCATGTCCCATTTGCTTCCAAGAGCACACAATAAAGGCTTATCTCTGTCTAAACAGGAATTGCGGCCTTATGACTGGTTTGGGGGGTGTTGTTTACAGGGAGGAAACTGACTTGAAGGGGTTTCTGAAGCCTAGGAGGCCTCATCACAGATGTCTATTCTACTTCAGTCAGGTAATAGTTCAGTAGAAATGGGAGACAGACTTCCTGAGACTGCAGTTTTACCAGAAACGATGATTGGCAAAGTTGTTACTTTGAGCTGCATCCACAGAGCCCATTTCTGCTGGCCCAGGCAGAGTGCATTCCTTCAGAAAGGCAGCAGGGAAGAGGGCGCACAGGACTGAAACTGTGCAAGGACTGCTGCACACAAACACCACTGGGAGACAGCCAAAGGAAGCTGTAACAGAAAAGGCTGCACTGAGACCAGCCAGGAAGACAAGTTTTACTTCAGAATGAACACCAGGCACTAATTAGAAAAGCTAAATGTCTGTTTTCTTAAGCAATCAATTACACACATAAGGAATGACTAAGCTTCTCTCCTCAACTATTTTCCCCTCCTGCCCCTCTCATTTCACTGTACTTCCTAAACATTAAATTCCTGTGGTCCCAGTTTGTCCTCCTGAGATCTGAAGCAATTCCAAGTAATTTCCTTGGCCAAAGTCATTGAGGGCAGGATTTGAGGGTACCATGGGAATTCTGTGATTGAGGTTGCAACTCATGGTAAGATTTACTGGAATATACAAGGATGTCCAGTTGTCTGGGCTTAAGCAACACTGCTTTATTCCAGGCAGGAAGCTAAAGAAGTCACCTTATCATATGCTTTTGCCTTTAACCTCTTCTTTCACGTGTTTTTTCTGGTCTTCAATTCAGCATTTCAATTCTAAATACAGAGGAGGTCAGCCTTGAGGAAGGATTAAAAGCTGTTGTGAGCTGACTAAGGCTAAGATTGCTCTTAATAAAATGAGAGGTATGAAACCTCACAGCTTTGCCTATGTGATAACTGGGATAAGGCTTGGTGTGAGACTTTTGTAGTCAACAGAACAGTGTGCAGCCAGCTGCGGCTGTTGTTCTGTAGCGAACAACTCAGTTATGCACGTAAGAGCTATTGAGGGACCACTCTACCAAAACCAACTAAACCATGCATCACTTACAATTCAGAGCTGCATCAAATATTTAGCAAGTAGGATCCATAAAGAACTGAACTAAGTCAGTTAAGAAAACATTGTTAACACTTGGCTGAACTCGAGGTCAGTTTTGCCCTGTATATCAGCATAATACCATACCTATGTACAGGCTTAATGCTAGCTGACTTATTAAAAGGTCAGTCAGAACACTGCCTCGGGATTAGCATCTCAGAGGTGCTGAGAAGGCCAACAGCTCTTCAGCAGTAGCCTGGCAACTGCTGGTCAGTGGCAGCTAATGAAATGAGCTGGGCCCACTCCAGCAGCTGGCTGACATTCTGTGGCCTCCCAGGAATGAAACAAGGGGTAGATAAGGGAGTGGTGCATGGGAAGAGTAATACAAGACTGAGCCTAGACTGTTCACTGTGAAACTGCCTGACATTTTCTACCTAGTTTTACTCCTGTCCTGCTGTAGCTAACCTAACCATGCCCTGGCAGCTACACAGGCCCTTATCTGGGAGAACAGGGAAGCTACACTCTAGTCCTTTGTACTCATGGCTGTTACCACCTCTCCCTCCCAGCACTCCAAACCAACAAACAATGCCCAAGTCTGTCTATTTTTTCACAGCAATATCTCTCACTATCAACCTGCCACTGAATAGATGCAGTGAAATCTGCAACAGAAAGCTCCTTCATCATTCGCAGGCCCTCCCCAATGCTGCTTGAACACTCTAGCCCCATCCCTTGCTGGCACTGAGAGAATCCATGCAGAAGGAAACATCTGCTTAACACACAGGATGCCCAGTTCATCTTGCTGCAATCAACAGCACCTTGAAAAACTGTAGTTGGTTACAGAGGAAGCAGGGGAAAAAATACTGAGTGATGTCCATGAAACTAACAAGCCAGCCTGTCACTTCCATTTGAAAAGAGCTGCTGCATCCATAGACCTACCCCCAAACCCAGAGAACTAGCCCTGACTTCACAGCACACACACACAATACCAAACAATGGACATTCTGTGTCTTTACTGTCTCTTAATTTCAGCAGCCTGATTTATCTAGTTGTCAGTTCCCTTCTCTCCTGCCTAAACAATGGACCCAAAGGCAAGGTTTTGTATGTGGCATTTGGGACCCTGAGGGTTGACAACAGCTCCCATTGACTGAAAACCATGCATGTGCACAGCAAACACTAAACCCATCCCTCATGCTGGTCTGTTTTAAGAGACTTTTACAAAATGGTGAGGAAAAGCAATGAATACAGAGTGGAAGTAAAGCTCTACTTCCAAAACCAAAGTAGGACACTTAACAGTACCTCAGACAAGGACGTCTGTGTTTCTGAGGTTCACAGATCCTTCCACAGGGCTGCTTATGCTGTTGATTGCAGGTTTCCTTGCAAAAGTCAGGAGGCACTTATTTCAATAATCGGCTTTCTGAAAGCTGATGTGGATGGCAGCCTGGGGCACATCCTACTCACTACAGAACCAGTAACTTGAGTGACAACTATTAGTTGCTGCTCAGAGCAAAGATTTAAACGTGGGGCCAACTCCTGTTCCACAAAGAGTGTGAAAGAAGCCAGATTACAGAACTGACCACTGGATACCAGCTGTAATGGTGTAAATGTCACCCTCAGGCTGCAAACCCACACTTGCCTTCAGGCCCTCCACCAAGCACCAGTTCTTCCCAGTGCCAGAGAAATCACCATCTCTGCTGCAGAACTCCCTGTTGGCACTTTATGCTTACTTGATCATTGTCTATCCTTACAGGCCAAGCCTCAAATAAATGAGTAATTTCTTCACCACAGCTATCCTCTCTGCTAAGCTAGCACAAATTCTCCACCAGCAGCACCTCTCTTTCTGCAAGAACCAAAGTGTCACCTCACTTAATTGCTCAGGACATAATGCTGACTTTGGTTGTCTGCTGCAGGATTGAGTTCCAGCAAGTCAGCTAGAGAGAATTCTTCCCTTTCCCACTTGCTAAGCTGTAAATTATCCTTCCCTTGTGTGACCCAAATCCTTGGTACACTCAGCAAAAATCCTGGAGCTGCTAACAATTCCAGATCTTCAAATTCATCTTCACTTTGGGCTACATAATGCAGCACATTGATTTGTAAAGCCAGAAAAACCCTGTGGGTATTCTTGTTTCAGCAATACAAGGAAAGGTTATTTCTTGCTCCATGCACAAACATGGGGCAAAACCCTTTGGATCTCAGAAAAGGGTAGCATACCCTAGCACAAATAATGCTTTCCTCTTACCCTTTGCTTAGATGCTGACACAAACCAAAACTGGGATTTCCTGCTTGCAGTGAAGGCAGACTCAGCCCTCTGCTGGTTAGGATTTATTCAAAGTGATGATTTTTTTTTTTTTTTAATCTGGGTAACATCTGATTACAGTAGAGAAGGGAGAACTAGAACAGAGCATGATGACAAATTACAGCTCAGTAAATCCAATTATCCTGGCCTACAAAGCAGTTCCACACAAACTCCTGTATTACTGGCACTGCAGGTCTTGCAGTAGCAACGGAACTTGCACAGAGCATAAAGCAAGCTTAGGAAGAGCAATCCAAGTTGCACACACTGCTTTATCCTGGGTTAGATAACAAGGTGGTTTGCAGAAAGGTGCTGTTGCATGCTGAAGACAGCTTCTGTTTGCAGCTTGGGAACTGCCAAGATCTATGAGTGCCTCGGTGTACACTGTGAACTAACAAACCTGAAAGACCAAGATGAGAACAAATCCCAGGGACTGGAGAAAGGCTGAGGAGAGCTTTCTCCATCTTCCATTAACACAGATATTCCCCAAATCTTCCTTAGGATGATGAAGGTTAAAGACTTAAATAGCCAGAAAATTAAGCCAAACTGCAACCAACTTCTCCAAACAGACTCTGACTATGTGGTCTGAGTAAAAGGTACTCTTGCTGAGAAAGCCAAGAGCCAGTTCACAAACCTCAGCCTCAACTGGCAGACTTCATTCTGGTTTAGTTCTTTTCATCTTGGCAACAGTGAAGGCAGCACCCTGCCTGCACCCTGCTGGGCTGAGGGATGGGATTATTCCCACACAACAGCTCTGTACTTTAAGGCAGAAGACACAGAATCAATAAATCATCCCAGCAATGGCTGATTACAAACAAGGCTCTGTCCCTCGCAGCTCTGGTTGACAGAGAGGGCAACATCGCAGGTTCTTTGTCAATATCCCAGTCCTTTGCTCTGTAAATTTTATTCTACAAATTCTGTTCTGCATATAGCTGGGGATAAGCTGCACAGTGCTCCTTAAAAGAGGCATCTGTTCACAGCAGCTGAGAGAAGTCCAATACAACTGGTCTGCCAAGACCTGGCTGCATGTCCGAGCAGCTATCTCAAGATGTTTTATACTCTATTTAATCTCTCACCTTGTTTGCTATGCACAAGGGGCTCATGGACTATTCAGGGCTGTCTGTGACAATGAACTGGCTTATTTTAATACTGGAACAAATTTTAAATGGCACAGCTGAGGCAGAAGTCAACACCCTCCCTTGCAGAAATAACTAAAAACAACAACAAAGCAAGCACTAAAGCCAGACTAACACCTACCCAGATTAGAAAAACACAGCAGCGTTCAGATGGAGAACCACTAACAAAATTCAACTGCATTACATTTTTCTCACTGAGAACAAATGAAAGGAAACTTGGATACAATTTAAAACTTCCTTGTTACACTATTTGCTACTGGCCTCCCCATTCTGTCCCAGCCACAGAAATGAGTGGTGCCTGTAACCTCTACAGGCATGGAGAGATCAAAAAGGCTGCTGTGCTGTTCCTGGATTCTAAAAACAGTCTATTGCTGTAATGCCGAAACTGAAGGCACCCAGAAGCTGCACAGTTTGCTGTTCGTGCCTCTGGTAGCAGCAGACATCTCATCCATAATTCATAGAAGTCTGGCAGAGGCTTCCACAGGCCCTCTGGCACGCTGCGTTTTTCACTGTACCATGCTAAAAACCACCTTAGGGAGATGCACAGTCGTCAGCTTGCAGTCAAACTATCCTTTCCCCTCCATGCTAGATGAGAGCTTCTTGTGGGGATTATGCAGCAGTCCTACCATGCCCTGGGCAGGTGGAGAGCTCGGTTGTATGCCACTCTGTAAGCAAAATCCTTCATCCTCCTCGTTTCTATCCGTTCACTACAGTGCACCAGTACTGAATTACCATAAAGCCACTTTCTAAACTAGCATAAGCCTTCAGGGCACAGAAGATATTAAGGCAGTCCTCTCTTCTTGTCAGCTAAGAACTGTCTCAAAACCACAGTGGTTTACTGTAGTACTCTTAAAAGAACTGATAAAACCCCTTTCCTCACATCATGAGAGCTGATAGTGCACAGCACTCAGTCTCATCTGAGCAAGTACTTTACTGCCTTTTCTCAGGCACAGGAACAGAGTAAAATCTGCACAGCAGTTTTCTTTTCCCTACATAGGATAAACTGGGCAGACAGATTAGAAAACCCCATCATGAGTTGTTCTAGTGTCAGCTCCCAAAATTCATTTATGACTGTTGCTCTAAGGCTGCCCTTTACTCTATGAATTAGCAAATGCTCACAGCAGGGAGTTTAAACACACAGGCTGGATGTATTCATGGTATATACTAACTGTAGACTTTCCATGATGAGGGCTTCTGCTCTTATCTGGCAACCTGCAAGTCTCAGCTCTTCTGCACTTTCTGGAGCCTGAGAGTCCAGAGTGGCTGTGATTCCATCAGAAGTGCTGTAGAATCTTCCTAAAAGCCATTACTTTTGTCATACGACCTCTGCAACACCATAACTAAACCAGCATGCTCACTTCACAAGCACAAGCCCAGCAGATTTGAGTATCCTCAGGCAAAAAGCCCCAACAAATAAATGAAAAGCACAACATGAGAAATACATCTGCAAGAAAGCACCTGCAAGTGTTTTCATTCTTTACCTCTTCTCTGACATATGTGGAATTAGTACAACATGCCAAGCAGGCTCAGCAATACATGTAGTAAGGATAAGACAGTCCAAGGAGAAATATTTTCTTGAAATCTGCAGTTCTGGCTGGATGCTATTTGGCATCCTGACAGATTCTATCTTTATTAGTTCACTGTTTCAATTACCTAATTGCTGAATTTTATTGAAATAGATTTCAGCTCCCTGAAAGGACAGAGAACATTTAATTCAGCATTAAAAGATCATTCAACAAAGATGATTTGTTAAGAACCTTGCTATTTAACATTGCTCTTTAGAAGTCTTTCAGAGTCCAGGACTTTTAAAGTGCCATCTGCAGCAATTTCATCTACACCAATTTGGGCCCAGCCCTGTAACATAATTACTCAATTAAAACCACAAGATATTTCACAAAGTTGGTTAGCAAACTGCTTCTGCAGTCATAAGGGGAAGATCAGATAAATCATACTCTCCTCCTCTTGTTACGTCAGGAACAAAACCTAGAAAAGTTCTCTTTACAACAGTTTTGTCCCTATATAAATCCATTTGTCTGCATTTCAGGTGTACACACAAAAACTAAGAGTGATTTCTTCCTCCACACATTACCTGCTGCACAGAACTAGCTTTCTTTTACACATCTACACATGTAAGACTTACAGAAGTGGATTTTTTTCCTCCTTATTCAAGCTTTCTGCACTTCCAGTTCCAGCATCAGAATACAACCAACACACAGTAGAGCCTATAACAGGGAGGAGGAAACCATGAACTGCCTTAACTTGCTCAGCAGTTAGTGATTTGATTGGCTTCTTGTTGTGCAGGGTCTCCATGGGGAGAACAGTACAAGGCAGCCACTCATCACATTATAGATCAAACGGTTCGAGCACGTAGTGCTTTATTAGTTCTCACATCTTATTTCAAAGCTTTCCGCTTCAGGAGGCCTCAATTCACCTCTCGGCAAAGCTGGCGCAAGAAATGAACAAACCTGTCTATGACTGTGACAAGCTGGCATGTAAATTACCCCCCTAGAACTGCAGGTGCTGATGCCACAGAGGAAGGTAATTTACCACCTTCCTCAACCTGAGAGGCTATGGAGCAATTTATATCCCATGCAAATTAAAAAAAAAAAACCTTCACACTTCCCTCTCAGCCCTTTTTGTCCTGCCATCTTCAATACCTTCAATGGCAGGGGCTCAGAGAAAAAAGGAGAGTTGACCACCTCTGTGAAGACTGGCAGACAACTCAAGAAGAGAACAGGGATCTAGTTAAGTCATGCAGAGAGAACATCAGAAAGGCAAAAGCCCAGCTAGAGCTCACCCTGGCCACTGCTGTGGAAGATAGCAAAAAAACACTGAAGTCCTGAAGCATGTCCAGGGAAGAATGGTAAGTCTGGTGAGGGGTTTGGAGGGCATTATACAAGGAATGGGTGAGGGAGCTGGGGTTGTTCAATCTGGAGAAAAGAAGGCTGAGGGGAGATCTTATTGCTGCCTACAACTACCTAAAAAGGAATGTGGAGTGAGGTTGGGTTCCTCTCTTTTCCCAGGTAACTAGCAATAGGATAAGAGGAAATGGGTTTGAGTTGTACCAAGGGAGGTTTATACTGGACATTAGGAAAAACTTCTTAACTGAGAGAGTGGTGAGGTGTTGGAACAGACTGCCCAGGGATGCAGTGGAGTCACCATGCCTGGAGGTGTTCAGGAGGTGTGTCGAGGTGGCACTTCAGGATATAGTTTTGTGGTCATGGTAGTTGGGTTATGGTCAGACTTGATGACCTTAAAAGTCTTTCCAATCTTAATGATCCTGTGATTCTTGTAACTGGACTAAAATGGTGTGGCCAGATAACCCTAAACAAAAGTTGTCTGTAAAGGATTACACCTTGTCCTATTTCATTAACATGCAGAAAACACAGCAAAATCAAGTCCTCATTCCTCCAAGTCATTACAGCCATGCAGCAGTAAACTCCAGCAAAAGTTGAAGGTTNGGAAAATGTAAACCAGAAAGCAAAAGCAATCCTCACGGTGCACAGACTCCACGTTTTCTTTACCTTTTTTTTGTTTAAGAAGGACCTTCAGTTTAGTTAGTTGCCTCACAGCATCTTCCTTGTTCAACCCAGGCTCATGGCTGGGTTAAGCCACCAGTCCTGCAATGCCATCCCCTCTCCTGCTGAGGGCTGAAAACCTCTCCGGATTAAGCTCTTACGTTAGGCACCTCCGAAGTGTCTAAAGTTAGGCTGGATGAACGCAAGCCAAGCTGTTGAACAGATGGAGTGAAATCCTCCTCTTGATAACAGGAACTTTATATCACTGCCATGGATAAGAAGGGCAGCTAAAAAAAGTCAGGGAGGTGGTTATATAAATTTCAAGAAGGCTTACCAGCAATGCTTAAAGGTAAAACTTTCTGATAGATCTTGAATATTCACTGCCAGCTGCAGCCCCTGAGCAGCCAAGAAGCTCTGCAACCAAATGAGATCGTAACACTAGAGCTACCACACCACAAGACCACAGGAACTTAATGATGCAGCACAAACATGCAAAGCATTAGGAAGTTGGAGCCTGGAGCACTTGAGACTTAAAACCCAGCATCAGCAGAGTGGCACTTATCTTGAGTTCAGTGCACAAAGCCAGCTGAGAGGCATATGTGAACAGAAAGGTGACTGACTACCAGCAAATAACTAACCATCTCATTACTGCCAAAAATACTACCAAACACATTTGCTCCTTTCACAGGTCTCTAAAACACTTGTGCTGTGACTCACTGTCTTTTTCTTTACCTTGCTTATCCCTAGTCTTGCACATCTGCAAATTCATCTTCCTCTTCTTTAAAATGACCTGCATCCTTGCTTTCCACATGTAACTGCACTTCACAAGATGAGCATCTCAGGACAGGATCCATTTTTCTCTTTTAGCTGTGGATATTTTAGATGGAGTCAGATGTGAAATACATTGGTAATTGCTTTCAAGCATCAAAACCTTTAAGGAAGGTATCTAAAACAATCCATAATGACAGGAAACTCACTATAAAATGTTTTGCATAAAATGCTGTGAATTAGTTTCTCATCATGTGTGTACCTCAGCGTATGCTGAAGTGATATTTACTTAGTGAAAAGGATGTGAACAATAAAGCAACTTTTTTTACTTTAAATATCTCATTTTTGAATTTTTTGAATTTTCTCAGTCCCTTTGGAACAGATAAGTGGATGAAGAGCTTTGGGTTTGTTCTTCCTTTCCCCCTATATATCTTCAAACTTGCTCCAAAAATGGTAATTATTGAGAAGCCACAAAACTAAAGCTACCTAGGGATGCACCTCTGTGAAACAAAAAGCAGCAAAGACTATGCACAATCATTCCAGTCTCTTAAAGCAGGAGAATGGGCAGAAAAGTGACAGTGTGATAACAGCCTCCTGGAGCAGGGCTGCTTTCCGAGTCACCTTTAGTCATTCTGGTGACAAAAAAGATACATTTTTACTCCTTGTTATCTCTGCAGAACACGCAGAGCTAGGGGAGCCTGCACTGCACTGTGACCCAATTAGTGCAGTCACCCAGTCGCACAGCTAAACCCTACACTCAGCTAGGACTCAAAAATCCTAGTGAAGATGACATGAACAACACTTGACCCCACAGAATTTGTTACTGATGATGATAAGCAGAGCTAGTCTACATTTATTTTGCAGATCCAAGCAGAATTTGGAGGGCCGGAGGGAAAAAAAAAAAAAAAAAAAAAAAGGAAGAAAGAAAAGTTCTACATTGGACATGTCTGAAAAATCCTGAGTCACAAGGTTTAAGCTGCACAAGGTCATTTTTGCAGTTTCTTTTTTTCAAAGCAACCCCTAGATTTTATTACATAAAGCAGCGTTGGCAACATTTAGGATACACAGACTTTTTTAGCAAAGCCCTTTGCAGCATGACTGGAAGCTCTGGTCTTGAGAGAAGCTTGCAGATGCTACTTGCTTCTCTTTTAAGAAGCAAATTGTTTTTCTAAGGCAAAACAGCCAATGAATTTTCTGTTAAAATGAAATGCAGCCACAAAATGGTTATACAATTTTACTAGTTTATATTTCAATTCATAAAGTATACACACTGCAACTATGCTACCACAATGTCCACGCATCTAATATTGATGGAGTTACAGTAAACTTTTTTTTTTGGTATTAAACAATAGAGATAATGTATACAGTTAAGGAAAAAAAGCTTGGACATAGCATGTTCTATTCTGTAGTTCCAGAGTACATTAGCTAGCATTAGTACAGTAAACAAGAAAAAGGTAGAAATACAAAATAAACCAAATATCTTTATATACAAACCAGTGCCTCTTATTGTTACCAGCTTATGCTCACACTGCACACAAAATTTATCCACTGATGCAACAGATACTTCAGCATAACACAAACCATTATAAATTAAAAAAAAAAAAATTACAAGGTGCAAAACTCCATTCTACAGCTTTCTGGTGAGAACTGAAGACAATCCAATGAATAAGAAATCCAAGCACGTTTAGCACCTATTAGTGCAACTGCATCGAGCATGACAAATGACCTACAAAACCTCTGAACATGTCACCAGAGAAGCAAGTTGGACAACTATAGATGCTCTGGCAGTTACACTCACGCAGTGACTTTTGCCTCATATATATCTCAGTTTATTGTTTCTTTGTCCCATTCATACCTATGTGCAAAACTAAATCCTGGAAGCTATCTCAGAGCTTCACAGAAGGCCTGCTACAGCCGGGTAAAAACAAACAAACAAAACTAAAAACAAACTGACAAAAAAACCCCAAAACAAATGAAAGACTCAGTTAAATGTCAGACCATCCACATATTTAGTACTTTTTAGCAGTCCTGGCATTGGGGATTTTTAACGCTGTTGATATGTGGATCAAACAATATGACACAAGAAGTAAAAGGGGAATTTGCCAAGGATTCTGATTATTCTTGTCTAGCACTCAGACAAGTTCCCAGCCTCAGGTTGTGAATTTGCTTGGCAGCCCATGCCAAAAAAGCCCAGAGTTGCATAGAATTGATTAGTAACAGAAAGAAATGCCAAACACAGAGAGATGGATGCTGCGTCTACTGAAACAAAGTGGGGTTGCTCGACAGGAATGCTGAAATCATCCCCATTCATAAAGCAAAACATGTCACCTCCTACTCTCCATATCCTACCTCTGGGGACTGCTTTCTGGCACTGATGTAGTTCTTGCTAGAGTTGTCTTTTTTTGTTGTTTGGTTTTTCTTTTTATTTTTTTCCTTTTTCTTTTTTTTTTTTTCCTTTTTCTTTTTTTCTTTTTCTTTTTATTTTTTTCCTTTGTTAGTGACACTTTTTCCTTTCAAATAAAATATTAAAAAAGGTTACAACTGTAAAAAAACCTATCATATGTAAACTTAACAATTAGGGTTTGGTAAGTTCTCGTACCTAGTCTGTGAAAAGCCTCCAGCCAGACCGCAGAATGGAGTGTTTCTCTGAAGAGCTTCAACCTAGCTACATCACCTGTTAAATATCAGTAGTATGAAGATCCCATGTCTAGCAATAAAACCTTTCTTGTATTTCCATCCTCTTTATCACTGACCTATTGAAATCCTGACATGCTGTGTTTCTATTTTATTTACATTCTGGTCCTCTCATGTCACAGAATCAAACATCTGGCCAAGGAAGGCAATAAAAGGTGTTGTGTTAAGAAGGTGTGTCAGAACTGCTTTTCAACAAGTCTCTTTTCCTTGGACTCCAGTCACTGTTTTTATAGAGCTTATTGTTCGGTTGAACCACGTTTTCTTTGCAGCTTGTACTTCATTCAATGCCAGACCCAAGTGGTGCTCCAAATCCTGCAAACGGAAGAGTAGTTTCTTTAATTAGTTATGCACTCACAGCACAAGGTTATATGAGTTAAACTTAGAAGGCTCTAGGACATCTACCATCTCTTGGCCACTTTAGAAGTTAAACAAGTCTTGCATGTATTAAAAGTAGCAAAACAACTGATAAAGGGGAAAAAAAAAGCTTTGAAATGCAAACCAAAATTTGTGTCACTACCCTTAGTAAAACGCTCAGCTTCCTTCAGTTCTTCCAAAGCCTTTAATTCTCTCCCATTGGAGAAAGAGCTATCCCCACAGGAAGAGGGCTTTCTGCAACTGATTTTTACCTTTCTCTGAACAAGAAGCCCTGACATAACAGTTTCAGGCTGCAAGAACAACGCTGTCACATTTTAACTCCAACACCTGGAATGCTTTCTAATCATGTTTTAAGAAACATGTCTAACATTTGTCACATTACTTCTTCATTTAACGTTGATTGTGATACAAAGAAATGCATGATTCAGTGCTTTGGCAGAACTTGGATTTCTTCCAAGAAGCTGCAGAGAAGATCAGTCAGTGAGTGCTGCACTGCAGCCAGGCAGATGTCTGGAAGTTGGTAGTAGCTGGTAAATACAGTTCATACAATGTCAATTATTCTGTCTGCAGACGCTAAGTTTCAGACCCAATGTTTGGTTAAATAACCCATGCAGGAAATAGCAGGTTACAGCTTCCACCAACAGGATCTGTTCCAATCCTTCCACCACACACTTTTTTTCTAGGAATGCAGACATACCAAATAGACTACAAAATGAACCTTCAAAGCATTACCTGTATTTTACATTCCGCCTCCACAAGCTGCAGTTTGGTCTGGGCCAGCTCAAGCTCCATTTCTCTCAGCTGGTTTTTCAGTGTTTCCTTCTCCTCATCTGTGTCCTCATCTGAACCATCCTTGGCAGAAGTGGCAACCTTCACCCGGCCTTCTTTATTGAAGAACTCCCGGCAATGCTCACAGTCATCCACTTTTTGCTAAAGTAAACACCTGATTGTGAATGTTTGCACTGAAGTGCTGGTGACATGATCAAAGCCTTTCCCTGCCCCTGCTCTGGAAGAGCAGCATGACACAAGAGGGACAACTAATGACCTGTAAGCTCTGGATCTTTTGAGGCAGCACAGCCAAGCAGGAACTCCTGCCACCCCCAGATTTCTGGGCTGTGGAAAACACTGCTGTATTTTTGGTAACACTCTATTGCTACAATAACTGTCTCTGTACAGCCTACGTGTTAACTTTATGGCAAAAGACAGAGAAATCTCCCAAAATCAAGACCTCTCAAAATAAAAATTAACACTTCCTATTGTCCAGGAAACAATAACCAATAAAACATGGGAGAAGGCTGACAATTACTCATCTCTTCTCCAAGATGTCCTCCTTACAGCTCCCTTTCCCAAACTGTAAGTCACTAAGGAACTCTCTTTCAGCCACCATTTCAGCAACAAAATAAATATGTGCTTCCTATTACAATTTGAACATTGGAAAGTGTGAATTTATCTGGTCTCTTACCCGTATTTTCTCAATTTCAGCTTTATTTGCTGTTTGTTGCTTTTCCAGTCGCTCACTCAGCTGGGAACAAATCTGACAAGCAAAATCATGTTACCAGACCATTTATAAATGTAAATTTCCTCCCAAATGAATGCTAAAGCACCAAAAAAAATGCTACAGGAATATTAACATGGATAGTCTGAGTGCTCTTAAGAAGTCAGGAAAATTGAGATGCTGCATTAAGTTATCTCATTGTACATATTCTCATTCTCTACATAATCTTGTATGCCCACAGGAAAAAGGGCACTTTCAACAGAACATATTGGCAGTTTGGCCTTCCTAAAGGAGCCAGAAAAGGTTAGGAATGGCATGGCTCTTTTTTTTTTTGCTTTTGGAATAAAAGAATCAGGCAAGGCAGCCAGAGCAGTAAAAACCCAGCTTATTCCTTGAGACCTGTGTGATGCAGAGTTAAGAATGTTCTGGAGATTATGGGCCCACTAAAAAGATACATGAATTTGCTCCCTTGATACCTTATGATCAAGAGCTTGAATTCCAAAGCAAAAGTTTTGAATGGAAAAAACACCTTTTTTATTTTCTAACTGCAGCTACCATTTGATTGAAGAAGGGAAGCTGGGAGAGGCCATTTCTTTGGAATTAAGTAAACCTTTGACATACAAGAGTCCATCTGAACACTGTTAGGCTGTAATGGAGCCTGTGGTGACTGATGACCTACACACACCTGCAACAAGGACAAACAGAACTGACCACCTAGCAATAGGATCTCAGGGAAAAAAAAAAACAAAACCAACCACAACCTTCCCATTTAAGAACAGCTGAAATGTCTCTTGAGAAGCATGGCACAGATCACATTTTCCCCAGAAATATAATACAGTACCTAAGAAAGTCTTGCAATTTGGTTGCAAACCACTTACCTGTTTGTAGTCACCAATAATAGAACTGTTCTTTTTGATCTCTGACTCTGCCTTATCTAGTTCCCTACGACACATTTCCTTCAGCTGCAGAAAAGAAGAAGTAAAGAATTTATGTACTTGTAGAGTCTGAAAATTAAAGAGGAGGTATTTCCTCCTGCTTAACCTCACTGCTATACCCTACACTAGTGAACAATGGTCTAGCTCAGCTCCAGGCAGACAAGGAAAAGCTGAATGTTGGTGGCCATCACTGTTAGGAGAACTGACTACCTAAGAGAAGAAAGTACTAAAATCAAGAGCAGGCAGCTGAAGTCCTGTACTGCCTCCCTGTGCAGCAACCTCTGGCACAGACTGTGCCTTTGTGATTTGAAGTTAAAAATTCACTACTCTGTGAAGCACCTGGCAGGAAAGTAAAGAATTCTGCTTTGCTGACATCCTTTACGCTACAAAAGAAGGACAAACATGACTTAGAACATTAAGCCCTTCCCACACTTCTGACTTCAGCTTGATTTTGGTTTTTTTTGTGAAAAATATTTCTGTACTGCACAGAAGTGAGAAAATGACGGAATGCCTCTAACCTGAGCTGATTCGTCTTCTAGGCGCCGCTTTTCTTCTTCTGCATCAATCAATTTCTGTTTGGTCATTAGCAGTTCCTTATTCAGAGCATCTGCCTTCTCCTCTGCCTGAAACACAAACAATGGAGCACAGCACTGAAGAGAGACCTTTCTTGTTATGCTGGTGCTGTTGGGCAGCCATGGGCACAGGCTCTAGGAAGGCATAGCCAAGGCTGCAGCGTTTTCATTCCTGATCATTGGTATTAGTCTGATCATTGGTATTAGAAACAATAAAACTTTACTAGGAAATTTGTTTTTCTAAACATTACCATTAACAATAGCAGAGCAGCAACAAATGGAAGTTAATGAATTGTACTGCTGCAGTCCATTGCTCAAAAACTGCTCCTTGACTTATGTGATTAATTTTAGCAAGAGACTGCTCCAAAGAAATCCACTAACAGAAGTAAGCTTTGTTTTCTCATCCTTACTGAAAGTTGACCAAAGACAACCAAAGGCACAGAACAGCTTACAGTGTGGAAGACTGATAAAAGATTATAACCAGCTTAGGCCTAAGTTCAATTTGCAAAAATTCAACCTTGCAATAAAACCAGAATTAATGAAAAATGGCTCTAAAACATTTTAAACACATCCTCCCCTAAGAGCTCTGGTACCTATAATGGATCCAATACCATCTTTATTATACCACCCATGAAATACTGCATGAAAACACTTATCTGCCACAGCAAACATAACAGTCAGAAACCTCTCTCCTTTTCTCCTTAAAGAAATGTCCCACCAGAAACCAGACAATTCTGGTTTTACTACTGCACAAGAATAAAGATGTATTGTTGAAAAAATCTCAGGCTCTTTATAAACCACTAAAAACTCTCTGCTGAGTTAGGACAGCTTTTCCTGGCTTCCACACAGCAATGCAGTACTTCCCAATAGGTGTATGAATTCTACATAAAAATAGATCAATAACTCAACTGATACAGAATATCTTCAGAAAGTAGCTGTACCAATTCTCTTCAAAGGAAGGAAATCAAAAAGTGGATTTTAGTCCCTTAAAGTCCTGCTGATCCTTTAAAACAGATGGCAAAGGCAAAGAGAATATCTTTTCATTCTATGTGAGTTTTAAGCTGTTTTAAAGTTAAAGAAAACTGGGACATGGAAGCCCAACAACAGTAGAAAAATGAAGCCTATTTTCTGGTCTAGGGCAAAGAACATTAAGGAAATTATTGTATTTCCAAATGTTTTGCTTTGATCTTTTAGGCTGCAAGATTTGTGGCAGGAATGTAATAGGAAAGGTGCATTAAATTATGTCCTTTGGTACTTTTCTTTCAGAACATATGGCTGCTGAATGAAACTTACCATTTCAGGATCCAATTAGAAGAATTAATCAAGGTCCTAAAGTAGGATCAAACCTACCTATCTCCTCCTAGGGGATAACCCAAATACTGCCAACATCATTTACCACATTTGAAGGCATGACTATTTTATCTCCAATGAGGTATCTCAAAGGTTTTGCCTAATTTTGTTCCTCTCTCAGCTCTCCATTCAAACAAACCAATGTTAAAAGCAGAACTGTCTCACGCAGGCTCAAGCAGCCACAAACAACAGTTAATATCTGATAGAAAAAGCTTCCTTGGTAGGTTTTTGGTTGAAGCCCACTCCGAGTGCAACTGCTGGGCAGTCTGCACAGCCTTCTGTGAGCTGTCTTTACTGAAGCGAAAAAGCAGAGGTAACAGGAAGTGAGCACACCGATGTGCTGTGAAAAGCCTGCTTCTAGAACATACATCTATGATTCACAGATTTTAACACTAAAGAGCAGCAGCTGCAATAAACCTGAAAGTCATAAACTAAACCTCATTAGGAGCAACATTCACCCATTAGCATCAACATTTGCTGTATTTTTTTCAACAGCAAATTTCCAGGAGACTGTGGGAAACCTTAAATTCTCTGAAGCAGATAAGCTGAAACGCTTTCAAGCCTGTCAACTCCTGCACTGTATGATTTTAAAAAGTCATTTTCCTTTGAGATCTCAGAAATGCACTTATCTTGGTGCAGAACAAGAATGGCAAAAGACAAGCACTTGAACTCTTCCCCTCATCTCCCCAGGTAGACAGAATAAATGTGTTCTAGCCTACCACATGCACTGCAAATGCCAGTATCTTTCTGCCTCTGCATGTCCTGTAATAAAAAGCATATCCTAGGAAAATCTCCCAAGCATGAGCACATAAAGAATGGAATGGGACTTAAAAAAAAAAAAATCTTAAAAGAAATAATCCTATAACACAAAGAGAACACAAAGGTTTCCTCCTGAGAGAGCTCTACTGATATGGGAAACAACCCGAGATGATGAGTTCACATGGGCAGATTTGAACAAGCCATATGGAAACCACAATAATATTTTCAGAGTTGCCTAAGGTAGCTGAGAATCCGATTCCACTGAGAGCCACAGTCAGGCTTTCAAGTTTATTAGGCACTTTGCAAAGGCCTGTCTGCTGTGAAATCTTATTCATAAGAGTATCAGTTGAAGGAAAAAAGACTACAGCATCCATGTTATCATCTACAACAACTCAAAGACCTGACTTAGCTCCTGTTAGACCTTCAATATAGATAGAGAAAAAAAGCAAGTATTCAGAACCTCTCCACTCCCTCAATTTACTCTGAATGCTTTTCAGAGTAATTAGTATCTCAGCTGGTAGTCCCATTTCCCATGGACCAATGACACAGGCCCATAGATTATGAGTCTGCAACAGAGACACGGTGGAAAGAATCCTACCCCACTGAAATACAAAAAGCCTCTATGCATCTCCTCTCCAATGACAGGAGTCATGAGGAATTAGGCCTGGTACCTTGTCTCCAGTAGACAGCATAGAGACATGTCTTACATTATCTAAATCTTTTCGCAGAGCAATCTTGCTGGTCACCAGTTCATGTGCAAGATCATCATTTTCTTGCTCAAGCCTCATGTTTGCTTCTTGCAGGCGCCGGTTCTCGCGCTGCGGGAGACAAAACAAAAGAAATCAAGAAAAAGATCTTCCCAGGTGCTCGTCTATAAAACACAATGCTTACTGTGTCAAAACACAACTGCCTACTTTATAGCTTAGATAGGTAAAGACAAGGCCACCTGTGTGCAATGAGGACAAAACTAGCTTACCATATTGTAAATATAAAATAAATAAAATACCAGACTCCAGAAGAAGCCACAAATAAACAACTCTGCTCAGCTATTACCTGTTGAGCTACAGAAAGGTTTTTAAAGACTGCAATAATAGGGGTAGCATTCTGCCATCAATACCTTGCCAGGAAGTCTATAAGTACCAATTTTTTGGCTCAAAATAGAATTGCATGCTGGACACAGGTGACTGAAGAGGATCCTAGGAAAACCACTCTATTTTCTCCCTCCTTTTACAACTCCCAGCATATTAACAAAAGTTTATTAACATATATTAACTAAAGTTTACATAAAATTCTTCACCTTAAAATATATAAATTCAAGTGTATGTATGTGTGTGTGTTACTGTGTTACATATGCGTAAGTGTACATGTAAAATTTATTCCTATATTTACCTGATAAAGAAAATACTTATTAAATTATATATTTATTGTAAAATAGATCACTTGAAGAGCTAAAATTAATGAGGCATTTTCTTTTTGTTTGTGGCAATCAGCACATCATACAAGTGCTATACGCAGGCTTTAGAGAAAATGCTCTATAAGCCCAAATATAAATTCATACTATTCCTTTTTTTTCATTGTGAAGCCAAGGTCTCAACAAGCCCACCCTGATTAACATTGCCAGTATAGAGAGATTCACTTCATGTTCATGTAGCTGACTCCCCTGATGTATCCAAACTGTCCACAAAACAAAATCAGCTCAAAGAAGGAGTCGAAGTAAGCACTTCCTGCAGGCACTGTGTTAAATCAGAATAGGTGTTACCTCATATCTTTCAATAGGATCCTCCTGTTGAGCTTGTTGCTCTCTCATGGTATGATATTCCTTTTCATACTTCTTCAGCTTCTTCTGGCTAATCTAAATTAAAGCAGCCCATTAGTTCCTGCCCAGAACATCAATGAAAGAACGAAATTCACCAAGGGTTATGGTATGATCTTCAGGCAACTCCTGCCTTCCACCAAACACAGCTAATATCATCTCTCAGTTTTGAGTATTGAACCCTTAGAAATGATAAAATATTCTATTCCACTCAGTGTAATGGCAGATGCAACCCTTCCTCTTATCCTTCTGTGGAATATGGAAAAGTTTTGGAAAGGCATCCTCAGGACCATCCCACCTGAGTTTTCCTTGATGCTGTGCAGCTACTTAATGCTCCAAATGCTGCAGAGGCTTTTGTCTGGAAACCCACAAGATGTGTTTAATTTCTGAAATAAGATGATGCTGAGGTTTCTTCAGCTGCTTTTTCAGCTGTAACATTTATCCTCACTCAGAGGTATTTGGTTTACTTTACATGAGCCTGCAAATGCTAAAAGGGCAAGCGCAGGCTCAGCTGACATTTCTGCTAGTGTCACTCAAGCCCAGCAGAAAACAGTCCAGTCCCAGAGCTGCTTAGGTGTCTCAGTGAGCAGCAAACCTCAGAAGCATGTATGCTCTGTCCTCTGCTGCTCTGGAATTTGAAGGCTGGAATTCTGTTCTCAGTTCTGATACACAACACTAGGAAAGTGACTCCCTCAGGGTCCCAGTTCCGTGAGAAGGGAGAGAAAGGTGGTTTTTAATTCAATATTTTGTGCACAGTGTACAAATCCTACAGCTACAGAGATCACAAGAGAACCTGTAACAGATCCTGACCAGCATCTTTCCCAGTGTCATCTGTCAGCTGTGCCACGTGCTATTATGTTTAGCAACGCAGGCCGTGCCAAGAGCTCTGTGAGCATTTCACATGCAAGTCAGGATGCATCTCAATTAAATCTCTAGTATTAAAAATTGCTGTTGAATCTTTCTTTTTATTTCAGTAAACCAAATAAACTAAAAAGCTATGGCTGTGCTTTCATCTTTAAAAACAACTTGCCTGAGAATCAAGTGAAACAAATTTTACTCGTGTTAATGATGGGCAGAATGGAAAATATGTTTAGTTTCTTTTCAAGTAGGTTTTAACAACCCTACTTGAAATAAGCTGGAGAAAACTGGTATCTAGGCTCCCTCTAGTGAGAGCTGCACAGAAACGCTTCACCACTTAGCTGACATTTTTTTGGAGATGCCAGCCCATCTATCTGGAGTCAGTCCAGCCACATCACAACTGCACAAGTTATTCTTACTCAGCACTCCAGACAAACACACAGAGTATTAACCCTCTGCTGACCAGGAAGCCAGTGACTGAAGCAAATTATTTCACTGATCTGCCTCTACTCAAGCAGTGCCCAAACTATTCAGTTTCACACACCAAATCTCAGACTATGTGAAGTGGGAAGTGAGGCATCCAGCCATAGGAGGAGGAAGGAAAGCAGGCACAACATTGTATTTTTGTTTTCCCAAGTGCATTAAAACAGTTTTGCCTTTAAATACCAATAATGAGATAATCCTGAGAGACCTGCTATTGTCCCCAGAGCCCTAGTGGGAACCATGCCCTAGGGAAGTCAACAAGGCCTTTGGATTTGCATGGTGACACAAAGCAGAAATGAACACCTAAGTTCCACCACAGTTCTCATGGGCACAAGAAGCAGCAGCACTGTTAATATCTGATGGCAGCACTGAGGAGTGAATTTTAAAATCTAGTGTTGTCTCAAGCTGATAATTTACTGACCTCCTTTCCAGCAGAATGCTGTTGTAATCACAATGCCTTACCCAAGCTACATCTCCCTTCCTATAAATTATTTATTTGACATCAGGCCCTCTGCTGCTCAAAAACACTTCCACATACAGAGCTGGAGATTTCTACTGACAGCAAAGGACTTCTATTTTAGGTTGAAGAAAGCAATTACATGCAGCAGTTCCATCAGGGGCAACAGACATGGATGTGATACAGAAGTGCTCAGCATCTGTGCAGAGCTCAGTCGTGCAGACTGCACTTTCCTCATAACCTCCTATTTAATGTCCCTGAAAACACACAGCACTCAAGGAGGCAGTGGACAGATTTGCTGTATACTGCTAAGAGAAGCCTGCTTGCTTTAATTGCTTCACACAGCACTGGGAACACAGGGCTTTGGGCAGTGGGAAGAGGGACACGTTATTTGGGAACATGAAAGGCAAATGCCCTTGTTACATGTGGTTTTAAGCAGATGAGTGTGAGATATGCTTGAGCTCTCTGCAGAATGCTGTTGTGTGTACTGGTGCTACACCAGAAGTACAAGATGCCTTGAACATTATTAACACATTGGAGAAGCTGCATGTACACTGGAGTGTACTCGTGTGTGATGCCACAAAGAATTCCTCTAGTGAATTTTAGGGAAAGCATACTTTGAACCACACCACTTTATGTGTCTAAAAATTAATCCAACTCAAAATGCAATAAGAAAAAAAAAAAAGAGTCTCAGCTTCCTTAAAATACACTAAATAAACTATCAAAGTTCCATAGTCACATCTACGAAGAGGAATCAATAACTTCCTGCCTCCAACTTCCAGAAATTTCACCATAAGGGCTTATTCTGAAGAGCCCACATAAAGCTTTAGTTCCAATATTTACTGATTAGAAAAGCAATTTACTTTCTGCTGTGAGGCAATGCAATATTTGCTATATATAACTGGTCTCAGAGTCAAAGACTTAAATATAACTCTGAACTAAAGGTTCAAGAAATAGGGCTTAGGGGACAATTGAAATCTAAACAAAACCCAAAGAACCTCAGAATCAAATGAAAACAACCCTTCACTTTAGTTCAAACGTAAAGGAGAGCTCACAGAGCTCTTGCAATAAATGATATATATATTAAGAAAACAGGAATTGCTGAGATTAATTCATTTACAGGACAGCATCTCTTCAGGCTACAGTAGGCACAAAACACTAGTTTGAGTTTCTGCTCTGTTCAAAAGAAGGCTCCTATAAAGACCAGAGCTGACATTTCACTCTGAGACATGTTTTCTGTAATATGCCTGAAGTCTCATTATCATCAGTATTTCCTAAACACTGGCTGCACGAACAGTTAATCAATGATTTGTGGGAGAAGGCAAACAGCTGTGACAGCCTCATTAAAAGACAGTCTAGATGGGCCTGCAGGCCTCCACACACCCTCACAGAGAGCAGCAGGTACTTAGAGGAGATTCATGTTCAGAAACACCTGCACACCAAACACCATACAGTATGTCCGAGCTCTGCTTCCAACCAGAGTACCTTAGCACTTGTTTCTAAGCACTCAAATTAAAAGCCAAGGAAGCCAATGCTGCAAACCTCCCCTATGGGCTATTAGGGAAAAAAATCCACTTTTTTGCATTATTGAAACACTTCAGCTAACTGCTGCAGCTGTAGACAAGAGAAAACTCATCCAACACTTTGTTTAATTTCATGTAAAGCAGACACTCTTTAGACTACAAAGATCATAACAGATTAACCTGTTATCACCAGCTAGCCAGAGTGCAAGAGAAATAGTCCTGAGTAGGAAATTAACTTTAAATGCCTTTTAAAAAGCAGCATCCATTCCCCAGCATAAAACAAAGACAAATCAAAGCCTGACACAGGGGATACATAAGCCTCAAGGTCATTTCTGTAGCTTGACTTGTAAGAAACTTTAAATGCAAACCATATTCCTTCACATCCCTAGGAATCTGTACATCTATCAATGCATTTTTAATGAGCTCCCTGCTGCAGTACATAAACATCATATGCATCACAATTTGAAATAGCCATTTTCTGTCTGAAATATTATATTGCTTCTGCATTCTTTACTCTGTTTTAAATGAAACCTTCTCACCATCTCTTGATGAAAGACACTGCCCTGTTTGCAGCTCCTACTGGAGAAAGATTTCATCGAAGAACTGCAGACATGGCACTAAGAGAAACTAATTACAGACAGTAGTCATTTAAGACTTTCTTTCAAGTACTCTGATTTTTAGCAGCACTGACTGAGTATTGCTTTCAGAAAGCCACTCCATTTCTGAGTTCTCCAGATGGGCCCATATCACTCTGAGAATCTTGGAGCTTTATTGTGTTTTACTGTAAAGCATCTGCAATGCATTTGCATTTGGACAAGTGAGTTGCAAAGTTAGATATGGAGATAGAAACTGTAACCATTAAAGACAAGTTTGCAGTTGCTATCACCACATCCTTACCTTCATGTTACATGCTAACTCCATCAGCTTTTTTGCGTTCTCCTCTGAACGGTACCTCTTGGGCAACTGTACACGAAAGAATTTTAAAGCCCCTTCAAAGTCAGTCAGTAACAAATCATCCTTGGTAGTCTAGAGACAAGGAAAGAAAAAACAGTAACTACAAAGCAGATTTTGTACCATTACTAAAGAACTTTATTGTTCCCAGAAACAATAAAGCAACAACAGTTTTGCAAAGCTCCAAGAACATAACTACTTTTTAACCATCTGCAAATAGTATTTGTTTCTACTTCTGCAACCTTCTATTTCCCCACCATCCCACTGTCTGCTGTACAGGGCATTCCTCACAACAGCACATGTCAGAGAGGAAGTTGCTAGCTTTCCACCAAAAAGCATATTATTTTTGTAGCAGGCATCTTCATTTTTAATGTGGTGCATAAACCGCAATGTAACGTTGTATACTCACTTTCAATAATCCCAGTGCAACGTTAAAGATAACACTTATTCCCTGGAAAGAAAAATAACGACAAAGTAAATTAATTTCTCAGTATACACATGCCTATATATTTATTTATTTGGTAGGGTTTGGTATTTGTCCAATTTGTGAGAAAAGGAGAGCAAGGAGACAACTGGAACCAGGACTACACATTAAAGCAAATTCTGAAAGTATCTTTAGTACATAACCATTACAGATAGCAAAAAAATGCTTCAGCACAGGTTGTACTACCTCCTTAGCAGCCTGAAACTCTGAAATGAAGGCACTGTTCTACACTATTTTATTTTCTAATGATTATTTGGTCAGCTCAAGACAATTTAATTTTCATATAGCAGCTCCTGCAAACACTGGATTCAAGTGCAGCAATATACACATCAATGTATTAAGTTCTGTTGCTTAAAAAATGGGATAATTCACAGAAGCACAGAATTATCAGGGTTGGAAGTGAACTCAAAGATCACCCAGTTCCAAACCCCATGCCATGGGCAGGGACATCTCACACTAGATCAGGTTTCTCAGAGCTCCATCAGACTGGCCTTAAAAACTTCCAGGGATGAGGCTTTCTAAACCTCCCTGGGCAAACTGTTCCCACGTTCATGTAATCAAAAAGAAAGTGACTCACTCTAGGACAGAGTCCCACATCATCTATTTTGCTACTACTTGCTAGAAATGTTTTACTTCTGTTGTTCAATTATTGTTTACTTCTATCCTTCCCTGTAGTCAGTAGTGTCATCATCTTAAGGGGTACTTCTGACAATCAAGACACATTGCTCAACTTGTTTTGAGATGACCTTCCCACTAAATTACTCTTTATTACTTCAAAACAACAAACAAAACCTTAACAGTTCACTATGGACACATTTACTATTTATGAATTTAAGATGTGTTTCTAAACAAATACAATTGATTTTCTTGATACCATCTGTTGCCTTCTATTGCATTGGCACATGCACAGAGCAAAAAGCAGGCAGATAAAGAGAAAGGGCAAAAACATCAACCAGGAGATTTAAGAGGGATGAAGCTCTTCAGTGAAGGAAATGTAGTTAAGCTGCCACTTCAGAGCAACAACTGAAGATCCAGTGAAGAAAGGATGCATAATGTTAATTTTTGAGTATAAAAAAAAATAATTCAATATCTCAAGGATGCTTGAGATATTGATTTGTTAATACACTCACACGTACCAGCATACCACCAAATACACTGTCCTAAACATGGTTACACACAAAATCTCAATGTAAAGAATTTGTATCTCTAAATATATGCTGTCAAATATAAAAATACTTTCAAGTTTCAAAGAGAAAAAGCTCCAAGCTTGTTAGGTTACCAGGATGAAGAGTTAGTTGGGCAATTTCATACACAACAATGCAATAATATTCTAGAAGAAAAGTAAGTTAACAGCAGAGGAACCCAAGTATTGGTAAATTAACTCTCATTTCACAAGCACTGTACAGAATCTCACATAGATTCAACAGTGCTGTAAGAAATGGGAGATTATGAAGTTTTATACAGATATTAATTCCTACTTTGTGTCTTTAAAATGCTGAGAACTTTTTCATTACAGAAACACAACACTTCTAAATTAAAACAATTACCACATGCCTATCTCTGAAAGAACAAACAGCAACAAGGACATGAATCAAGACACTGAGACATGGTTAGAAGCTGCTAGCAGTACAAGTTTCCCATAACAACACATACCTCACATAAGAGTAAGTCAATAATATGGAAGACCATGTAGAGAGGGAATTTTGCTGTGAAGAGGGTAAGGAACCACTGGGAAGCATACATGTGCGCTTCAAGGCTGATGTCCAGAAAGTGGTTATACAGATCAGGAATGTATTCCTAATAATAAAAAGAACACTTCAATAGTCAAAGTTAATTTATACTTTTTAAGAACTGTAGCTGAAATCCCAAAGTAACAGGAACAAGCAGGGTGAAGTGACATCTGGTGTAGCAAGGCAGGCTTCTGTATCCACCCTGACAAGAGAGCTGCCTCACATGCTAAAGGCTCTCCTAAGGATGCTGAAGGCTTGTCATAGTGGGGATGCCCAGAAGGATACATCATATGCACCAGGAGTCCAAACTCTGAGCAGGACACCCAGCTAGTGATTATGTTGACACTGAAAGCCGCCCTGCATTGTGCCCACAGTTAGCTCAGCAGTCAGTGCTTTGCCAGGCCACACAAGAGCCACCCCAACTGGTCAGATGTACCTGCCTTCAAACTGGCTGGATCAGGCTGCCAATCCCGGTCTTGCTATCAGCGTTCCTTGTCTTTACAACACCTTCAGCATGGATAGTCCTTGCTTTGCATCCTTACTAAGAGGTCACAAATGCTATTCACATGCAAGATAAAATGCTAGTGTTGAGCTGAGGGCTCTGACCCATTCACTTCACACACGTCTGAACACCTACCTGCATGAGGCGCTCCAGCTGATAGAACTTGCAGTGCAAATCTTCAAAGTTTTGTTTGAAAAGTTCCCTGAGTCCATAATCAAACATAATTTTGACCAGAACACTGAAAGCTTGCTCCTCAGGCATCTGTGAGAGATGAAAGTGTATTTATCACAGAGCATTTGTATCTTTCATATTGGTTCCATTTGCCCTTACCTCCATTCTCCTCCCTCTTACAGACAGGCTGAATTGTTACTACTTTTTAATCTGCCTTGTCCAGTTTAAAAGTAAACAAGAGTATTAGCACACAAAGTGAGTGGCAGCATTGCAAATGGCATTTTACTCTTAGTCTGTGAAACAAACCACCTCTCACTCACTTAACTAAAATTGTATCTTTTGTACAGCAAGACCAAAGCTGTCTCTTGGTGTCTTTGTGCCAAATCACATCAGTATCAGAAACTTAAGAAATCCTGAACAGCCTAACCCTTAGTCACTTATGTAACCAAGACAGAAGCATTATTATTGGAAGATGTTAAACAAAATCTTTGCCTTATTCTTAACAATATATTTACCTTTTCAAATGACACAATTACACTTATGCTTATTTATTAGATGGCATGAATAAGAGCAGTTGGCAGTAACTGCTAACAAAAGCTCCACATATCACAACTCAACATTGTTTTGGGAAGGTTCACTACCCCTTTCCTGCCAAAAGATGAAGAAACACTCAACAAAGCTCATCAGTGTCTAGACATCTTTCCCTGACATCAAAATTAATTTCTCATACTTTTGCAGTGAAGTCTGACATCAGGTCAATCACTTGCTCCTGTAAAGGACAGAACATCCATCTCAACTATTCTATTATTAATCTGCAGATGGAGCTTGTTAAAACTGAAAACTCTGCTGAGACATTCCAAACTGATAGCAAAGAACTTGCAGAAACTTCATTTCCTTTCCTACAACATTTAGTATTTATTTTCCTTAGCAGGCACACTCCAAAGGCAGACTTCAAAGGGAATCTAATTAAAAAAAAACAAGACCAAACCAGCTTATTTGAAATGTAGCCTTTTTAAATCCACATGTTCTTTCCAGAAGGAACAGCTGAAGAAAGAACCCTATAATGAAGTGGTTCATTCTTGACAGTAAGACTGTCGTACAATGAGTAAAAAATGGACACAGGACAATGAAAAAGCTATAAGAAAGCACTTATGTTTTAGTAAATGTGCTCAGTTCTGCTATCAGAATGCATCACCCTTCTTGATCTGATTCAGTGCAGTAATCAAGACTTAATTGCACATCAGGTAAATATTTCAGATCACAAAGAACTAAAAGGTTGTTATCATTAATGATTTGGCTTTCCTTTGAGAAGGATGGAGTTGGCAATCTCTTCTACATCCCCCACTGACTTGTCAACATTATGCAAAATCCTTCAGTGAAGATCAAACTTCCCCTTCCTACTGTAATCTGCAGACTTCGTTGTCTATGGCAGCAATAGTCACTAAAGCAGCTGGGGAAAGGAAATCTCAAAATACTACTGGGCTTAGGAACTCTGTTCAGTTTTAGCTACTCATGCTTGCAATAAAAACTCTGATCAAAAGCAGACATTACTCAAAAAAGAAAAGAACAGTCTATAAATAATTTGTACAGATTTCTAATCCTTCTGTATTTCCCAAGTATGAGTCAGTGTAAAAGTTTTGCTTCTGATATACAGTAACTATAAATCTCTCTAGTTCTGAACACAAGCCATTAAAGAATATCACTCTGATGAGATCACTACTACCAAAAATTAGATTTTAAAAAGCACAACTCAGTATCTTAAAAAAAAAAAAGTGTCCATCACTACCCTCTCAACCCAAGAAGCACAAAGCTCTATAGTACAAACAGCCCACCTGAGCAGTGCATTGTTCAAAGCACTGACACCTAATAAACTGACATCCAGTCCATATCAGAAATTCAATTCTGTGTGTGCAAGACATATGGTGACTACCATCCATATCTCTGACTGACACAATTGAAATATCTTCTAAATAGTGTGACCTTGAAACCCTTTAACAGAAACATTTATGATGCTGTCTTATACACAAATTTCATGGCTATTAGGGATCATGAGTACAAGACTGAAGAGTTTTGAATGGAAGGGGTCCTGGAACAGTGAAAGGGGGAACCTCAGAGCTACCTTCCATGCCTGAAGCTAGCTTACAGGAAGGCGGGAGAAGGACTTTTCATAAGGGTGTCTAGTGACAGGACTAGGGAGAATGGTTTTAACCTGAGGAATAGCAGCTTTAGACTGCATCTGAAAGTTCTTCAGTTCGAGGATAGTGAGACTCTGGAATAGGTTGACCAGAGTGGTTGTGGATTCCCCCTCCCTGGAGGTGTTTAAGGATAGACTGGATGAGGTCTTGGGAAACAAAGTCTAGTTGAGAGCTGTCCCTGCCCATGGCAGGGGGCTTGGAGCAGATGATCTCTTACGTCTCCTTTAACCTAAGCCATTCAATGACTGTATGAAATGGACACTGTAGATAATCCCTCAAACACCAGTGTAAGTTTTAAACAATGTACTCTTCTCTGTCTAAAACCACACTACTACTGCCTAGCTTATAAGCAGATGTAACGCCTGCAATCCTACTGGTTCAGGAGTTACCAACATTTGTTCCAGGCAAATGAAACACCATTTATTCTTCAGCTTGAAACCAGGGAAGGAAAAACCCTGCCACTTACATGTAAAAGCAGCACAGCAGCAAGAAACGACTGGCCTTGGCAGTAACCAATCTCTTCATCATAGACGGAGTAGGCCTAAAAATAGAATCAAGACTTTGTAGTATATTGGTCTCGTGCTACAAATGCAATGAAAACAAAACACTGCCACGAACACGGTTCCATCAAATCTTCACAGGGTGTATCAGTTGCCATTTTAATGAGAGCATAACTTGTGTGAAAACCCAGCTGCCATACAGAGTGGCACTGGCTGGCTATAGTGATGAAGAGAGAAAAACACTAGGAAAAGAAAAGAAAATGCTGGAAGCTTAAAACATTCCAGTGAGGTAACTGAAAACAACAACAAGCTGTCCATTTTAGCTAATTTTTTCCTGCTAAGTTACCAAAACCAGTCAAGAATGGAAATAATACCTTGCATATTTTGTACAGGGAGTCCTGGCCATCTCCTCCAGTATCTTTAAAATAATCATGAGCAGGGAAGGTTCGATTGATGTCTCGGGTGATAGCACTGTCTTGTGGAGACTCCTATCAGAAAAAAATAATAAATATGTAAATTAAAACACATCAAAAGAATATAAATTACAATATGCCAGGACCGAGAGTTAGGAGATTGGCATTGTGCTCTGCATGCTGTTCTAAATTTAACAAAACAGTCTACTCAACCAGAACAGGCTGCCTGCAGGCTGGCAGCTCCAGATCACAATCTTGAAGGATTTGGTTACCTAAGTACATCTGGGAATGGTCAGTGAGTGGCAGAAAAAGCACAGGCACAGAAGTGTTCTGGGACATTGCAATGCAGATAGCAGCCTTCCCTTAGAGACTTCTGAACCGGGTGAATACTGCTCTGCTGCATTTCTTTTATCTCACAACAGTGGAGAGCAGCTGTCCATTGTGAGCAGCTGCACACTGCTGTCCAAAATTCTGTCCCTTAGGTTCAGCTGCAGAAACCACTCTTCATCCCCTCCACAGAACCAGACAATAGAGAATTAAAATAGTGAGTACAAGCCCATGAAAAGGCAGTATCATACAGTCAAATATGATATAATAGGGGACAACTGCCTGTATGAGCTGGGCACTTCAGCATGAGGGTGATGGGACTTTGTTCACTACATTGCTCTGACGCAATCAGTTTCAGATGCCTTAAGACATTTGGAAAGCCGAACAATAACAAATAGACAATTAAGAAAACCAGTAAATGTGAACAATGGACTGAAAAGTCCTCTTGGAGGAAACACCAAGGAAGTCTGCATCAAGGGCGAGTCTTGCACAAAGAGCAGTGAAAACTCCTGGTAGAAATGAAAGGATTTTGGCAAAGCTTAACAATTATAAACAGTAAACAGTAAAAGGGAAACTTAGGACTTTTTCCTCCCAGCTTTTAACTGAGTGATTTCAACACCAAATATCTCCATGAAAATAGTTTGCAATACTGACCTTAAATAGCCCACCCTAGTACAAACTGTCAGGATTGCTGAAGAAGACTTAGAAGAAGAAATCCTACCTTGGAGAAGTATCCAGAAAAAAAGTTTACAAAATACTGAAGCAAGAGGTTTGTCTCAGGCCCAGCATGAGAAACCATAAGCTTTTGTGAACAACGTCCAGCTGAACCTGACTTGCCCTCCACAATAAATTCACATTCTGAATGAGAAAATAGTCTGAGACTATTTCTAGGGTAGTCATTAAAACCAGAGCTCAGAGCAACTGCAAAGAAAAGTATTATTTGAAAATAGAAAAAAAAATTCTAACAAAATAGTTTGCTTATTTGAGAAACAACTCACACACATCATACATCCTACTTTAATACAGAAATTGGCAGCAGTAAAAAGTATTTATTTTAAAACCAGACACTGAACAATGACACAAAATCAGATCTCAGATTTTGTGTGGATTTGCCTCTCTATAATGCCTTGTACCTTTTGAGGCAGTCAGGGTCTAGCTGCTATCTAGCCAATTACTATAACCATTGCTACCCAAACTGCCAAAATTAAAAGAAACTAAATCCCTTTGCCTGTCTGTAGGTATTTCTCTTTGCCTACAATTGGTCCTTCTTTCCATTATTTCAAAGGTTACTTTCCTGGGTAGCTCATGAGAACAACAGCTCCTTGGTAGTGGGAATCATAAAATAATTTTGGTTGGAAAAAACCTTTAGGATCACTGAATCCAACCATTATCTACTCTACTAAGTCTGGGGCTAAACCAGAAACACATCATCTGAAAAGATGCCAGAGAATCATTAAGCAACCACTGATAGTCAAAGGTTCCCTTTTAGGTGGCTTCCCTGAAAATGATGGAGCACACAAATAAAAAAGCCAGTCCTCTTCACATGTGACATTGGCATGTAACAGTGTTCAGCTTAACTCTGCAAACATAAAAGATGGCTCTGTGGAAGTGAAATGGAATTGATTTTCTTTTATTTTTAAAGAAGCTTTACTATATCCAAATAACCCACATTTCTGTTAGACAGGAAAAAAAGGTGAGAAGTAAAAGAGATACTAAAAGAGTACATGAGGTAATCAGTGTGAAGATCATTAAATTCAGCTTGTAGCTGATCTCTTCCTCCACAAAATGATTCTGCAAATAAGATCAAAATTACCACAGTGTGCTTGATTTTCTCTTCTGATTTTAATCCAAGGTTAATGCTCCTCTCTGTGGCTTAATACAGCCATTTCATTAGGAAAGCATTATGCTGCTATTAGAATCAAGTTACTGGATTGTTTTGGAAATTATATCAAAAGTGCTGTTCAGCACTTCAATTTGATAATAATTAACATTCCAGAGAGGTCTGTCTCATTATAGGGAAATCAGAAACAAACAAAATCCAATGCTAAACAGATTTCATATAAATACAAGCCTTTAAAGTCAACAAAGCCAAGTATGATTATGGCTGGCTGTTGGCTTCAGCTAGTTTTGCAAGTAGAGAAAGACAAAGCTCAGAAACAAGTCTGAAGACTTTGAAGTACATGAATACAGTATCCGAGCTACTTCCAGTTTCTTAACTGTTTGCAGGATTGAATTGCAGAGAAGTTCCCTGCTCTGCAGGAGCACAGGTACTGTTCACTGCTAACAGCAACCTGTGGTACCAAACAAGTGGGTTTCCCAAGTGGTACCTGTGCTCTGCTGTGATGGCAAAATAGTCTGGAATCCACTTGACTTTTAATTCCCTTATCTAACAGCAGAGACCAAAGCATCTAGCTGGAAACTCTTAGGATAGGCTTCTCAAACAAATCACTCATTATGGCTGAAGAGAACTAATTAGTGGTCTCTCCCTGGCTTTGCGTGACTTGTTCAGCACTTGACTAATATGCTTCAGGACAATTCTTCAAGTAATCTGTGCTGCTGGTTCCTGCAGCTGAAACATGGCTTGGGGAGAGAAAAATTAACGGAAATGATAAGGTTTAAAAAATGTTTTTTCAAATCATGGCTTTGAAATCTCCCCATTAGTACAAACTGCTGCAATCCAAGCATTGTGTAACCTTTTCTTTACTCCTATTTTTATACCTTGCTGTGAGAATTGGCTCAATGGGCAATTTCTCATGCTTTCAGGAGACTGGGAACTGAAGGAAACCCTTCTGAACCCACACCCTTTGCAAACTGGGATTGAAAAATAGAAAGCTAAGAATGACAGGAAGAAAAAGAAAGTAATAAAGAAAACAGAATAGAAAACAGCCATGAGAACCGAGGCAAGTGTAGTGAAGATTAGAATTCTCACAGCAGTTTGCTGCTCAGAAGGAAAGCAGGAAAATGTCGATGCTCAGACTGAGAACATACCCTTCCCCCCCCCACCTTTTTCTGCACTTTAAAATATTAGGGGAGTTACACTGAAACTTTCCTCTCCAATTGATTTAAAGAGAAACTACATGAGTAATGATGCAAACCAGGATTCAGTCCAGGAGATGAAAGCTCATCTATTGTGCCAGTCTGTACATCAGAGCATATTGGTTCCCATCTCCTCAATGGGACAGACTTAGAAGACATTTTCCTTGTATTTTCATTATCTTCCAGAGACTCAGGAGCCACAAACCATAATGTGCAGTTACAATCCCAATCAACATCTTCAGACCGAGACTGTGTTACTTAGACTCCACCTGGAGTACTGTGTACAGTTCGGGAGCCCCCAACACAAGAAGGACATAGAACTGTTGAAGCCAGTCCAGAGGAGGACACAAAGATCATCAGAGGGCCGCAACAGATCTGCTATGAGGACAGGCTACAAGAGTCGAAGCTCTGCAGCCTGAAGAAGAGAAGGATTCAAGGAGACCTTATAGTAGCCTTCTAATATCTGAAAGGGGCCTACAGGAAAGCTGGGGAGGGACTATGTATAAGGTCTTGTTATGACAGGATGAGGAGGAATGGGTTTAAACTGGCAGAGGGAAGATTTAAACGGGATGTTAGGAGGAAGTTCTTTACAGCGAGGGTGGTGAGACACTGGCACAGGTTGTGGGTTAGGGAGGCTGTGGCTGTTCCCTCCCTGGAGGTGTTCAAGGCCAGGTTGGATGAGGCCTTGAGAGACTTGTTCTAGTGGGAGGTGTCCCTGCCTATGGCAGGGGGTTCAACTGGATGAGCTTTGAGGTCCCTTCCAACCTAAATTATTCTGTAATTCTACAGATGCTTTTTCTGTAGCCTAAGCAGCACTTAAAAGACATGGCAGAGACGGAGGTCCTCTTCATGAGGCTGATCTACTTCAGTAGCTCAGGTTTATTCTTCCTAATCCCCTATAAAAACCCAAGAGGGTGAAGAAGCAGCAGCAGCAAATGGTGAAGGAACAAGATCCGTCATGGAAAAAATCTGAAGTAAGGAGTCTCCAGAGAGGCAGAGAAAGTTGCCTGCTGGAAACGGCTCACTAACCAGAAACCAAAGTCCTGTTGCACCAGGTACGGGTGAAATCCAATGGTGCATAGAACATGAGGTCTTTTCCTAGACACAGGTTAATTTCAACATAAAAATGGAAAATTGGTGAGGTCCAAGCTTCAGGTTTTCCCCTGCCCCCACCTCCAGAATGGTTAAAAATCTGGCAGTTTGCTCACTGGGAAGAAGGAGTTACCCATCACATTGCAATTTGTTCTTAGGAAAGTCCCACTGTGTTGGAAAGATTTTGTCACATGATCGAAGATGACTGTGAGAACAGTCTAGAGGCTCAATCGATCAGTGGAACTCTAGCTGCTTTGCCCAGGGTCACATCAGCATGGGGCACACTGTTTCAAGGCACAATCAAGCCAGCCAAGAGAGCACCAAACCAGCTGACAGCTTTCAGCTACTGCAGCATGCAGAAAAAGCCAAAAGTCTCTGCTGCTTTCATGAGCAGCAATGAAAGTAATATTCCACAATGGGGGTAAGTTATTTGGAGCAGATCTGTACATTTTAAGGGCATAAAAAGTTATTAAAAGGTCTTTTGATAGCAATTTTCACTGTTAGTAAGATATTATGTCACCAGCTTTATTTTGCAGGTTGATGGCATTCCTGAGTTACTAGAGGGTGACTTATAACAAGCAACATTCACACAAAGAGTTCATTTCCTGCATTTGTCTTCTTCCTAACCACTCTGACAAGGTTTCAGTAGGAATTACACCTGTTACTGAAATACTCACTTCCAAAGCAATGTACTTGCTAATTCCTCACAAGAAATGCTGCTCAGAGACCCTTGTGTTACCTGCAGTTCACATTTACTGAGAAGATTCACAAATCAGCAGTATTTGTGGAAAAAAGATAATTTAGACAAATCTGTAATGGGCAGGCAGCTGCAGCTGGTACAATAGTGCATTGATACAGCATACTTTCAGTCCAAATATGGCAATATAGTGCAATTCTAAAAATAAAAGTGAATCCCTTGTGATATCTAACCCTTTTGCTGTGTTCATTTCCTTTTAGGGCTCAAGTTTCCCACAGGAAAATTATAACGAGGAGTTTGCCCACAGTGCCCTACATCATGTATGGATAAAGCATAAACACCAAACGCATGCTGGAAGGTTTTCCTGCTCTTGGCAACTACCTAGGAGCCAGACTATTTAGGGCAATCAAGATAAGAGGAAGCAAACCCACCCATCGCCAATGCCGCACACCTTTATCGGCACAGTTCCACAGAAGTCATCCGAGACAAAGACATGAAAACATGTGACGTATCATTTATTTCTTAAATGTATTTATGATCCATTCAGACCTTTCAAATAAAGTGTACAAGTGCATTTCAGAATAAAAAACTACACTCTTCACACAGCTCTGTAGAACACTACATCTCATCATGAAACTTGAAGCGAGAACTTCCTATTAAACCACCCATGCATCCTTTGGCTACAATAATATCACTGATCAACAAGTACTGCTATTCAATTCTCGAGCTTCCCTTTAAAGAGAAGGAGCATCCTAAAATATGCTACCCCTTCCAGAGACCTCTCTTTAAAGAGAGAATAGAAAATAAATTAGCTAGGCTTTTAGGCAAAACAGTAAGGCTACTTAGTACTGTTGATGCATGATCCATACATTTGGGGAACAGGCAATCCTAGGCTATGTGAAACGCGTCAACAGCCCTTGAAATTTTAGTAGTATCAAGATAACAACAATCCAGAACAAACGGCAGACAAAAATGTAACCTGTGGAACAATCACTGAAAAATGTGCAGTTTCTCTTAGGATGGGAAGTGCTGATAACAAGAGTCAGAAAAGTGTTTATAAAATCCGCTAAGAACCACACTGACATTCTTAAAATTACATATTGTACAAAGCCCTAAACTGTGTGACTGCACAATTACTGCCCTGTTAAAATTGCTTAGTTAAAAATACATACATATACACACATATATGTAAAACACATATATGTATTTTAAAACAATCCCTTCAACAGGGCAGTAACTGTACAGTCACACAGTACACACACATATATATATATACACATATGTACATCTACGGCAATAAGGGAAACAAGCCAAGAGATGTATGACACAACTGGGGTACAGACTATCTCAAAGGGAATAATACAACATTTCTTTTAAGAGCTCATAGCAAAATTATCCCTTGGAAATCATTATGCAAAGATTTAGAATCAGATATTTACATGCTTCTGACTTCTCTAGTTCCGTTTATTATTTTAAAATATGCAAGTATTATTTCAAATCAGTAACATTTGTCATTTTTGGCTCAACTGTAGTTTTCTTATTATTAGTTGAAAACTCAGCTACAGAAACGTCTATTAAAATGGTGGGGCAGAAGCACCCCCTCTCCTCTGTATTTTAACAACAGTTCTGAGTTGGCACAAAATAGGTAATTTTGGAGCCACCATAACTTCCTCATCTGCCCTGCCATATCAAAACACCCATCTTCACCATCTCCCTTGCAGAGTACAAAACAGAGCAAACCCAGGTAGAGATGAGGAACAGGGACAGAGCCCAGACTGACATCCTGAGACTTCCCACTGTGTCAGAATTAAACACAGCATTAGAGAGTCTTAAGGGTGGCACTGGCTCTAATTCACCTGTTTGCTTCTCTAATCTGCTTTGGTGGATTTTTTTCCACAGTTCTTCAAAGCAAGGGTTTCACACTCACACCTCTTTCTCCTCTTTTAACAAATTTCAGCATTAAAAGGTGCACAAAGTTCTTGCAAACACACACATACACATTCTTACCTGTGATTTTATCTATTCTTGGCCTTTCCACTGACACTCAGGAAAAAACTACCAGTTGTAACACAACTCGTGTAAAGAGCCAGACTGTCTCCCAAACACAGCTCCTTGTAACGACCCTCTGACAAACGTCCAGTCTCCACAGAACACACTGAAATAATCTCAGCAGTGACTTCTGCTGTCTCAGTTACTGTGAAGGGGCAAGGAGACAAGTGGGACACAAGGAGAAGTGAGCGTCCTTTAAAGTAAGATTGCTCCACTGCGTTTCCTTCAGCAAAGCAACCTAAAAGCACATGCACACATAGCCTCCCATGCTTGCAGTTTAATTGTAAACAGCATGTGGAAAAAAACCAAAACAATTATAAAAGGTACTAATACAATTTTGAAATCCCTGAAGAAAAGACATACCCACGAGTATTAAGAACAGTAAAAAAGCTCATCATTAGCAACTGCAAACTCGTTTCCATCCTGTTGCATTCATTAGAGGAATACAAAATTGAGTCTAGTGTTTACATGCTAGAATTACAATAGAAACTAGATTTCAAAGGTTACATACGGAGAGAAATTTATCAGCATAGGAACTTGCAAAACACTGTGCTGTACAGCATTTCTAAAGACATATGTCTGTGAAGACAATATTTGCAATTGCAATTCCTTTCAAACAGTTCAAAAGTGTGGCTGGAGGTAAGGCTGCTTCCTGTTATCTGAAAGGATTAACTGCACCATTATTTTTAGGCGGTTTTAATGACAACGATTTAACCTCAAGAAATACCTAATCCCTCAAAATCTGAGGTGATCAGAAACATACAGGTACCTTACAGCCCTCAGGGTTTTATTTCTTTGTACACTAAACTTCGACTCCTTTGACAGCATCTACAGAAAATGGTTTTTTTAAAAAATGTTTTTTATGAAATACTTTCAATACTCAGTAATGCTAATATTTAAAAATACTTCACAGTGTGGTACTAATGTAACTTCATAAAACGAGCAACTCGAGCTAGCTAAAGCTCAAAGCCTGACATTATATTAAAATAGTCCAAAGATTTCACACACGCACAAAATCACTAGCACTATAAATATACCTAAGCCACTTTAGTGCAAAGTCTGGTTTTGCTTCCCCTGACAAATCCCTCTATATTCCTGCCAGCACATTAAAATGTCATCCTTTACTAATCTAATTATTGATTTTCAAGGATTCATTTACAGCTGAAATCCCAGAAGACCTTTTTTTTTTCAATTTATCCTAAAAGTAATGACTTGGTTTATTAAGCATTTGATTGCTTGTGTCACATGATCTCTGCAACATTTAGGAATGACTCACATATGCGCAGCAAAATTCGAGTTCATCTTTACAAGGAGTTACTTGAATTTAGTTAACTTTTTAATTAAAGGATCTCCTGTAATGACCATCAGAGAGAAGCCAAAGCTTTGAATTATAAAATTGCTATCCTCATCTTAGAAATTCATAAAAAGAAAGCAGTCAGAACAAAAAGTTCTGACTCCCTTCCCTCTCCCTAACCACCCCAGGGTACCCTCAGGCTGTATCTCAGGCTCTGTCTCATGCCAAGGCACTGCCCAGGTGAGGACTCCTCTGCACAAGCACCGATTGCTGACTTCAAAACGTGTTTGTCTATCTAAACCCAGATTCTAAATATAACCTAAAGCAATGTGCACCCACTCAGCACTTCTCAAAACTCCTCAGCAAATAAAGCTACTGGTTATCAACCTGCATACAGGACACAGTTCCACAGTGGCTTGGCCTCCTGGTCTCTCCCCAGAGCAGAGCCTGCACCTTTGATCAGGTCCATGACAACACCCTCCCTCAACATCTTCAGGACAAAACAATGACAACTTTAACAACTCCTGTTTCTCAATTTAAATAACCACAAATCCACTATCTAGAGAATCAGTTTTGACAGGACAGATTGTTGAAGTACACCAGAGGCTGTAAACAAAAAACCCAGATCAGGATCTAGGAACATAACAACATTTTCATTAACTGCCAAAGCTCAGGAGATAAAAATATGATATAGCTGAAACCCATAAACACTTCCATTTGCAACCACCACTAAATGCATGTAGAGCAGACAGACTGTGGCTTGTGTTAACCTCTGAAGTGGGAATAAAAAAGGAAAGGTGATGGAAGTTAATATTGAGTGGAGAACCACCAGCAAAGCTGCCTGCATATGCAACACATTTCACCTGTCTAGAAAATGCGTCACAGAAAAAAAAACACCTGAAAAGCTGACTAGACAAACAATATCACATCAGATTATTTCCCTGTTGCTGCAATGCCTCAGATGGACAACTGTGACACAGATTGGTACTATCCCACTTTACCTGAAATGAAATGGAAAGGCTGCACAGCCACGCCAGAGAAGAAAGGAACCTGCCTGCCATGGGAGCAGGAGCCCCAAGACTCAGAGAAGCTGCCTTCAGAGTGCAAGAAAGCAAAAGTAAGAAAGTTTAACTCCATTGTAAAGAATAAGACCAAATTAAATACTCCACTGTTTTGACAGAACAGAAATCCAAGTCCTACCACCAGCAGCTTTCCTTTGTTTCCACAGGCCACAACTTTCAGTTTCTGTCTCTAAACACATCTCCATTTGGTTTTACACATACAAAAAAGTCATTCTTAAGAGCTAACCTCTTGCATAAACATTTTACATACATAATTTTAGTATTAAATTGTCTGCCTCTGTTCATCTGTGGAAAATGTCTGAAGTGGTACCTTTGCAAAACACAGGCCAAAAGAGAAATACTTGAGCAGCTTTAAACCATCAGCCTCCAGAAGTCAGGATAATACTTTTCCCCTAGTGCAAAGTGGGATGTTTGCATGATGGGGAACTATCACCATGCTAAAGGAAGGGCTGTTGGATGGAGACAGTTTGTAAAATTTGATGGCCCAGCTGCCTGACTGGCAGCAGCTTGTCCCAATGTCTAACCTGATCTCAGCCAAATACATTTCAAGTCCCCATGATTATGAAGTCTTAGAGAGTCTCAAAATGATTTACACATGAAATATATTGATCTGAGACCAAAGCCACACACAAACAACAGTATTAATAGTATAAAGAATATGAAAGATTAAAAAAAGCCCTATGTAAACCATGCTCTCTAGAGCTCTGAACTTCAGCAACAGGAATGCAAAGAGCAGCAAACTGAAGCAGGGACACCTCTGGGTTCTCAGCAGAGCATCAGTTACAAATGTGCTTTGCCAGATTCATATAGTATTGATAGTGATGTAAAATCCAGTATTATCTTGAATGACCCCACTGAAAGGATGTGTTATGGAATCTGCTAAGTTACAGAAGGGAAGAAAAAGGTTTGTCAAGTAACAATAAAATAAGGGCCAGGTCAGGCAAATCAGCACCTGTTTAAGCAGGTGCTTTGAGTACCTCAAACCAAAAAATGCATTCAAACAACAAAAGCCCTCCAAAGCTTCCACCTCCTCTTATTGAAATTTCTGACGATAGATGAAGCAAGTAATTGAAAAACAAAAAATTAATGGGCCTTTTGCTTATAATGCCCAAAGGTAGTCTCCTATGAACAGATATTAGTTTCTAGGAAGCAAGTTTTTTAAAGCACCAACCTGAATTAGAAGTTCTGTCAACTTCAAACCCTGATGTGGAGTAAGATTAGAACGAAATGTTTCAGATTTCCTGACTCATGAAGGTTCAGTACACCTGGTATCAGCACAGCAGTTGGCAATAACTTATTAAATTTGCATACTGAATGTTTCCATCTCACATCACACATTGGCCTTTGAAGTGTTTGTTTCAGAACAGACAAACTGCTGAGGTTTAGGACTTGTTACAGGTAAAACCTCTGTAAGAGCAAGAAAGGAGCAGTGCCACAGAGATGCAGGACAAGACTGAAGTTTGGGAATTCTCATTGGAGTCTGCGGTAAGGAAAGAGTCTTTGTGCAACTTTGTGCTACTCTTGCAATTCTCTCTGCCTCGGTACTTTGTTCCACTTTTTTTTTTCCGGCAAAGACTTGTGACGAAACATTCCAGATTGCCCCTTGGCACTCTGACACTGAGCCATGTCAGAATTCCGACTACAAAAAACAAATTTTTGAGTGATCAGAGCTTAAAAACCAGTACAAAATGCCTAACAGCAAATAAAGACTGTAAAAAATAGTAACATTTAATTAAAAAAAAAAAACTAAACTAACAGCAGAGAACATCAAAACTTCTGCTTCACACAAAAGATATCTGTTAAAAAATACTGTCACCTTGATCGGAAATTATTTTTAAAAAATAGCATTTCACAGATTTTTCTCCCAGCCTATTTGGAAAATGACAATAAAATCAACCCTAAACTTCTGGTAAACTTTTAAAAACAAAAATCACACATTCTAGATGAAGCAAATTATCACCTACTGAGAAGCAGTGCATGTAGGAATCCCTCCCGTGGCACTAAAAATTGCCACTGAGTTGCATCCTGCAAATTGAACCCTCTAGCAGCTTAATTTGAAAGTGAGGCAGATAAAACTAATTTAAAAAAATATAATCTGAGATGGAGCTTCAAAATGAGTTCATTAAATCATATCACAACACAATTTTTATGAAGATGCAATTTGATTTCTGTGTTCTCCTCGGTGTGGCATTTATCTGTGCAGTGCTCTTGATACCAATCTGTAAAGTACCAGGCACACACAGATATAAATATAGCCAAGAAAGGATTAGTTTCATATGTACAGTGATGAAAGTGATCCAACTGGAAAGTTTGCTGCCTAACAATTCCTAGCACAGACTGTGATGAAAAGGACTGCTGTGCCTCATGTTAACTCCATGACAAAGGATGTTAAATGGACTGCTGAGCAAACAAGGTTATATATTTCCAAATTACTTCTTCCACAGTTGGCACACTGAACAAGCTTTGCCCCCATGCAATCTCACTGAAGGCAACAAACTCAAACTCTATGAACATTTAAAACACCTAATCACATACAAATCAGATAAAAATTAAGTTAACTTAGAGAAAAAAAGTAATTTAAATTTTAAAAAAATCAATAACTTAACACAGACAAAAACAGAAATATTTGACACTACAACTAAACTACTGAGGCAACATTTAAAAGTGTCTGTATGAGCACTGGATGAAACTGGAAAGCATCAGTTGGCTGCAACTCCTCTCTGTCCTCATCTGTTGGAGACTTCCAGATTCTGATTTTCACCTCTCACAGAAATCTTTCGAGCTGATGAAGACTTTGAGATCAGTAAGGCAATTGGACAAAAGTTGGGCTGTTAAGAATGTTATAACTGAACCTTAGCTGCAAAACAACAACAGCTGCAAGCATGCATCTGCATCTGTAACAACCACTACACTTAAGGACAATTCTAAGGCTTATAGCTGAAGTAGCAACTGCTTCATCTTGAGTTAAATCGCTTATGTCACGACTTAGACCCCCAACCAGCTTCTAAAATTTTCCATATTCTCAAAAGCTAGCATACAATGCTCCGATTTAAACCCTCTATTTGGGCTATGAAAAAAGCAATCATCTTTGCTCTCCAGCTTCCACTTAAACCTGAAACTACCATTTTTAGAGTTTCAGGCCCTAGCAGATTCTCTTCTATTAAATTTAATCAAATGCTGTTTCAATAATAAATTGCATCACTTCAAAGAGCTGGAAATGTTAGATGAGGTGAAGAGTCTGAGAAAAACTACTGGGAGTTTACCTGAGAGGCTGTTCCAAAAATACGACAGACACACACACACTCTGATACTAGTGACTAAAGACCTTAAATTGTTCCCCAAAGCCCACCTTAGCCATAATACCTACAAAACACTTGAGAACAACTAGCCAGCTGATGTGCTGTACGCTTATACCATTTATAAATGACTCAGTACACCCTTGCACTCCCCCCACGGCTGTCTGTCTCTAACCAAAAATCAGACTGTAAGAGCTCTGCAGAACCAATCACCTCTATCGTGCCTGCGCAAGGATCACGGCGTAAGCCCTGCCTCCAGACACTGTCTTATTACAAAAGGTAACAAGAAATGTCATTGTGAAGGCACCAGGGTTTAGACAACCTACGTTCTTAGTATGTCAGCTGAACTGAGGAGGAATTTTATCTTGGGAGGTTCGTACTACAGATGAAGTATGTTGAAAGCAAACCAAGATGTGACGTAAATGTGCTTTGTAACAAGGCTCCCAAACCAAACCCAGGCAGTTGTGTAGGTGGCTCTGCTCCATCCTCCCCAGGAACAGGTAACACATGCATATCCCTAACAGGAAGAACTCATGTCTATCAGAAAAGAGTGCTGCTGACAAAGTATAAGCCATGACAGAGTGCTTCCTTCATCCTGCTGCTCTTTCTTCACTGTTTTCCCACCAGTGGCCTCACAAAACTGTGTTGGAGTAAATGTGGATGAACAAGCAGGATGGTCTGCAGTGATCCTTGTATGTGGCAGAGACACAAACTGTACTCCTCTAGAGCACAGCATAGAGACAAGAAACTGGGGCTCAGAGCAAACCAGAGAGGAGGGTGTATGTATGCTTGCAGGAGAGACAGGGTACAGTACTCAAGAGAGGATGATCCTGATCTATAACAACAGTAGACCTGAAATTGTTTAACAAAAATAGTCTTCCCTTTGTACTAGTGCCAACCATAAGGCAGGAGCTCACAGCAATCCCACACTGACTAGAAGCACAATGGAGAAAGCAAACTGGGGATGGTCAAGGTGTGTAACCTGCTCTCGGATCACAGGTGTGGTGGGGGGATACCCCTGTATCAGGAACAGTGTGAAATAAGATGATGCAAACTGTAACCTGTTATTACAGGAATATTTTCCAATAGGACACCAGCAAAAAGACATATGTATTATTTAGGACAAACTAATCAGTCTGAGGCCATGCTGCCGTCTTGACAGCATTTCAGTACTCAAAAACATTTAATCAAAGCTAGCTTGAAAAAGCTGTGGTCAATGAGACTTTGTTTCTCTGATACTGGCTTTGTTTGACCAGTTAGATATGTGTTTGCCAACAGGATTTAGCTCCTGCTATATTCGAACCATCTTTAATCCCATGAAGGCTAAAGAAAAATGTCTCTGATTTAGCTCTGTGCACTTATGAATAACTCAAATACTACAGTTAAATTTACAGCATAGTTCCCTTAGCTGTTTAGAAGACAATTGTTTTCTTTCCTTTCCCCTTAAGTTCTAGTATGTAAAATATCAGAAGAATTTAGATTAAAAAAAAAAAAGAAGGGACATGTTATTTTTAAAGTTGTTCTTGAGAAAATTTCCACATAGAAACCCGTGGCATTTCTCCACTGGTTTGAGAATAATTTTCACATGTTGGCATCATCCCCAAGTGGCTGCCACAACTCTGGTATCATAAAGCGACATGTATTCTCTCTTAGCTTATCAAAACACATTTTATTTAACTGCTAAATTTGGTCTGTTTCAAGATTTTCTTCTTACTTCACAACAAACAGGAAAATGCAGATGCCATACTCTGGTCACACACATGCATCCTACCAGAGAAACGGGACAGGGAAGGCAGACCAGTCCTCCTAAAAATACGACTGTTCAGATCACAGGGCTGTGCTCATGGCTCAGTAAGACTTTAAGATCACTCTGAAACATTCGCATTGCTCACTGCTGTTCTAGAAGTCCTGTCTAGGTAGCACTGAAAAGCAAATTGTTTGGCCCCTCCTATTATGATGCTGGAACTTTATGCAAATATACTTTGGCATATATTTTTAAAATCCCTGTAATGTACCATACACGGTGACATTTCCACTTCAGATATATCATTTACATGTGAAGCACGAATCTCAAAAGAACTCAGTAAAGCTGTAAGAAAGACTACATTTTGCTGAAGCTCTCAGACACCCACTCCATTCAGTCACACCAGCTGGAGAGGTAAGTGTCAAGATACAGCTTTATTCTTAAAAATGAATATGGAGGTGAAACTCCACAGCCTCCTCCACAGCAATCATTTTTTAAAGTGAAACCACAATGATATGTGCTCCTGATTCTTCTACGTCAGCAGCATTTCTCAGAAACCTTTTTGCAAATCTGGACATCTTAAAATCATATGTAACTTATTTTGCAACTTAAGGAATTGTCCCTGCACTTCCCAGTCCAGCTGATAGTCATCTTAAACATGACATCCATTGGAAGATCTTTTGCTCCTAGAGGTAGAGGAGTCCTTAGCTACCCTCTGTCTAGTGCAAGAGGCACAAATAGCCCCCGAGAGACGCTTAAGCCCCTTCTGAAAGACACTGTTGGACAGACTGTAAATGACACAGTTGCAGAAACTGTTGCTAATGGCAAGCCAAGTGGTCAAGAAGGATGCAATGCGGTTACTATAGACATTGGAGCTCTCCAGCAGAAAATAGATTATGTAGGGCAACCAGAGGATGTAGAAGACACTGGTGATGCGAAAGAGAACCATGGCATAGCGCTTGTCCGGGCAGGGCTGTGCCTCCCCAGCCTCCCCATCCTGAGAGCTGAAGCGCACTCGCCTCTCGTTGATCTCCTTGGTGTGCTGCTGGCAGATGCGGAAGATGTTGAAATAAGTGAAGCAGACGATGAACGCAGCTGGGGCATAGAGCATCACCACAATGAAGAGGGTAAAATAGGGATCGGTGTTCCAGGAATTGGCACACCACTGGAACACATCCCCATGATATCCAGGCTTTCCCCAGTGAAATGAGGGTAAGAAGACCAGGCAGGAGTACAGCCAAATGATCAATATGCAGATTCGGAGTCTCCATGGGGTAACGAGTGTGTTGTAGGTCAGTGGCTTCGTGATGGCAATGTATCTGTCAATGCTAATGCATGCCAAAGAGGCCATGGAGACACTCTTCAGCACTGATACCACATAACCAAAGATTTGGCAAACCAAGGACTCACTCAAAACAGTAGGGTAGTGCAGCAGAGACAAAGAAGGCACCAGACAGCTCACACCCACCAGGAGGTCAGCGTATGCCATAGTCTGGATGAAGTAGCTGGTGGTGTGGTGGTTCAGCAGAGGTGCACAGTGAAAGACAAATATCACAATAATGTTGCCTGAAATAATCAGCACCATGAGAAACACAATAATAACCACTTCCAGGAGGCAAAAATTGATGGTCTCCAAATAGCTAATGGCCAGGAGACAGAAAGGCCGGCCACTCTGGTTGCCAACCAAAGAGGAGTTCATCTTGAGCACTGCAGTGATCTCTTTACTTCATGCTCCTGCCTGCTGCCTGCAGCCACTCCAGGCAGCTGCTGTCATTGCGGCTGGTGCTGTGTGTGTAGCAATGTCAAAACCGGAGCTCCAGTCCCCAGGGCTGCTCCAGATGCTGCTGCTGTGCATTGTCTGCAGCACAATTCCCCTTTAAATCCGGCTCCCCGCCGCCACTGGTGCACCGGGACCCAGCAGCAGTCATGTCAGCAACTTCACACACGCACACGGGAGAGAGACGATATTAAAGCCCTCCTGGGTGGGCTGCCTCGCCGAGGAGGGGATGAGGGGTTGGGGGCAGAGGGAGAAGGAACCTTCACCGAGTCAGAACCAGAGTCCTCCTAACGGCTGACAGAAGAGAAGGGGAAAGTGTTTTACAGAACCGCCTCTCCCCCCGCGCTCGCTGCTACCTCCATCACCACCCCTCCTTCCCCACGCCCTGCTACAACGAACGCTTCCCAGCCGCCGCCTGCCCCCGCTCCCTGCCAGGCTCCCGCTGCCGCCTTCTTTCCCCCGCGGTCCCTTCCCCACGCCCTCGGCCCGGGGCACCGGGCTCAGACCGGAGGGCAAAGCGGGGAGACACGCTGGCCGGGCGCAGCAGTCTCCCCGAAATTCGTGCCGCCGGCTATTCAAGCAGAGGGATGCGCGGCGGGGAGGGGGGTCCAGCCCTTCTCTCCTGGCTCCATTTTGCACGACCGCTTTTGTTCGCCGCCTCTCCCGGCCCGCGCCGCTCCGGCCCCCGCTGCCCCCAGCCCGGCCCGGCACGCCGCCCTGCCCCGCCGCTCCGAGCCCTACCTGCCGCAGGGGAACAAAAGCCCAGGAGCATCCTCGGCCGAGCGCTGGCACGGGCGGCGTGTGCTCCGGCCGCGACGATGCGGAGCCGGGGGGAGGGGACGGCGGGGAGGAAGGGGAGGGAGGCGGGCAGGAGCGCGGAGGAGGGCGCGGCGCCGGCGGAGACCCGGCGGGGAGCAGAGCCGCAGCCCCCCGGCCGCTCCCTCAGCCAGTCCCAGCGCCCGGCACGGGCAGCCGGCGGTTAGCCAGGGTGGGGTGTGTAGGGGGAGCCCAGCAGCGCCGCCCGCAGCCTCGGAAATGCGGGTTTCCACCCAAAAGGCGCTCCGCAAGCCTCTTTCACGAGTGGCTGACAGCGGTAGGTGCCTCACCCGGCACGACCCCACGGCCTCCAGGAAAACGAGCGGGTCCCAGCGCTCCACACTGACAGCGGCGGCCGCGACGGGCTCTGCCCTGCACAGACACACACCCACGCCCCCGTCCTACACTCAGATAGAATAACCGACATATCCACGCCCAGGTCTTAGAGTCACACCGACATACTCACGTCCCAGCCCCACACACAGGCCTGGTTCCTACAGGCAGACAGATCAAAATACCCATCTCCTGGTCACACAGACTGACGGAGACCCAGTCTGCACCCCTGGCTCTCCTCTCAGCACATCTGGAAGGTGAATGACATCTGTCCAAGCCAGGATGTGAATTCAAACAGTTAGTTCTAGTTTACAGCTTTTCCACTCAAGCCCTTTTGGGGAAATGCTTGTTCTGGAACAAGTACTTCTTTCCTAGGTGTATTCTGTAGGAGACAATTCACAGGCCAAGCTAAGAACTGTGTCCCACAGATGACCCAGATGTTGCTCCAGGTAGGTAGGTAAGCTCCTTCTGCACACATATACCTGAAACTCAAAGGCACTGCTACCCCTGACTGTCCCCAAAACAACCTACACCCAACTAGACAAACTAGAAAACCCAATGACATTCCAGAGAGCAAACACACAAGGACCTCACACCACAGCATTTCAACTTGTATTCACACTGTAATCTAATAACCATCATGCATATTTAACCAGAAAAACCTCTTGGATGCACACGAGGTGAAGATGTCACCACTGGACACCAGTATCTTGTCTGTCAAGCGCATTTTACTCACTTGGTGTTGAATATGGTATGTGGAACCTCATCTCTGATCCGCATACCAGACTGCTCCACTGCCACCTCTTGGGACAGGCCCACAACTGTGGGAACTGGCCTTTGAACTAATCAAACCAGAAACAGACTGGACAGAAGCTCTTCAGCAATTAAAGTCCTTTTGTCAAAAATTAAAGCATGACGCCAGCTGGCATCCTTGGAGCATGAAGTCCATAAGCTGAATTCAACTGACACCAACACACCAAAGTTTCAGCTAACCCAAGCTAAGCATTTTGTTATTCTGTGGACCACCTAAAGGAAAATGAATTGCAGCCTAAGAGACAGATCTCAAAGCAATCACACCACCGTGCTTGGGATTTCAACTGACCTTTATGTAGGGCAAAAAAAACTTACAATACACTTGCATTGGTCAAAAGTCTGTGCTGGACAACAGCATGACTTGGCACATTTTTAGTTAGTCTTGTGCAAAAGCCTGAAAGCAAAAACTTGTTTTGTCCATCCTATCTTCACCCATTACTATTGTCTTTCATTTTTGTTAGAATTTTATGAGGTTTCTACTCATGGCAACCAAAATACTAGAACTGTAGCTAAGAAACATAAACTCTGAATTAAATTTAGGCAACAGTATCGTGGTTATAAAAAAAAAAAAAAAAAAGCTTAGACTCAATTACTACTGGAGAAATTATCTCCTATCTTTGCAAAGCAGAGAATGATTTACATACCAATTGATTTAAATAGTATTTCTGGATCTCTAGGCATGAATGGACAAATTATACACATCCTTAAGACAAATACAGAGATGAACTTTGAGCATCTCTCAGATAAAGAGAAACAAGTTAGCACTGGAAATCCTGAGACTGACCAAAACACCAGCTGGTCACTGAAATTTCAAATTAAAGATGCAAGCAAATCAAACACTCCTCCACAGTCAGATTTTTATCACCAGTACAAGCTTAACTCCTATAGAATCACAGAATCAGCCAGGTTGGAAGACACCTCCAAGATCATCCAGTCCAACCTAGCACCCGGCCCTATCCAATCAACTAGATCATGGCACTAAGTGCCCAATCCAGTCTTTTTTTGAGCACCTCCAGGGACAGAAACTCCACCACCTCCCTGGGCAGCCCATTCCAATGCCAATCACTCTCTCTGTGAAGAACTTCTTCCTAACACCCAGCCTATACCTCCCCCAGCACAACTTGAGACTGTCCCCCCTCGTTTTGTTGCTGGTTGCCTGGGAGAAGAGACCAACCCCCACCTGACAGGTGTTTCTGTTGAAGCAAGAGAACTGCTTTGGTTTTCCCTTGCACTGACACGCTATTGTTTCTCCAAAGCTGAGAGCAGTAACTCTATTCAAAGCAACCCAATTTAGTCCTCAATGAGCAGTACCTCGAGGTAATTCTCTCAAACATCCCTAAGCCAGAAGCTAGGCCAAAGTGCCCATAGGGTGTAAACTGCATTTAGAAGCTCTGGAGATCCACCTGCCTGCTTGCTACCCTGGCTCTCTGGTCAAGTGCACAAAACCCACTTCTAAAAGCCACGAGAACCTGTGGTTCAGGTGGCTCTTCTGCTCTACAGTGTGACAAAACAACTTCATCAGACTTCTGAAAGGTATTCAAGAAATCATTCAAAGCTGCAATGAGAACTCTTGGGAAAATGACTGCTTGTAAAAGATAATTAAACTTTTATCACCACGTGATCAAAACTAATCAAACGAGATCTCAAGGTTCAGGCACACTGACAGCAAGGCTACATCATTCTGCTTATCCTGATCCACAGGCATATGCTAGGTTTAATTTCAGTTGATCGTACACAATCACGGCCCTTTGAACTCCTGAAAATTAAATGTATTCTTCTTAATTTAGATGAACATATGGAAATGTGATTGTGACACAAGTGGAAAATAAGTGTTAACCACCCACAGCTAAAGTACTACTACATTTTATGGCACTGTGAATGCAACACATTCAGATAATGGTACTGACATTTTAATCTATTTCTTCATTAAAGCTCAGTATCATTTTCACCAAGACAGATGAGTATATTCAGCAGAACTTCTGTGTACTGCAATTATCTGCTTACGGAGACAAAAAGAAAAAGTGGGAATATGAGAAAGTATGTAGCAAGAGTCCTGCTGTAAGAAAAAAACGGACACATCAATCTCTTACCAGGCCTAGAGCTTCTACCAGAAATGGTGACCTTAGGGTCACATTCCAGGACACTCCTCCTGCCACTGGATTTATTTTTATATTTTATTTAATTTGTGCCACAAGATGTCCCTCTCACATTGTAATTTTCTTAATATAGCATATTTATCTGGTGCAACAGTTCATGGGTTTTAACTTTTGATATTATTTCCTCCCACACAGACCTATATCCAAAAGCTTTTATTTTCTCCTCAGTATTGTAAATGCCAGGTTCTTCTAATTTTGATATCATTAAGTATTTCTCCACTGAGGGATTGCTGTTGGTCTGAAATATTCAATAGTTGTTATCTTGTCTGAGAAGTGGGTATTGTCTATTTTGCTTTGTATTGTGGTATTTTTAATCTCTCTTTTTTTTAACCTTTGTGGTTCACTTTACAAGTTTTCTCCTCGACAATACTTTCTGTCCACCTACATGACTGTCAACAACATGAAGTATTTCTCCTTCAGGTGTCCATTAGTGTCTGGACTGAGTCCCCTCTTTCAGTGGCTGCAAGCCTCAAAATTAACAGCCGTAACCATGATTGCCAAAGTCCTACCAGGAACAGATGCCTCTCATAGGGATTGTCTAGATCGTTTTACCTAGAGTTTGCTTTCTGTCCCCAGTAGGGACATGACCTTAATTCACTGGGCTGGCTTTCATCCACACTCCCCACAAGCAGCACAGCAATCTGGAGTTGCTAAAAGCTTTATTATTGCATGCAGATGGTGTGCAAATTCTCAAATGTAATTTGTGGAAGCACCACAATGGTGAAACTCAGACACTACCACAACAACAAAAGCACGGAGTACAAAAGCCCAGAGAGAAGCTATCAAAGAAATAAAGAGCAAATAATTAATAAATATTATCATGATGTCTAGAACACAATGAGCACACCTTAAGGCAGTTTCAATGCTATTTTTCATGTCAGATTCCAGAAGAGACCTAGACACACCCTTTACGGGTAGAACACAACAGAACACATCTTCTTTTCAATCATTCAGTAGCTACACGTCGAGAGTAAACAAAAAACTATCTTTGCAGCAGTTAATTTGCAGAAGAATGCAAAAAAATAGATTTGCCCTAGCATAAAGGGCCAGAACTGCATAGGAGATCAAACAGCAGAAGAGGTACTGGGGTGCCTCCAACACCCTGTGCACAAGGCGAAAAAAAGAGAATCCCTGAAAAAGGCCAGAAGCTTCTGAAGCAGCTGTCAACATAGATCCTTATTAATTTGGGACTGTGCTGCTACATGGGGTCATGAAAAGCCTGACAGAAATCAAATGCAGCTACAGGAATAGAGGTCAACATTCAGAGAGAAGGGGCACTGGATTATGACTACTCAAGCAGGCTTACTGCATCTCCTACTTGCACTGAAGAGCAATAGTTTTAGAGCAACTCCTTGTGCTTCTATGCTACGTCACAGCTACTCTCAGATAAGCCATTTTCGATGCAGAGTAATGCAAACAGTTGCAAGCTTGCCACACAGAAATGTGTATTAGCAACAAGCAAACCACAGCGAAGATTTGCAAGGATAACAAAGCAATATATTACACAGGACCCTTGCCTTCACATAATTAATTAATTCTTATTTATCCTACACACATACTCCTGTGCATTGCTGCACACCGACTGTAACTGAGCTGCTATTTTCAGAGTAGTAAGAATCAGTCACATTAGAAATTCAAAATTATCAAATAATCTATTATCAAAATTATCAAATAATCTATTAAAGAAATGAAAACAAAAAAAAGACCAATAAGGTACAGTGCAGTGTAATTCTACTGTTAGCACATATATATACAGTGGGTTTGCAAATGTTATTTTCTTGGGTTCCTGAGTTCATGTTGTCATCATCAGCCTCCCACACCATCTTTGCATTTTTTGCCTATTCTCATCTCAAGTACTTCCACACAGCCACTGAGAACCCTCTTTGAAACCACACTCTTCTTCCACTGCCTGCAAGTTGAAGCAACTAGACCCTTCTGCTCTCAAAGCACCAACCTTTACCCATTCTACAGAAAGAGCCACAGGTCATTTTCACATTTAAGTCACCATAAGGCAAACAGCCACAGCAGTGAGCTAGTGGGGCACTACCAGATTAAAGGAGATTCCATTTTCATTTGCTTGAGCTGGTTATTGCAGCATGCTGGTAGTACACCACAGACCTCATGACTGCAGCAGAGCCTGAAAATGCTCATTCAGTCCTTTCTTTCAGTGGTTAATTTCTTAATTAGTTTCCACACTGAAGGACTGCTGCAGGTATGGCTGGTATTTTGCTGCAGCACACAGTGCTGAGTTAGCCTATTTTCCCTTTTACTTTACTCCAGAGATCCTTCCAAAACGTTAGATCCAGGTTATTTCCTTTGTCTCTGCCAAATGTAAATGAGTGGAAAGGTTTCACAGATTTAAAAATGTAATGTCACACTATTGCTTTCTAACTCACAAAGATAGTAGCAGTTCATGTCACCAACTGTGCCACAGAGAGATCAGCTTCTCCATGCTGATACCAAAACAGAGAAACAAGTGACACTGTCAACCACTCACTAAGCAATTAAAATAACACAACAGGCTAACTGTGATGCACGCCTTGCCAGAGCGTTCAACCTCCACAATATTTGGATGATTTATTCACCACAAAATCCAAGCTACAATGCATCTACCCATATTAAGGAATTCAGATCAAGTTGCTTCTACATTCACCATGTACGTGAAAGCAGTTCTGCCAGAATGTTTTTAGCTAATCTAATGTGATTCATTCAAATCACGTAGGATCCTTCTTGCATGATTCGAGCGGAACGCAAGTTTAATTTCAAGAACCCCTCTTGCCCTCAGATTAAGGCCTTTAACTGCTCCTTGCCAATCTGTGCCATCCCATCATAGATATACAGAGGCTGATTCAGTTGTTTTGCCTTTTTAACTGGTGAATAATTAATCTGAAATATTTGTACTAAAGTTGCATCATTAATAATTTCTCATACAGTACTTGCAGGCTTGCATGTTTGATGAAAGTAGTAAAACACAACACATCTACACAGACTTTGGTCCAATCCAAATTAACACTTTGATTTTCTGGAAAGGGAAGTGACATTTCATTTTGTGACCCTTTTGTTACTCTAGAACTTTGAGAAACACCAAATGCTGTCTGTATATATGATTCTTGTTTTCTTTTCCTACGTTTTTGATGTCAGCATTCAAGACCATAAGTTAAAAACTGCTGTCTAGTGCAAAAATGTCCAAAGTGTTCTGTTGGGTTTTTTTTTTTTTTCTGTCAGAAAAAGGCTGCAATTTCAACTAGAAATGGATTTTTAGCATAAGCATTAAGACAATAGAGCAAAATGCAGCTTTCATTCAGAAAAGACAAACAAGCAAAGGAAATGAGCTCCCTGAATCTCTGTCAATTATGAAAGCAATTAATAGAATACTAATTTTTTTACTAACTCATAACTTGTCTGAAGTAGGACTATTAAAAAGAAAGCACTCTTAAGTTGAGACAATGCTACAACTAAGGCCACATGTTAAGGTTATTTTAGTCATCCTCACTAGCTGATACACTATACTCAGATCCACTCGTGAACATTTAAGGAAGGAGGTGGACATGTCTGTATTTCCATTCCTTAGGAAAAAAAAGATGAAAAAAGAACTCTACCTTTGTGATGAGAATTCGGTACTTCTCCACCAGGTGATCGTTGTTGTGACAACCTGCCAGCAACTGCCACACTTCTCCTCTTAGGGCCTCAGGAACACCACTTCTCACCAATGCCGACAATGTCTTTGGCCTCACGCTCAAATTGAGGTGCCTGGGTGTTAAGAGAGGACATTGTTACTGTCACCCAAATGCAAATAAGTCAGTAGAAGAGCAACAACTAATGTGTAATATTAGACATGTCAACTGACAGGAATTTCAAGACTGTTGCCAGAGTTACTGAAATTCAGGTTATAAAAAAAAAAAAATAAATCAAACAACAAAACACAACAGACTTAGAGATGGACTTTCCAAATTACTACCTCAATTCTCATTACAGTTAAATATAATATAAATACATAAAACAGTCAATTAACCAAAACATTCCACCAAAAACTACTACTGGAGGACAGGTACCACACTGTGTAAGATTTCAAGCTCAAACTACACCAAAACACAAACTGGTCTGCAGAAACATGTACTGCAGGTAGGTAACCTTCTGGGTGAGAAGACAGGCAAGCAGGGCTATAAAAACATCTACCATGTTTATTCATGTGTTTTAGCAGCTTCTATTGTACAAACTAGTCCCATCTAAACAGTTTCTTCAAGTGAGACCAGTGACAGCTCATAAATTGCAGCACTGTAAGTTGCAAAAACCAAACCTACATATAATTTATGCAGAACAGTCCATTCATGGCTTAAATATTAAACCCCAGAAGACAGAGGCTTCTAGGTAAAATAATGAAGAGGACTGATAGACAAAACCAGGCAAACCCCAGAACTTGCATTAATTGCATTGTTCTGAACAATAAACTAGTATTTATTAGTGTTTGTTAGCAGTCCAGCAGACACAGATGAAAATGCTACACAGACTGGGACTCCTTGTTGCCTTTCTCCAGTCTACAGTGCTCCAACATAGTAGTTTGGAGACTAGCGATGTGGACATTTAAATCAGTACAAATTGCACACAACCTAGCACCATAATGCCCTCCTTCACTCTGCTTTCTCTAAACATTCATATTGATAAACTTACATATATTTATAGATCTTGTAAAGGCCTACAAAACTCTCTTGCTACACAGTAGGTTCTTCTGAACTATTTTGAACTGAGAAAATTGTGTGACTCAGCGGTTACGAAATCTGAGCCAAATATTATTTAGAAATCACAAAATACCAATGCATATTTAATTCTATACAAATCTAATTACAGGATTCCAAAAAGCTAGCATGGAGCTACCTGAACTCTGATTTTTATGATTTTCAATCCTCTTATTTAAAAGCTCAAGGATCATTACTTCCAAATACTTGCTTTTAGTTAAGAAGGAAAGCCCTTTAACACATATTAAAGTTGTTGCCAGCATTAGCACAGAAGCACTTCATATCCTCTTAGAGCTGCCAAAACATTTTCAATGGGAGTCAGGTGGCTTAATTATCTCTGAGCCTTTGGAAGAATTACAAAAAAATTCAAGTTGAAAGAAACTTTCTCACAGCAGCAGATGCATAGAGCTCATCTGTTAAAGATGTTTCTACAAGTCTAGGAGAGGGAGGGAAAAGGGCTCATAGATCACTCTGCCACAGCCTTTTCCTTCTTACAAACATGTCTATTTCTGATGTTTGCTTTCCTACTGAATTAGCACAATGTATTAGTGGAAAACCAAACTGGAAGTATTTACTCAAGTAAGCACTAAGTAACTACAGAAAATAAAATATAATGCTAAAGTGTTGCAATCTTCATTTAAAGAGAATCACATCAGTAGTTTCCTCATTGAAAGTGCATGATTTATCCTAACCTCTGTTCTCCTGCTCCTTTGATCTAATATTCTGTTCAAATCTTTGATTTGCTGAACACTCCCAGCTCCTCACTAACACTAGGAAGCAGAAGGCAATAATTACAGCCAAAGTCAAAACGTAGCATATTTGAGCTCAATCTGATGTTGTGCCTGCCATCTCCCTTTGAGGGAAAGAAAAAAACCCTTCCCCCTCCAGAAAAAAAACCAACAAACAAAACCAACCCACAACAACCCAACACTGAATTCTGCAATAACCAGCATCACTTTCTCAGAACTGCTCAGGCTACTTCAAGATGAATAAAAGATTGTGGATAAAAAGAGGACAGGTGTCGCATTAATGACTTGATTGTCAAGAAACACTCTTCTTGTAAATTGGCATTTTCTAGGGCAAAAACAGAAGAGCTCTGGCACTTCCTTCTTGGCAGGCTCTGGAGCCATCCTCTTCAGATATGGGAGGAAAAGCATCTTTGCTATCCAAGTACAAATCTCCCGTATTCTTAAGCTACAGTTACTAAGATCTGACAGCTGCAGGGAAAACTGGCTGTGAACTACACCAGAATTACAAAAGAGAGGGGAAGTGATCTATGCAAAATAAAGATAAAGGCAGAGAGCTGCATTCTCTCTATGCCACTTAGCTTAGCTTTGTAATAAAATCCCAGTGAAACTTACAGATAAGTAAAATAAGAGAGAACCAGCTAAAGACATGGGTGTAAGTGAATTTCTACATAGTATTTCAGCCTGCACTCAAAAAAGATAATACTTAAAACACCCTCTCTGAAGAAATCAGAAAACATGAAACCAGAAAACAAGGGGCGTTGTAGGGATGATAGAGAACTAAATCCATACTAATCTCATCTCAACTGGGTTCTGGAAATAACAAAAACACGAAGCAGAAGGAGCGAACAGAATGAGAATATTCAGAATTGTAACGTTCAGAATGTGATTTTGCCACTTACCATTTGGACAGCAGCTCCCCCCACGTCTCAAGAATTTTTTCTGCACACTCTTTGGAAACATCTCCAGAACCACTTAAGAGTGGTTCATCATTGTCTGACAGCAAAACAGAGGAGATGCTATGAGATAACAGCCATTACAGATTAAAATACTGCTCTCCTAACTGCATCAGAGTGTAGCAAGAACTTCTCCTCATCCGTGCATGCAGCACAGAAAAGGTAGAAGCAGACTTGCTTTTGGAGGCACACAGTGATGTGACAAGAGGCAGAAGACAAGCAGCAACATGTGAAATCTGAGTTAAAATTCAGGAAAAAAACTACCATGAAGGTGATCAAAATGATATAAGGGCCCAGAGAGGCCACAGAAGTGCCAATGCAGACAATCTAAACACAACAGAACAAAGCCTTGAATAATCTGCCGGGTTGGAGTCACACTGAGAGGGAGGCAGGACTCCAGATGTGTCTCTCCACAGAAGCAATTCCATTTTTCTACCCCAAACTTTTGCAAGACTACAAAAATTCTTAAAGAGCACAACTTTCTCTATGTGGAAAGCTGCAGCACTATAAAAGCAAAAAAAAAAAAAAGACAATAAAGGTCAGCATGGTTCCCCTGAGCAGCTGCAGACTTGTCAGTTGTTGCAGATCCATGACAGTCCACAAGCTTATTACTTCAACCATTTAGTACTTCACTTTGAAAGCTAGTATTTTTGGTTAACTTACTTGCCTTAAATTAAACAGCTTTTTGCATGAAACACTATTAAAAAGTTGTGGTGGATGGGGAGAATTCACATAATCATAGTAACTCTTTTTAAAACCATCACCCATGTACTCCCAGATACTTTCACTCATAGGAGGTATCATACACAAACCTCATGTTTCACGGATAAAGTAGTGAGCACTGGTTCTGCAGACATTCTTTTTCATTAAACCTATGCTTTCTCAGCTGCCATCTGAACTTGACAGCAAGCTCTCCTTTGCTGCAAGTTGCATAAGTAAACTAATGTATATATATGGTCTGGAAAACACCACCACTGTGGTTTAGTGTAGTGGTTAGAGGCTGCTAATGAGTAACACTTCATAAATAAGTTAATTTTCAAACCAACCTTCCCCTCCTCCCTGCCCCACCCCCAGAAAGGGAAATTAAAGCACAGAAGTGAAACAAATTACTCAAGGCCACATAGAGGGCCAGTAGAAATTCAAGTCACCTACAATTCAACTCAGAGCTGTAAGGCCAGATGTTTATATACTCAGAACTAGACCATATTTTGGTTTAAGAGAATTTTTTAAAAGCAGGAAAAAGATCCTGAAAATGCATTAAGTTTCAAGCTGGGCAGGTCCTGATACAGTTATGTATTACAGATGTCTATGTTCTGCTTTTCACTGAAGAGGCTGCTACTTATATTTTCAAATAATATCAGCTTCTCATTTTCACTCAAATCTGTCCACAGCTGCTCAGGGAGGGGCAGAAGCTACATGATAATCTCAAATTTTTAGCAGCCTCCTTTCACATTGTTCCAAATATATCACACTGGAGGCTTCAGAGGCCTGGGCTGAGAAAAGCATAGTCAGAGAAGTGTCAGACAAGGGAGAGGCTGATCCAGGAATGCAGGGGTACTGGTTATTGAATACTCACTACATTAGAGAAAGAAAAAAAAATCAGTAGGCCAGATTCTGACTGGAAAGGATCTGACATGTTTCATAACTCTGTTATTTACCAAGTGCCCTTCCTTTCAAAGTATACAAAGCATAAAATCCACTTCCTACCTTCTTCTTCATCATCCTCTGGAGGAGAAGGAATCATCGAGCCCTGTGATCCAGACTGGGGCAGGCGAAGAGAGGGACTTGCTGTAGTTTTTCTTCTCTCCCTTTCTGACTCACTTTCTAGGCACACAACTTCATATAATGTGTCTGAGTTATTCTTTCTATCCTTTTGCTTTATCTAGGAAACAAGAATATTCATTTAACTGAAGGAAGCTATGACCCAATCACTTATCTTTTTTGAATAGGAGAGCTGAGAAACAATTTTAATTACACTCAGCTGTGAGGAAAGTTTAGTCCTCGGAGCACAGGGAATGCATCATGCAGACCTGCAAGCGCTTTGATCCCTAACACTCCAGAAAAACTGTGAGCCTACTGCACCCAAAAGGCATGAATATATTTGTTACAGGTAAAGCAAAAGCCGCTTGGATCTGCCAAGCAGAGGTAGCTCATTTTTCAGCCATAAATGGATTGGACAGAAACACACAAATTTGAAAAAGTTTCTTAATACAAAGCAACTCCGCCTTCATTTAAAGGTTAGAGCAAAATTAAAAGTAAAATCTTTCCATTTATGTCTAATTTATTTCTTTAACTTTCTGAGGATGCTGATGGTGTCAGAAGGACAACTTTAATAAAAAACTGTTTATTTTCCCACCACGGCAACTGTCTTTAGTGATGCTTCCAAGTAATATCTGTGAATACACTGCTACAGGAACATAAATTGTTGAGTCACAAAGTCAATTACACGGCTCTGTTTTCTCCTTAATTTTCAATACTTTGGTATCTTCCTGTCCTTTAAAAGAAGATTTTTCTTTGTGAAGTGGTTCTAAAACTTTAATACACTCTTAAGGATTTAGAACTACTTTTTTTTTTTTTTTTTATAAATAGATAAAAATAGAGTAGAAAAGGTGAAGAAAAGAGGGAAATAGGATTTATAATTATACTCTACGCTAAGCTCCCGAGTGCTCAGTTTTATCCTTTGGAGTATTAAAAATGAAGAGAAATGCATCAAAACTAAAAATGACTAAATCACTAAATGTAATCTGAGCAAATAAAATCCCTCTGCTTTCACCATTTCCGAATACAGAAACACTGCCAGAGGAAGATAAGCCAATTCGATGCAGCTGGATTTTTAATAGGCTAATCATGCCTCCATAGAAACAGGTTTCCCTTCCAGACTTATCAGGCAGGACAGTCTACATTTGTTGCTTCTACTATGAATTTTGATAATCTTCCATTTAGTAAACACTGGAAGTTGGATAACCTGACAGCGCTAGTGGAAAAAAGGGAACTAGCTAAGATAAGCTACAATGGCTGTGAATTTTATAAGACAAAAGGTACAGAATTAGCTAAGTAAGATAAGTTTCCTTTCAGCTGCCAAACAGAAAAGGCACTTGTTGGAGGTTGTGAAGTATTTATAGCCCAACAGCCTTAACTGTTCAACATCTCAAAAATACCTCAAATAAAAAGACTGATCTCATCCATGAAGAATTTTTCCACTTTAAATTTTAAAGGAATTTTTTTACAGAAAGTTTTCAAAATGTTTCTTTATATTTTACTTTAAAAATAGGACAAACAAAAAAGAATCTCATCTTTGTTATTACCATTAATTGCTACCACTTTAAGTGCAAAAAGAACTAAGAGAAGACTTTTATTTAATTATAAACCTCTTTAAGTCAGTAACTCTTATCAAGACATCAAGACTCCAACCATGCTTTTTTTTGGGCTGCACAAAAAAATTGCTATTTGCTTGTGTATATTTCCATTTCTCTAAATATTTCAGAGCAAGAATTTCTAAAGCAGGAGAATGGCAGATAATTCAAGTACAGCATCTCAGTGGTCAGACACTAGAACAGGTTGACCAGAGAAGTTATGGAGGCTCCAACCCAGGAAGTATTCAAAGTTAGGTTGGATAGGGCCTTGAGCAATCTGGTCCAGTAGGAGGTGTCCCTGCCCATGGCAGGTGTTGCAATTAGATGATCTTTAAGGGCCCTTCCAACCCAGAATATTCAATGATCTGTTTAGTGACTCGGGCCTTCAACTTTGCAGCCTTATTCTGAGACTAAGTTATTTGCAGCCTTATTTCATGACTAAGTTATTGCCTTCTACTGTTATTAGGAATATCCTGGACAGAAATAACCCATTCCTTTTTAGTAGATAGAATAAAAAAGTAAGTTGGAAAAAAAAGTAAAAATTTTTAACAAGTTCTAGGGACTTTTTTATTGGTTGCTTGGATTTTTTTTTTTCCCCCAAGGCAACCTTGGGGATTCTGTGAAATCTCTGCTTCCAATCATCTACAAGGACAGACCCAGGCTTCTACAAAAAGTACATTTTCCCCCCTTAATTCCAGAGGGATGTTTTTGTCATCAAAAAAAGTTGGATTTCTATGATAAAATCAATTCACTGACACATCAGATAGCACGTCACCAGGACTATAATAAAGCCTTTTTTTCTCTTAGCCCTTAATTTTACAGACTTATCCTACTACGCCCTTATGCAGGCAACATTCAGCATAGGCTCAGTTTGCAGATAAATCCTCTGTTTCTTTTATTTCTAGGCTTTGGCTGGAAAATCCTTAAGCTTCTATGAAACTCTGCAGCCTCATCAAAGCTGTCGAAATTTGCTTTGAAATGAGGACATCCAGATTTACTATGGGAAATTCAGATAGCCAGCAACAATTAGCATAATGAAGGATAGCTTCTCAAAAATTGAAGAGCATTTATTAAACCCCTTGGATTCAAGAGAAAAAATGTTGAAATATGAATGTTTTAGCAGCAAAGACCTTACCAATTCTAGGGAGAAGCAACCACAGTCACATTGTGATCTGCCAATAGGCACCAGTAACTACAATTCACTTCCAATGCAATCATATTGATTCAGCTTTATACCATAAACCTACCTCTCAAGTCTCAAGACAGTATAATTGACTGTGTCACAGTTACATTTGAGAAACAACTTTGCCAAGTCCTAAATTACCTGTAGATTTTATTTATATGTTGAAGTGTTACCTGTTTCAACTTCAGGAAGAAGTTTTCAGTAGAGCTGCGTTTGCTGAAGGGCCAGAACAACCTCTCATTGGGTGAGCAAACTCTGACTTTAGTCTCCAGAATGAATCGAACAGGTTCCTGAACCTCAGTTATCACCAAATCCACAGCAGTAGTCATGAACAATACTTTATCTAGAGAGGGGGGGAAAATCCAATGCAAGATTATTCGATGTTTCAAACATAACAGTCCATAACCTTTGTCCCTGTAGCAAGAACGAACAACAGAAACTTTTTTGCAGAATTCTTTTTTTTTTCTCCCTAATTTAACATCTCATATCCTCCCAGTTTCAGAGCAGAAAAAAAATGAGATGACAGTGCACTACCCACTAGAGAGTAAGGAAGCTTAAGCCTTAAAGCCAAGAAAATGATCTTGCTAAAGAGAATAAAAATTTTGCTTCTTCAAATTCCACTAAAAGGTATCAAAAATTTTCATTAAACATAATAAAGGATCTGCATAATTCACTCCTCAGTGCAGATCTCTTGCCATCTACTCTATATTTTACTTGTTTTCACAAACTACTTTGACCATGCTTAAGTTCCACAGTATTGAAGGCAGAATTTAAGACCATCTCAGCTATGAGATACAGAAAATTGACTCTACAACACAATGCTCCAAAAGGAGGCAACAAGACTCAGTGATCTATGAGATATTTACTGGTATTAGATAACAAATTGTGTCCTGTAGGTAGGATGGCATTCAATCTAGCAACAGACTGCACCCAGCTGCACCCAGCAGCTGACTTTATGACTTGGTCCAGTCAAGTCCCATTAGCTCCCCCAACCTCTGACATGCAACTGTGACAACAGACTGAAAAGATGAGAATTCAGCTGACAGCTTAAAAGAAATAATGACAGATGTGTTTCAGGACTCAAGAGAGTAATGCAGCATCAGCTATTTTCAGATTACAGTTGGGAGCACTTGTACAGGTACCCTTCTTTTCTAATTAAAAACTTGGATTCAGAGAAATCCAAACTGACCACAGAAACCAAGCCAAAAATAAATCTGCAACAGTTATTTAATGCCATTCTCAAAGGGATTTCTTAAGAAGCTCTAATGGTGTGCAAAGCATCCACCTCCTGTCACACCTATGCAGCCTCCTACTGGGACACAGTTATTCCCACAAGGCATTAACACTGAACAAAGGAATTGTATTGTAGCCTTCAGTGTTGTTTAGGTTTTTATGTAACGGCTGGCATCCTTCTTTCTGAGAATATCTCCCATATTATGGAAGGCTTTTCTGAAATTCACCTAAAAAAAAGAACTGATGTCCACTATGCAAAGCATTTGCCCTGGCTGAGGTAACATCTTGCAAAGTTCATACCTTTTGGTGTTTCTTCATTTACAAACTGGAAGTGTGGAGATTTTTGATTCCAGCTCCCAGTGATCACATACGATTTCCCATCAGAACTTTTTCCCATGGATTCCTAGAAAGAAAGTAAGTTTATGTAGTTCTATTTAAACTAAGTAGAATTCTAGATCATTAAGTTTTTGACCCATAAAGCTACAGCACTGGCAGGAGAAAGGCAACCCTCTGAGGTCCACTTGACAGAGTCCTGTAACAGAGATCATCTCTAAAGAGAGGAATAGAGTTCCCATGCAGTTTTGGGTTCATTATTACCTTTTGGGCAGTCACTACTCAAACAAGCAAGTACTTCATAAATTCTAACAAGTTTGTTTTCACAACACAGTAGCTAAGTCAAATGATCTCCATCATCATTTTACAGAAGGAAAAGTGAGTCATAAAAACAAAGCACCTGGTAATCTCAGTGTTGTATTTAAGTCCTTCAGTTTTTACAGTGATAAGTATGCTATAAAACATTTGTAGCCTTCAAAGCACAGCTCTTTAATATTCAGCACTTCCAACAATAAGTTTCCATGTTTTTTATTTCAGGCCCCTGAGAACAGTCATGACTAACTGCTAAATTGGACCACTCCCTTGACCAAGCGTCAGGTCCTGTTCCAAGTGCAGCAGAGGCAAGGATTCAACCTAGATGTCAAGAGCCTCCCCCTCAATAGCAAAAGCTACAGCATGAAGCCCCATCAACAAATGTGCAGAACTGTCTCAATCTTTATTGTCAATCTATTGCAAAATTGCAATGAAATGGATTACTGAATATTGCTGCTGACAGGTCCTTACCAAATCTAAAAGGTGCATGTCACCACTCCGGACATCTTTCCCACGGCTAAGGAGAAGGCCAAAACATCTGCAAAGAAAGGCAAAAAAATAAAACTGCAAAAGTTAGCTTGACTCATAAAACAAACCATTAACATTCCTTATCTAAATATGCACTGTCATGCATCACAAGCAGCCCATGAATCCAATAACAAATGTCAACAAACCTTGACATTTGAAAGCAGCATCAAGCACGACAAGCAAAACCATGTCAAGACGACATTAAAAACGTCAAGCAAGATTTCAGGAGCATATTTACAATATGATTTTTATTCTGCCTACAGGAGCCTGGAAAGTTGTTTAATTATCTTTCTTTGCAAGTGCAGTGTAGAACAGACAAAGCTAACATGAGTTCCCCATCCTGCAGGACAACTTGGCCTGCATTCTTCTTCCCTGTTTTGTTTTTTGTTTTGGGATTTTTTTTCCCCCTTTGGAGACATATTTGCATAGAATTTACCCTTTGATACAGACAAGAATCAGGAAATTCCAGATGAAGTGCAAGGACCTGTCTTTTATGGTTTCATTTCACAAAGACTTTTGGCCCACACAAGTACACTCCACTTCAGCCTCTGGTTTCCCACACTGTCCTTCTGCACTTCATTTCAAACTGCGCAGGCTGGCAGAAGCTGCGTCTTTTCTCTGTAGTATGAACAACACTAAACTCCTGTCAAACCTGCTGGGGTATTTCTAAGCCATGAAAGATTTGAAGTCTGAGCTCTCCCCTTCCTGACACAGACACTTCAATGCTGCAGAATTCCAGACTGTGGCAGATTCAAGTGCATGTACAAGACTGTCAGGTGAGATGAAAGGAAAACAAATTGAAGTAACTCAGCCACACTGATTATAGCCTCAGCGTTTAACACCAACTGGCCACTGAAATAAAAGCAGTTATGTTTTTCACAAAGATTCTGAAATGAGTATTTAGAGGGATGCAACCACTCATTCTACAACAGATCTGTACAAGTTGTGACTGAGCCTGTATTGTGCCCCTGCCACACACACGCTGACCAAACCAATCTGATCTTCTGCACAGCCCCAGTCAAGAGCAGTGTGGCCTTAAATCACACAGAATGAGTGCTCACAGAACAACTACTGATCTGCTGCCTCAGAGGAAAGAAAACAAAACATCAAACAGAAAAATAATTCTTTTTAAATCCATGAAATTACCTCTCAATAGCAAGTTCTTTATTAGTTGTCTGCTGGACATAAATCACTATCTTCTTATCAATGCCTTGGCGGAGCTTAAAGCATTGCCTGTCCTTGTCTTTGGGAACCGCACTGTGAGTTACCAGGAAAGAAAAAAAAACCTCAGTGTCATTTATCAGTATTCCTTGCATGTATCAAAATCAGCATCAGACCCTTGGTGAAGCCAGCTGCTTAACCCAAAATCACTCAAGACTTTTCTTCCTTCCACACATCTATCAGTATGAATGACATGAAAGAGATGGCAATAATCAGGCAATGTTATTTTATCATTATTAGGTGAAAACCAAGGACACAGCTTTCAAAATGAAAACCACAGTTTTATACTGTGGCTTAGTGTTGAGAGACTTTAAACACTTCAAGAAAGTTCCTCAATCTTGATTCTCCAGGTAACAGTAAGTATTATCTGTCAAGCAGTTACTTCTAAGAAAAGCATATCACTTTCTTTCACAAAGTAGGTGACTGCTGGAGAGCACATCAAGTCACCCAGTTTTAGATTATTTCCCTTATTTTTTCTCTAGAGAGCACTTTCTCTTAAATGCTGCAGAAAGAGAGGAGAGCATGCTGTGGTAGAAAAACCTAAACTCACCCTTCCAATGCAAACACACACACTAAAATTCTAGCATCAATATTTCCTGCTAAGCAGTGTAGCTACACTAAACACTGAACAAACTGAGACAGTTGGGATCTGACATTAAGTCAATCACATGTTCCCTTTTCCCTTGGACATAAAAATAATCCTTCTTTTATTTCAGACTTTCAAACTACACGTTCTTACCCCCAGGAGCTGCAAAATGGACTGTGGAGTATTACCCATAATTTAACACCTCCAGTAAAAACTGGATTTGTTTTCTGACAGCAGGTGCTTGCCCAGACCAGGGAATGGCACAGTGCCTCCAAGTGTCAGCAGGAGTTTTGTCTCCAGGGCCAGGACAGTGGATTTATGTCCTTAGAGCCGGGACGCACCATCAGAGATTATTTCCCTGGCAAGACAAAAATGCACTGCAAGTGACCCAGGCTGACAAGTGAAGGCAGATGAGCCAGGACAGGGTCAGGTACATTACCAATAACCGAGTATGTGGAAAGTGTTCTCTCAATTTCCAGGTGAGTACATTTCTGCACACAAAGGGTCACACAAGGATTAGTGTCAGACTGATAAAGTTTGTCATTTGGATTAAAACCTCTACTGTATGCCCAGTGTAGGTAGGTTCTGCTTAGCTGCAGGCAAAAGTCCATTTTTCTGCCTTGTATAGAGTATGTACCCAGCTTTTAAGCAAATGCCCTGTCCCTTCCCGACAGCAACTGTTTTGTGGCAGACAAGACCTTTGGAAGTATCTGCAAAGGTTGAGGCTCAGTCTACAGTCCTCAATACAGCCAGGACTGAAAGAGCTCTTAGCAGCATAACTTCTGGACACTCTGTAAGCATAATACACTGGCCTGGCTCACACTACCTGCACTGCTGTGCCTATGCTGACATTGGTAACAAGCCAGTAAGATTGACCTTCACCCAGCATATTGCTGTGTGCTGCAGCTGTGCTTCCATCTGCCCTGCACCCCAGGGCTGCTGCCGCATCCAAGCCCAAGAACAGTCAGTATCTTTCAGGCTCAGGGCCTCAGCTAAACCATTTTTCAGTTTCGATACTTGAGCAGTCTTTGGGAGTGCTAAACAAATACTGGATTATTTAATGGGACCTATTTACTTCTTTAATAAATAAAAATTGAGCTGGTTCTCGATCCATGAAGAGAAACCTCTCTGAAGCTGTGGCTAGAAGCCAACATGCACACTAAGTCAGAGTATTTGGCAGACATGCTGTATTGAAATAAAGACAATTCAGCAATTACAGAACACTGTAAATGGTGACATAAAGCCTCTAAGGGCACTGTGTATAGGCTAAGCAGAAAATAAACTTTTTAGCATGAACTAAAAAAAGTCATCTTAAAAACCATTAGACTTACCATGAAAACAGCATTTCCTTATACAATGTGAGAAGCTGCTCTAATACTCTCACCCTACACTACTGCTTGCTAATGACACTTGGTTCAGGAGGAAAAAAAATTAAATAAAATTTGAGAAGTCAGAAAACAGAATCAGGTAAAAACAGAGTCTAGCTTTGTTCATAAAGATTTTTTTTACTTCTGAGGATGACTAAAAGGGAGTATTTTAAATTAAACAGATCACAGCACAACCACTGAGAACTAATATTGATGATCTTTGATAATGCATTTGAATTTAGCTGCCTTTTTTGCTTCAGCTCATGCAGAGATAAGTTCTAAGAAATCACAAGGAAATGGGTACAGATGAAGAATTTATCCTTTACGATCTTGAAGTGCATGACATAACTAGAAACAGCAGTCACAAAAGGGAAAACAAGAAAGCTGAATATCCACTAGGATAAAAATAACAGAATGTCTAGAGGCAAAGCCATTCAAGAATCTACCTTTCCTGGGCAGCACTGGACAATTTGAGCTTGAATTGTACATGTCCAGTAACTATCAAAGCACTGACATGTAAAGAAGGCAAAGTCCAGCATATATGAATTGCTCTATTACATTCTACTCTCAAACTTCTCTAGAGAATTCTCTCTGATCAACATATTTCAGAAAGATTAAACTGGAACAAATGCAAAGCTAATGACCAAAGTTAAAACACAAAGTGTTTTTTGTGTCCCTGTGTATTTGAACCTTCTGTCTCCACACAAACATCTTTCCCATGACTGCAAGTAAACAACTATTTAAAGAAGAGCACTAAATGACATTATTACAATAAATTCTAGACACTTGCTGATCTTAAATTCATGTATGGTTCTTTGCTAACACTGTGTTGCATAGAGAGCCAGATCTCTGTAGACAAAAGCCCCATTATGGACAGCTACACCTTTATTTAGTTCTGGAATAGCAATGTGGGAACAGGCCCGAGATCCTGATCATCAAGCTTTCAGCCAATGAAGCAATAATTGCCCATTACTAGATATTAAATACATCTTGTAGCAAACAAAGTTGGCTAAATACTTCCCCAAAGAGTAACTTTGGGATCAGTAAAACAACTTTTAAAAATGTTTTATATCTGGGATTAATTTGAACTAGAACTGGAACTTTCAAAAGCAATATTTAGGGAGCATTTCTCTTCACACTCCCTACTCATTTTCTAACAGAACCAGATACTGGATAACCAGGAATCAAAGAACTATACCTGAAATAACCTTTGCCATCGTCTTCTTTGATTTCCAGTGAAACAGAGAAGGTGAAAATATCACTGTCTGGAGTCTGTGGGGTGGGAACGGCTGAGAGTGGAGTTTGTTTGGCAGAACGACGGAAGGCAGTGGCAAAGCTGTACAGAATTCGGCTCACCTGCATTTAGACACCACCAAAGAAAGGTCATAAAGCAGCAGACACACAGAACACTGCAGATGAATCATTCCTGACTAGCCACTAAAGACTAAGATAAGAAGTATTTGCACAAATATAATTCAAATTTAGCACCTAATTAACTGTTTATCTACACTTCCTAAAAGGATAAACTACTCAATGTGCACATTATTCTGTAATTGAGGCTTCTGTTCTTAACTTCAGGTAGACAACAGTAAAAAGTGACAAATTACATTACTCCTAAAGTGACTTAAGTTCTTCAGTTTCATTTTTGTAATAACTTTTACACGTAGGTAATCACCATAGAATCATCATTTGACAAAAAGATGTAACTTACAGCCTCTTGGATTTCACATCGGAAGACATGAATCCTGAAGAGTTCTGCATTGTAGTGGCTTTCAGTGAAAGCAAAGCAATCGCTTTCAGGAGTTCCATCATGCCCCCGTACACAGAAAAGGATTTTATAGATTGGATAATTTTCTATTTCTGTGTTTGTCTGAGGATCTAAAAGTCTGTTGAGAGAGAGAGAGAGAAAGGAAAAAACCAAAAGATTGCACTTTTAGAAGAATTACTTCCACCAGATATTAACTTACAAACATTATCAGATTCATAGCTGCTGGAGAAAGTAAATCACAAAGAAACTGCACCTGACTGCCATTTACTGCAACGCTTGATCAGAATATTTCAATTGAACAGTACAAAAAAAGTACAGTGCAGCACCCAGCTTTCAGGGCTTAACCTTCAAAAAGCTACACTAACATGCAGCAATGGAGAGCCTCATCCCTGGTAAGTCTTCTGTAATCAGCCATTTTCCAGCCCTACAAACTAAATACTTTCCAGACTATTTCCAAAGTGAACATCAATACCCACTCCCACAATGGCTTTGGGGACACCTTGTGTCATCACGGTATTATATGCTGACCCTTGGTAATAAAAGGTCTTTGGTAAACAAATTCCAAACAACACTTTTCTTGGACCTCTTTAAAACCCACATTTTCCAGTAAACAAAATCCCAAGTTGCTTGTGACTCCTCCAAGGCAAACTGGCAGCTTGTTTTCTTTGCTAAAAATAAATAAGATTAAATACGCACAGTCAGAGAATACACCCAAGCGTGCATCATACCTCACTGTCCCTTCAGAGACATTAGGCACTGACAGAGTCACATCTAAAGAGATCTGGCACTGGCTCCGTAAGATGGACATCATTCTGAGGGCTTCCACTTCACTCCGGGGAGCATTCACAGAGGCACAGCCTAAGTAGGTGAGCTTGCTAAACACCACACTGTCCTCATCTGTCATCGGTGTGAAAGGACTCAAATCCTCACAGTCTGAAGCGAGACAAGAAGTTGAACATAAGAAAGTAAGACAAAGTGTAAGTAAATAATGAGAGATTGACTCGTCACTAACTAAATGGCAAAAGTAACCAAGAAACACATTACACATGACAGCCAGGTCAGGCCAAAATACTACAAGAAAACTGCTAGAAAGCGAGTTCCTGATGGCAGACAGCAACTTAGCTATCCCAGCTACAACCAGTTCACTCAGAGGGCTTATTTTAAATGTGAGAGTGCACCAATTTTCACAGTAAGATGCACAGACAAGCTGAACAGCCTGGCAAGGCAGTGTAATATTCCTGCACACATCTCCAGGCTAATATAGCAAGTGTTTTCAGAAGAGAGAACAGCTCAGCATATGTTAAATCCTGCATCACATAACCTGGCATCTACTGCACTAGGTGATTATAATGGGACTGAAGTAGCCACGTTGGTGGACGGATCTGCACTTAAATCCTCCTTCCTTTCCCCACAGAAAGCTAATTCACAAAATACCACCAGGCATTCCCCATTTTTTCCCTAACCTCCCTGCGATGATTTCACTGGCAAGCTCATTTCTGGTTTCTGAAGTCCTGCCACCGAGACTGGGTTAATGGTAGAGGATGCTGAAGCTTCAAGGACAACAGGTTCCTCCCCATCTCCATCGGTTCTAACATCTTCTCCATGGTCCCGGTCACTCGACTGATCTTCCATAGGCGGGTCCATCAGTACGTCTTCAAGCTCCCTCCGCAGCTGTTGTTCACTTCCATTCCCCACAATCTAAGAGCCACAAACAGAGTTGGGACACACACACAAAAAAAAAAAAAAAGACTGTTCAAACGAAAAAAGTAAAACCAACACCCCAACCCTCGGGCACAAGGTCATTCATATGGCTGTTTCTGCCAACCAAAGCAGCAGTTAACAAACTTAACCTAGTTACAATGGTAAACACAAACTGCAATGTGCAAATGCTCACCAGGTAGATTATATCCTCTCTGATTTTACAAATCTACAAGCTCAAAGTAGAAATTTTCTAGCACTGGAAAAAGAGAGGACATTAGTTTCAAACTAGTCTTTAACGACCAACTACAAAGACTAGCTTACGACAGAACAAACTGACAGATGTCCACAATGCAGTGGTCTATAGTAATTCTCAGAATGGAAGCAGAAAGGGCTAAGTACAATTAAATATGCTATGTGGTTCATGGGTAAGATAGCAAAGTTTCACAGGAAGAGAAGAATCTGGAACAGGATTATTCCATCATACTGAGGAGAGAAGATAGTGCTGTTTATTTCCTAACACTCATCTATAGCCTGACTTTGTATTCATTGAAGTAAACATGAAAGCATGAAGCAACCTAAATGGTGCAAAATGAAGTGCTAAGCCAGACAGAGAATAAAGACATTAATTTCAGGAAACTCTTAGAAACTGTATGTAAGGAAACTCTTTGTCCATTCCTCTGCAATTAACAGGGAAGTGACTGATGCTTTAAATAGTTCAGAAATTAAGCATGGAAATGGAATTTACAGAAGTATTTTACCAGATGGCAGACAGAGAAAGGTACTTGATTCCAACACTTCCACTGCTGCTAGTTAAACTCAACCCCAGGAGCAGATATGCATTTCTATACCCTTACATCTCTGTAAGATGACTGACTTCAGATGTTACGCACAAGCTAATAAAATCCAACTTGCACAACTACCCCAAGTTCTTAAAAAGAGGGTAAAGGAAATCTTATTAAAGGACAATTTTCTTTTTCAATCTGCAAAATATGACAGCAAAGAAAGGAAGTGGTTAGACAGGAGGAGGAATACAGAGTAGACAGAAACCTGCCTGTAATGTAACCTAATCTCAGCATTGGACCAAATCCCACCTGCCTCAAAACTCACATCTCATAGTAGAAAACACAATTACCTTGAAAGAACCTGAAGCACTGGCCAAGGTTCTCACATTGTAACAGCAAATAAAATCAACCTGAAGTCCAGCTAAGACTGTTGAAATAACACTGGGAACAGATAATACAACACCTTCATGCACATGGATTAGCCTTGCAATAAATTAAACATGCTCTGAACAAAACATCAGCTGTCACTTAAATATTTGTACGTGCACTTCCACCAGGCACTTCTCAGGAATAATCACAGTGAGATTAGAGGTTTCCTAGCCAAGGCAGAATTCTGACACATAGTCATTTCCATCACAAACTTCTCAGTTCAGAGAGAAATGAAAAAATGCATTTACTCAGCGTCTTCTCTTTTGCACTCAGACCCATAATCTCCAAATAATTACATGTAACTGCAGCCTTTATCTATATTGCATTAAAGGAGTAAATGGCATATTAGTTTTCTGGTGAAAATAATTATTTAATATATAGTAATATTAACAAAGGACAGAATCTTTTGACCTGGAATTACTGTAGGATAGAGCAGAAAACAGCTACTTTAAGAGAAGCTCCAAGTCCTTGTTCTTCTGAAGAAAGTATGCAAAAAAATTAAATTCACAGGTAATGAATAAAGCAGCAAGAACACAAGATCCTAGAGGCAGGAGGGACATAAAAGTAATAACCTAGTGACTGTTTTACTACAGAATTTAAACAAGAAAAATAATCAATGAGATACTTATGCTCTTGAAACTCATGCTTGAAGCAATTTTTTAGTATTGATTAAAACACATTCATGTGCTATCTGGGATCACCTGCCATGAGTAGGACACAGCTATACAGCCACAGAAGCATCAGTAACCTGTAACTAGGTAAAGGAACCCAGAGATTTGCATTTTCTTCCCAATGATTTGAGTATTCATTTGTATGATTCACCACAGAACCAATGAAAAACATTGCACAAGCATGTGGTCATTGAAGGCATAACCCTCTTCAGTATCAAGTTTATTATTCAGGTTGTTGTAGGTATTTGTCAGAAAGATGATGATGATAATGATGATGGAAGATACACCACCTTACTTTACTGCACACAGTTTTTATGTTTTGCAACAAAATGTAACAAATCAATTACAAGGTCCTGCCAGCCCTGTTAAAGCCTATATACTAAAAGAACAAGAGTAATTTCTGGTTTACAGGACCTGCTTTCTCTGAAACCTGAACTTAAAACTCACTCTGGCAAGAACCTCTCATGTGCTCTTCCTCACAGCGATTTAACAGACTTCAAGCTTGGATTTGGAATGTGGTGAGGAATCCAGCGAGAATTAAATGTTGTAATGGCATTGCTATAAAACGTGCATGAAAAATGTTCCATTCCACCAGAATGTCTAAATAGTGATTTACTGTATTTGGTAAAATAATCACTATCAAAAACTTGTATCTAGATACTGCCCTATAAAACATCATCTTGAAAACAGAAGTTCCTAAAAATAGCAGTGACAGGTAAAACACCAGTGCAGGTTGTTTATCATGTGGCAGGAAGCAGGCACCTCAAAATGTGTCTTGTAAATATCGTAAAACCTCATGGTCAAAATCTTAATTTAAAAGAATCCCTGCAAGAAACCCTTCCTGCTCACCCCAGACTACCCTCAAAAAGAATTCTGAAAGACAGAGTAAATAGACATTTGGTCTGTAAGAGCTCAGCTGTACTCACAGTCCAAAATGTCAGGTGCAACAAACCAATCGCCCAAGAAATGAGGCCTAAAATACAAATTAAAACTAACTTTGTGTGAACCAAAGCCTCTTATGCAACTGCATAAATTCACCACAGCGTGGGAACAGTGCACATTAAATGTAAACACACTTGAAACTTTGCTGCAACCCAAAAAGCCAGTAAGAGGCAGCAGAACCAAAAGCTGAAGGAAGAACAAGGCATACCTAATAAATGCTTCAGGTAAGTTTGCTTGAGCTAGAGGAAAGAAATCATTTACCCTAATGCTTGTTTTCTCCACTTCTCACAGAACTGCAGGCTAGCTTTACTTCACCTTTAAATAGGATGCAGTGAACTTCCTTTAGAGCAACAAGAGGGATTTATTACAGCTGTAAGTTTATTCCTTTCTCCTGACACATGTGCTGCTGGCCTTTGCTGTGAGAGGTCTCATTGTATTGTGTAGTTCAAGAACTCCTGTTCTACGGTGTGCTCTAGAAGCAAAGCTTTCGTAAACCCAGTTCAGCCCAACAGCAGTGGGCAAAAGCAGACACAGAAACAACACTAAGAATGGCTAGAAAATTGTATTTCTAGAAAACAATCTCTGATAACCCCTTTCTAAACTGAACCAAGTATTTTAGCACAGACACAAAAAACCCCCAAGAAAACCCACATTTAAGAATTATGACCAACTGAAGAAAAATGTGGTTCCTGATTGTACTTAGAAGAAAACAAACAAACAAACAAACCAACCCCATGCATTGATTCAATGCACAACACTGTCACTTAAAACTAGGCATCTCAACACATCTGAGATGAGAGCCTTCGGTTTGATGTCCAAATTTACCTCTTACCACAGTCAGCAAATACAAGACTAAACTTATAGCACCATCCTCAGACTGCTCCTAGCAAATAAAAGATCCTCAAACTGCTTTTCTAAAGAAGTTCTCAAGTATGAACCTGAACTTAATTTCATCTTTTCTTAGTGAGCACATCAAAGCAAATGGCCCTTGACATATCCAAATTAACTTGGTTGTAAGTACCAAAGCAATTGCTTCTCCTGGAAAAAATGCATTTGTTGTGATGAAATACATAAATTATTTCAGTTCTCAGGCCATACTGTTACCATTAATTTTGCATATACTACTTAAACGCTTCTAAATATCATGGTGACTGTACTTTTAACATACCCCTGATAACCTTCACAACTCCACCTTTCCATACACACAATAAACAGTTTAATAATACAGTGTAATAAGCTAGTGAATGACTATTTGCAAGATTTAAAAAAAAAAAAAGGACAAAAAAAACCCCCCAAAGCCTTTAACTATCTTCTGCTGCTTCTCTTGTAGAACAGCACCAAAAGATGAAAATTCTCTCCCCAAGAATAGGTAACAAATCTTCTCATTTCCTTTTAAAAGTTTTCAACTCCTTCAGCAGAAGGAAGGAGGTTAATAGGCAGATCCCTGTGTGGGAGAATTTAAACTGCAAGCTGACTGCTTATCTAAGGTGTAATATTTCCACTAATCACAGATTGCAGTCAATAACCAAACAGCACATGCTCTCAAACACCACAACACTGAAAGGCTCAAGGTGAATCACTTTGTTCAAGGATTGCACTCAGTCTTGGCACCAAATTCATAAAGAAGCTTATCTTAAAGACCTGCAAAGCTCTGCGGCATTCAGTGCCAAATCAGGGAACAGCATAACTTTATTTTACAGCTGTTGATGATAGGGAGCCAGGAGCATCAGTGTTCCCCTTTCCTTAACCAAAGAAACAGCATACCTGCAGCCAGCATTTTATAAACCACCTTGGCAGCAAACACATGAGGAAAATTTAAGAAGCAAGTTTCAGGAGTCAATTTGAAACTGATCAAGAATATTCTCTGAAATAGTCACAAGCCTTAAGAAGATCACTTTATCCACAAGTCGAGAGAATGGAATCCACAAGCAAGACACTGGAACTGGTTGCCCAGGGAGTTTGTGGCTGCTCCCTCCCTGGAGGTGTTCAAGGCCAGGGTGGATGAGGCCTTGAGTGACCTGATCTAGTGGGAGGTGTCCTTGCCTTTGGCAGGGGGTTGGAACTGGATGATCTTTAAGGTCTCTTCCAACCTAAACCATTCTATGATTCTAAGTCTCTTCAATTTCTTTGACTCTGTAGGACAATTGTTAGACCAGCAATACAGATAGCTCCAATGTGGAGCAGGAAGCATTGCAGATTATGGTGTTTCATGTTACCCAATTCTCTTTGGGAAAACTTGCATGGAATGGAAAATCTGGTTAACCATCTCTATTCTCCTGGGATCTCGAATGACACAACACAACTTTGGGAGCTAATAATATACACTGCCACATACACATTCTCAAGGTAAGCACTATCATGGAGACTACTCTGATTTCTGAAGTATTTATAGCTGTTGGAATTTACAGCATCTAGAAAGACAAGTGTGAGGTTACAGTCCTTCAGTGGGTTTCAGAGATCACAAAGCCAACTGTTCAAGAAAACCACCCTTTTTTTAAAGGCTATGCTATGAGGTAAAGTGTCAATCTGCAATAACAATAGAATATAACATTTTTGCCAGATTAAGCAAAAGCAAGACCCTGAGCATGTCTTGTCCAGGACTCAAAGAAAGGCACGAAAAACAGACAGAGCATCTGCAAGGTATAGGCAAGGAGAGGAAAGGCATCAAGAAATGTTCAATAAAGTATCTGTTACAAGTGTTGCAAAGGAAAAGAGGAAGACCCATTCCAATGGGTAGACCATGTGATTTCTCATCAGCTTTAAAGACATTATTTTGAAGACAAAGATGTGCCTGTAGACAGCAGTCTCTTGCAATGATGGAATCTCTCTTTCCACTCCCCACAAAGAACACACTAACTTGACTCATTCCAGGTAAAGAGCTAGTTTTCAACACATTAAAATGACAGAATTTGGAGTCATTGCCTTATTTGTGACACTTTGCTTTAAGACTGCTAAAATACCAATTGAGATGAAAGATTGTCTTTAAGTAGCCAACATCACACCCCATCCACCCCCCCCCCC
>VWZI01015448.1:1513793-1600180 GCA_013396835.1 Psilopogon haemacephalus
CCCCGCCCGCCCCCCCTTTTCCTTCCCCCGCCTCTCGGCGCCCTGCGGGGTCCCGGCGCTGCGGAATCTGGGCGGGGAGCGGGGCTGGGGCCGGGCCTCGCCCGTCTTACGCGGCCTGTCAATACCCCCGCCCTGCCGGGCACCGGTTGCCACTGCGGCGCGGGGGAGGGGGCTGCCGGCCCCGCTCTAGGCCGCTGGGCCAGCCGGGGGACGCGGGGCAGCCATTTGGTGGCGGCTCCGAAATGATGGCGAGAGCTGGGTCCAGGCACAGGTGCGCGACGAGGCCGGTGGCGGCTGACAGCGGCCTGGCGGAGAGGGGTGAGGCGGAGAGGGGGTCTGCCGGGTTGCTCCGTGGTTCCTGTGCTTGCACCGGCAAATGTTACACGGGGAGGCCCCCGGTTACCTCGCCGACAGCCCGTTCAGGGGTCCGCAGCACCGAAGTGCCTGTTCTGTACCCCATGGAGGAGGATCGCAGCGGTATCATGAGCGTTCCCGCTCCTGTGGAGCTGTATGTTAGGGTAATGGTGGAGAGGAGTCATGATGGCAAACAGGCCCAAGAACTGCTCCCGTCGTGTCATAGTTAAAGTGGCTTAAATAAAACAAAACGCCTGAGCAGGAAAAGCGTGTCTTGGTTCTGCTGATGCTTGACGTGCACTAAGGATTTGAGGTTAAGCGTAGAAGTCAGCAGAAAGCACAGGAGCAGGCAGCAGTTTGACCGGAGAGTGATGAGTGTTCAGTTACAGGCAGGTTTGGAGTGAATTGGCATGTATCTTTAATGAGAGAAAACAATAAAGTTTAGGGTGACAGCCAGGAAAATTTCTGATACAGATGTGTTTAACTCCAAGTGCAAACTTGGGATTTTGTTTAGTTGTTTTTTTTTTTCCTTTGTAATTGCTGTATTCTTGTAATCATTCTTTTATGTCCAGTGTTAGCTACATCATAATGTTGACAGAAAAATTAGAAACAGCCCTTAAGACAACAACGGTGTCAATTTGTAACTGTGGTAGGGAAGATACTGTCATTCTAAATGAGAACCAGCAAGTAAGACTATTCTGAATCAAAATACAGTTATTTGACCTTTGGTCAGTGAAAATACCAGTGGAAGTTCTAGAAATTGAAGCTGATGTTGCTAGTAGAAGTATTACTCTGTGAAAGACTGAACTCTTATTTTTTGTAATTAATCAGTTCTCTGAGAACTTGCATGTTAATGGACTTACTGTTTCTGCAATGGTAGCAAAGATTTCCACAAGAAAAAAAATCATATTAACATGTCTTGGCCAGATCTCTAAAAAATGCTAAATCCCACTAATTTTAATGCTGAAGATATCTCAAAGCTTTAAGGCCTCGTCCTCAGTGTGGTTTCCTTTGTTTAGGGCCTCGTTGATTCAGAGCAGATTGAATATTTGCGGTATCCAGAAGGTAGCAGCTAGTAGCATTTGTTTTGTTAGGTATAGGTTACGTTTTGTTTCAAAAGATTTTGTGTGCCTCTTGTTGGGATGAATAGAAGTGGTTTCTTCTTCCTGATTGAGCATTGCTTATGAAAAGAAAAACTTCTATCTGTGGGTGTATTGAGATGTTCTGCACAAACTTCAGGGAGGCTTTTTTACTCCCATGGAACTCTGTTTTCTTGCCTGTGTCTTAGGATGAAATAAGTATTTCATGTAAATTATTTGAAAAGTAGTAGAATGTGGAATTTCTCTTTTGTAAAATGTCTAGTTTAAACCTGGAGGTCATGTTTTAAAGATAGAAGGAAACTAAAGGCATGAGGAACTAAGCCATATGCAAGAGCTATATTCTGTGAAAATACTAATGAAGAGTCGGAAATTCTTCAGTGTCTCTTCTTGAAGTAACTGTGTCTGCTTAGAAATAGATTCCCTTTCTCAGAATTCAGTGAAATTACTGATTTCAGCGGCAGAGAAAAAAGCTTCACTTATTTACCCTTTAGTTAGTCCTTAAGAGTCAATCCTGAACATGTACCAAACTTGTGGCAAGGACAAGGGCTCCTTTCAGGTAACACCTATGGACCACTAAGACCCTTCCAGTGGCATTGCATACGTGTATGGGAAACTGAAAATGTATGGACAAGATTTCTGCTAGCAATGCTTGAATAGGAAAGAGCAGGTGTGAAGCGTTGAAGATACACTGATTTCAATGTTGATTTGGGGGGGATTTACCTCCAAATGGGGTGAATTTTGGCAGTTAGTTGGAGAGCAGCCATGAACTTAACAGTTTTTAATGAACTGTGCCACTGTTCACAGGGAATTATTTGGTAGCTATACATTTTCGGGAGTCAGAGGGAATTTAAGTTTTCATATTTTTAAGAAGATGGCAAGTAAAAGCGTCCTGTAGGTGTTTTGGCAAGACATAGTCTGAATAGAGAGATATTCTGGTATGGCACCAAGATTTCTCTTGATGATAACTTCTCTGGAGTTCCAGTTGGACTCTAAATACTCCCAGTGGTATTAGTGTTCAGTGAAAAACATGCATTGAAATACTGTCTTTAGTTTTGAATTTGCACATGATATAAAGAGATTTACATGTGACAGATATTACAGAATGTAGAAATAAGCAAGTCTGCTCTGTAAAGAGGATTTATTTTACTTTCAAGCTGTCATAGCTGAATGATGTGAAGTTATTATGGGAATGGCCCTTTTCTAAGCTCTTAATGAAGCCAGTTTTTTTAGATCTGTAGATGATGATCTGTTGGAGAGAAATGAGTAAAATATTCTAACTCTGTTAGAGAAAAATACTGATAATTTGATTATGTGGAGACTTACATTTTTGACCCAGTCAGAATGCTTCTCGAACTACATAACTTAGGAAGGAAGACTTTAAAAAGCTGCCTCCTTGTAGTGCAGACAAGCGATTAATCTGCATAAATGGAAAATTATAATGGAGGTCACTTGAAAATACCATGATCTCTGCAGTCAGCATTGAGAAAGTCAGTATCAAGGACTCTTTAATTTAGTCATTAAAAATCAAGTGAATTCTAAGGCTTAAGCTTAAATCCACAGACAGATTTTAATTGGGCTACCTTAACTTGTGAAAATGCTGTGTGATTTCACAAGGTTTTCCTTCATCTATAGAGAAGACTTGTCTTTGTTCAGCACTGACAGAATTATTCCATGTCACGTTCTCATTCAGGCTCTGCTGGTTAGACTTCCTTTTGCCCATGTCCCTCAAAGGGTCTGATCAAGTAGGCCCGAGCAGAGCAGCCCTAACATGAAGCTGCGAGATTGCCACTGCTGTTCACAAACATGGCTGCTGGTGACACTGCTGCTCCTCTTTTTTCTGTAGGCGTTTGCCCAGGCTATGGTGGAACTGAGTTCAACCCTTTAACCCTTCTTTTGAAAATGAATGGATGGAACTTGTGTTTCTGTGTGTTGGTAAATGCCTTGATTCAAGGGCAGTGTGCAGCTCTGGAGGGGATTGATCCCTGACTTGTGTTAAAGAGAAGGAAGTTCACTTAGGTTGAGACTCATGTTCATCATACTGCCTAGGAGCTGGAGCACATTGCTGGGGAGGAGACACTGGTTTTTGTTTTTGTTTTTTGTTGCTCAGAGAACTATACCTAGATTTGAGTGAATTATTATTAAAAATGTACAAATTACCTTGAAAAATGAGCAAAATTCAAGTAGTCTGCCCAGGCAGCTGAAAATGAGGTTACAGTTACTTCATAAATATACTGCTCTTTTATGTGTGGGAAATAGCTTCAAGGGGAAGGACTAAAATGGCACCATCTCTAAATGATGCTTCTTTGTGAGATGGGAACAAGGGTTAGAAGTAATTTAATTTGTATCTCTTAATGTAGGTCAGGAATAGAGTCATGAAGCTAAGATGTAAGGCAATGCTGGGCCTGCTAACTAGAGAAATCCCTTTCTCTGTTTTTCTGTAAAGTCGTTAAACTCCTGATGTTTGTTAACTTCTGGTATGAAGAAGTCCACATCTCCTCCCAGTGTTAAGTGCCTTAAGCCCTGGATAAGGGTAGACTGAAAGATTAAGTGTTGTCAGAGTTTCTAATGAACTAGTCCAGGCCACATTCAGCTCAGTATGCCAGCTTGGTGTCCTGCCATGGAGTTCTGAAACTTCCACTTACCTTGCTTAACAAGCAAGAACTTGTGAGGCTGAACACCAAATGGTAGACATTACTCTTAATAGATCAAGCCCCCTGTCTTGAAAGGTTTGTTGGAATTGCTGTAGATTGTGTCATATCCCTATCTTCCATAAAGCCCTTTATTATAGCTGAATGAAAAGTATTTTTTTGGCTGATGCATATATGTTGACAGGTCAGAGAAGCAGACAGATAACTGGTGAGCCTGGTGGTGTAGCCTGAGAAGATTGTGAATTTGAAGTTTTCCAGATACCAGTTTTCGTGGAATGTATGTGCTTTGCAGACATGATGCATCACTCTGAGATCTACTCAAAAATGGTGCAGAGGTTCATGCATGAGAGGAACTAACAGAACAGTGTGATCACCTAAGCTTGATTTCTCCAGGAAGTCAGGGCTAAATTACATTTATCATGTCCAAAGGTCACTAAGTACAAGACTTGGATTAATTGTAGGGATTGCCATAACATTGGGATAAGTTAATATAAAATAACATCTAAATTACAACTTCCAGATAGCACACCTGCCAGGATGAATGTATAAACCCAGGGTAAATATTCTGAGTGTAGTGTCTGTTTAAAAACAACTCCAAAATTATTTCTGGTTTACCTTCTTTATTATGCTCTCATCTTTGTGTTGCTCAGTTTAGAGCACTGGGGCAATTTGTTCTTCAAGAGGACATCCCTAAGATACATTGTTTCTGACAGGGAGCAAGAATCTATTAAAGATTGGGCTTATGCTTTTTGTAGAAGTTGATATGATAATTGGGACATGTGAGATTGTTTTCTTAATACAGTGGAGTGCAAGAATGGCAGGGAAGTTGGCATGCTTAATAGAGTATGAAGACTTCTCCCCCTATGGCTGCTCAAAGTTTTAGGAGTTGAGAGCTTTCCGCAGCTGTTTGCAGATTTAATTAGATTTTTACTTTCCTGTCAAGAAATCTGAAGGTCAATACAGTTCTTAGTAGAATCTGTCATTTATAATGATTAAATACCCAGAGATAGACCTTCAAAAACTGTGGTGCACACTCTAGGAATTTGTTGCATTCGTTTCTATGCTGGTCAGGAAACCAAACTGTATTTTGAAAGCTTGTAAATAGAGGTGCCTGATACTTCAGGCTTTTACAGGAATCTCTGGAAACCGAATATAGATACTGTCTCAGAGCAGAGATTACTGATTTTGGGATAATTACTGAGTGGGGTGGAAATGGAGACTGTTTACTAGGAGATTGTTAGTGACCAACACCATAGCAGCGCTTGAGCTCTTAAACTTTTCCCTGTGTGAGTCATGGCCATAAAACACTTCCCAGATTTGATTTGTGTTGTGACCTCCGTGCAGTCAGAGAGGTGACAGATCACCGGTATGGTTCCTAGGTCAGCACTAGCGCTGGTGTCTGTATCTTGTCGTTTCTGGTAATGCTGGCAAGAAGCTTTAAGGAGAGTTTTTAGAGCAAGGCTTTACACTGCAGTTGTGTCTCCTGTCCTGCTCTTTGGTCGGAAAGCTGAAGTGGATATGCTGAAGCAACCTATGGGATTCTTTATCAAGGACTTAAAATCTTTCTAGGCATGTTGGCTCATTGTTTGGTTTTGCTATTGTTTGTTTTCCTTTTGAGTTTCCTTGGTTAAAAGACGTGTAGTAACAGTAGATTAAAGAGGACTGCAGTTATTTTCATCCCAGCAAGAGCTTTGATTGTGCTTTCCTAGAGTCTGGGTGAAAATCTGTTTTGTCCAATGCATGTGATTATTCTGGCTTATTGAAAGTGTTAACCTCAGCAGTTCGGTTTTGAAGGGACAGGTTCAACTTTCACTTTGTGTTTTGTAATTTCTGTGGGAATTCACTTTGGGGAAGAATTGCTGCATAATACTAAAAAGCTCCAAGATAAGAACATCTTGTACAAGTATCCTATTACTTAAAGGGCACTGAATGTTCATAGTACTAAATAGAATTTTTAAACAGATGGTCATAATTAACATAGAATACATCCACAGATAGTCTATTTGGTGTTCTAGTAATTATTTCAATGATCTGATACTTTAGTGTTAATTAAACCATAGCACAACCAACAATGAAATTGCATTAAGGAGCTAGCAAATTCAAACGTGGAGGGGAGATCTCAGCTTCCTCAAAACAATTACCATTTTCTGTTATCAGAAATAAAAAAAAAATCAAATGTTAAATAGGTAACTACAACATTTGTGTATTTGCATTTCTAATAAGCTGCTGGGTGAAGCTTGTCCATAGCCCTAAGTGAACTAACTGGTCTCTAGGTTGCATGGAAAGTCAACATCATTGCACATTGCAGCGAAGGGTGGGGCTGTTCAGCTTTTCCATGAAGCTATGAATTTAAACCTTCATGATGAAAGCTTGAACATAAATGGTTTTGTTGAACTTCTTGAGCCTCATAAGATGGGATGTCTATTAGAACAATTTCTGTAAATCCCTATTTTCTTAAAGGACACATTTATATAAGCGATTTTCATGGCACTACTGCTCAGTGAGATGTCATGAGAAAAGACAATAACAAGCCAACAGAAGTTATTGCTTGCCTTATCGTACACTTTGTTCTGAACTTTCAACTCATCAAAGATTTTTCTCACTGAGAATTCATGGAAATGGAGTGTGGCTGTGTAAGGTAGAGATGTGAAAAGCAGATCTTAATACAACAATCTCTGCCTTTGAGTATTTTAGTGGGTTCTTGGGAGGAAAGGAGAAGAAGTAACACAAGATAATCATAAAACTAAAAACTAATCTTGCATTCTTTTAGTGTTTCCTTATAACTTTTTTGTTAATTGTTTTGCTTTTTACGGAAGGAGAAAATGTGTCTTCAAAAAACCTGTAAAGCTGCATCTAGTTTGGTGTCCAATTAAGTCTGAGTAAGGTGGGCAGAAAGAAGACATCCTTCTGCTTCACTCAGAATGGAAATAACTTTTTAACTCCCCACAGCAGCCTTCTCCTCACCCCAGGCCTGTTCTACAACCAGGGAGAGGTTTCAGTGGTTTGAAAACTTGACGTTAGTTGAGATAGTGCAAAAGATGGTTACTGTGATTCATGCCTTCATGTTTTCTGTGCCAGTAAATGTCTTCCTACACTAAAGGTGTATTTAATGCTGAGAGAACTTTAATGCCATGTACTCTGAATAGATTAGACTTCAAGTTATGGTAGTCTGCATTAATTCGTGAGCCTTTTTTGGTGCAATTATTAGTCTAACACGAAGTTGGGATTTTCCAGTACTTCAACATAATGATTTGATTTTACTGTATGAAATATTGGAATGGTGATGTTTGGTTGTTTTTTTATAAATAAAAAATAATTCTAAATTAACAGAAAGCATGTTTTAAATACTCTGTTATTCACTTGCAGCTGCCAAAACATAGTACAGTGAAATAATGGTCTGCTAGCCTGCTAAACAAGTGTCCAGCTTCCACAATGCCTGTGCAGGCAGCTCAGTGGACAGAATTTCTGTCCTGCCCAATCTGCTACAACGAGTTTGATGAGAATGTGCACAAACCCATCAGCTTAGGTTGCTCTCACACTGTCTGTAAGACCTGCCTGAACAAGCTTCATCGCAAGGCATGTCCGTTCGACCAGACTGCCATCAATACAGACATCGATGTGCTTCCTGTAAACTTTGCACTCCTCCAGTTAGTTGGAGCCCAGGTATGATTTAAGGAAATATTTGTTTTGCCACTTTGCATTAATACCATTTGCATGCCAGTTACAACACCTGCTGATCTTCTGTTGGTTTAGATTAAAAAAAAATAAATAAAAAATTGTGTGTCTTTAACTTTAACACTGAGAAGTCCACACTTACTCTAAAACAACCACACCTCCTCAAGATCATTCTCTTCTCATAAAATGAAAGTGTGTTCTATTTGTAAGTTTAATTCTTGGTTCAAAAGGCTCTTGAGCTGTGACTGGAGAAAAACACCCATTAGAAAATAGACAATTATGTGTCACACTTGTCATTAGACAAGTGAACCTGCAAGTTGCATTTATTCATTGTACTCTTGCAAGGAATCTGGCTACTACCTGTCACATGTTTGATAGTAGCCAGCTGTTCAACCAGGTTTCAGAACTGTGTGTATGATTTTTTTTTTTTTTTAATATGCATGATGATAGCTTTTCAGTTGCCTTTTCAGACACTGGCTAATCAGGCCAGGAATGTTCCCTGTGCTGTCTCATAGCAGTGGCAAAACAGCCATTATATAACCAGTGCTGTGCTTTATGGAGACTAAATAAGTCTGTTTACCTTATGCTGATTTTTGTGCTTGTTGGTTTTACTCTTTCTGTAACACCTGGGGGATGCAATAGGATGTTTTTTTACTTTGCTTTTTAGTGTCTTACCTCACACCTTGACACAGCTATTGGTAACAACACTATGTCAAATTGGGTTTGTTTTTCAAGTTCATGTTTTGTTTTTTGTTTTTTTTTTTAATTTCTTGGTTTGTGTCAGATCACTGCCTTGATCTTACAACATTCAGTTTCCTGGTATCCTAACTTCTTGCAGTGTCTTTCAAACAATTCACTGTATTCCGACTAATACTGCCTCTATTTTCATTGTCTGACCTTGTTATTCTACTTTGATTTTTTCCTGCCAAGTTAAATTTGCTAGTTCTTGTCTTTGAAGATTTCAGTATGCCCAAATTATGCTTAAATTACTTCTGAACTTTGTTTTTGATTAATTGTCTTCTACCTTCCCATGTCTCTATGTGGTAAATCGTACTGATACTGTACACTCACCATCCTCTCAAGTCTTATGTTCTTCATTCATCTTTTAAGTACCTTCTCATTAGACCTTGGTTATTGGTTTTTACTCTTAATGTGTTGAGTGCCAACAAAAATAATCTTTCATTACCCTGATTTTGATCTTGAGCCCTTTTTGTTACACTCCTTGGGTGGGTCCTGTCTCCTCTAAAATGCCGTCTGCATCTGCAGTGTTATGTAATTTACAGTAGTGATGTTGGTACCATCATAGGCATATCAGGTAGTCAGCTGGTATACATAATTCTGCTCCTTCTTCCTTCCTTCCTCTTCTGTTTTCTTAGGTACCTGATCATCAAACTGTAAAGTTGAGTAATGTAGGCGAGAACAAACATTATGAAGTAGCAAAGAAGTGTGTTGAGGATTTGGCCCTCTACTTAAAGCCATTAAGTGGAGGGAAAGGTGAGTCTCTACTGAACAGTGGGATTATGATGTAGTTTACTTCTGACAGCATAGTGATTTTTAGATGTCAGTGGGATAACCTTCATTTTTGTCACAAAATCTCCTTTGCATCTTTAAAAGCTTATTCACAACTTTGAAGGTGCTTTGTTTAAGTTTACAAAATACTCTTAATTTAACAATAATACCTTGAGGCTAACTTCATACTGAAACTGAACTTTCCTCAAAGCATGGGTTTGATGTCACTTTAAGACTTTAATTAAAGTTGGTTTTGATAATGAATTACACAGAGTTGCCTAAGAGAAAGGAAGATAAGATACCTCTGCTTAATATCCTGGGTCCTAGAGAAAGACACAGACTGTTAGGTTTTATTGTTTGTCTGGTCAAGATAAATTTGATCAGAAGCAATAGTTTACTTTTTTCCTCCTTTTTTTTTGAAGGTGTTGCAAGCTTGAATCAGAGTGCACTGAGCCGTCCAATGCAAAGGAAGCTTGTCACACTGGTGAATTGTCAGCTGGTGGAGGAAGAGGGTCGGGTTAGAGCTATGAGAGCAGCTCGATCACTGGGAGAAAGAACCGTTACAGAACTCATCTTGCAGCACCAAAATCCTCAGCAGCTTTCTGCCAATCTTTGGGCTGCTGTCAGGGCACGGGGGTGCCAGTTTCTAGGACCAGGTAATGTACCTGTAGAATCTGCCGCAGAGTTTATTCATCTGTACCTTTTCTTAACAGAAAATTCTTCAGGAATGTCTTCTGTTCAGCTGAAGATGTAATTACTTCTGGTTTTTAACTTCTGCCAGGAAGAAAGGAGAAGGAAAAAATACAAAACAGTAAAATCTGTTTAAAGTTTTGGGGGTTACTTCCCTCCTTATTAACTCTTCCTCAAAACTGCGAGGCAGAGTTTCAGAAATCATGGCAGGGAAGTAAATAAGCATGTCCAGAAATGAAAAGGAAATTATTTTTAATCTGGAAACAGTCCTTTCTTAATGTTTACAAATATTTTTTTCCTTAGGATTAGTCAAACAAAGGAATTATGATCAAGATGTGTCAGATGCTCCTACTTGTCATGTGAATATATACTGGTTTCTGGCAATAGATTTAACTTCCTGTCTTTTGTGTTAAAGCTATGCAAGAGGAGGCACTGAAACTTGTATTACTGGCACTGGAAGATGGCTCTGCACTGTCAAGAAAAGTTCTGGTACTTTTTGTTGTGCAAAGGCTAGAACCAAGATTTCCTCAGGCCTCTAAAACAAGCATTGGTCATGTTGTGCAGCTACTGTATAGAGCATCATGCTTTAAGGTAAAATACTAATCCTCGAAGTTTATTACTGTGGATTCATGCAGCTTCAGAGAACCTGAGCTAGAAGTAGTACATTTCACCTGTAAAATGTTAACATAAATTCAGTTTCCACAAGTTAAATACTGTAGACTGTACAGGGTTTGTTTTTTTTTTATCTAGAGCTGCCATCAAATTGTTATTTAGTACTTTTAATTCCCTAAAAAAGATTCAGACAGCCACCTGTTCTGAAAGTACTGCCCTCACGATCAGCTGCTGCCTGTCATCTGGAAATTATCTTCCCTGAAAGGGATATGAAACCAGACTCTGAAGGCACTCCTAACTTGAATCCTAGAATCAGTCAGGGTTGGAAGGGACCACAAGGATCATCTAGTTCCAGCCCCCCTGCCATGGGCAGGGACACCTTACCCTAGATTAGGCTGGACAGAGCCTCATCCAGCCTTGCCTTAAACAACCCCATGGAAGTGGCCCCAACCACACCCCCGTGGGCAACCCATTCCAGGGCCTCACCACTCTCGTAGTGAAGAACTTCCTCCTCACATCCAATCTGAATCTCCCCATCTCCAGCTTTGCTCCATTCCCCCTAGTCCTGTCACTCCCTGATAGCCTAAAAAGTTCCTCCTCAGCTTTTCTGTAGGCCCCCTTCAGATACTGGAAGGCCACAAGAAGGTCACCTGGGAACCTCCTCTTCTCCAAACCAAACAGCCCCAACTCTTTCAGTCTGTCCTCATAGCAGAGGTGCTGCAGCCCTCTGATCATCCTCGTGGCCCATCAGGAAGAAGTGAAATGTTTTGATATAATCACTATTGACTATTTAGATTCATATGAGCTTACCATGGCCAGAGTGGCCTGAATGCTCCCAAAGCTCAGAATCAAATCACAGCATTCCATGGAAAACTTATGGAGTGCTGTAACTGAGAACTTCCCAAGCCTCAAGACTAGGAGTGAGAGAAGGGACACTGTACACAGAGTGCTCTCAGGACCGATACTTTTGTGATTTGTGGTTTTGTTAGAGGAGGAGTATTTAAGTAACTATTAGTATTTATTAGGTCACTAAAAGAGATGAAGATTCTTCTCTGATGCAACTTAAAGAAGAGTTTCGGAGTTACGAGGCTTTGCGGAGGGAGCACGACGCCCAAATAGTTCACATTGCCATGGAAGCAGGACTTCGAATATCACCAGAACAGTGGTCTTCCCTTCTTTATGGTGACTTGGCACATAAATCACACATGCAATCCATTATTGACAAGGTTTGTCAAAGGAATTATTTTAATATCTTTGTACAATTTGATTTTACTATTAAATATCACAGTAAAAAAAAATTCGAATAACTATTTGAGATAAATTTTTGTCTTTAGTTGTATCAAATATTAATTCAAACTAGAATGAAGGGGGTTTCTCCACCCCACTGTTATATATATTCTTCATAGGAGGACGTTGTGGTTTTCAGTAATTTAAGAAATTCCCTTTCTTGTGTCTTATGATGAAGCTGCATAGGGCAGATTCTGAGCTGAGAAATAGAATTTCTCTCCACTGATTCTCTCTATATGCCATCTGAAGACACTACATATTGCTTTTAGGAACCAGTGTAATGAAAATCTTTTTAAGGTCAGTAGTTCACAGTTGTAAGATGCAGCACACTAATGCTTCCTTTGTTTTCAGCTCCAATCTCCAGAATCTTTTGCAAAGAGTGTACAAGAATTGACAATTGTCTTGCAGCGCACGGGGGATCCTGCAAACTTAAACAGGCTGAGGCCTCATTTAGAGCTCCTGGCAAACATAGATCCAAATCCAGGTATACAAATGATATTTTTCATAGCTAGCAAAGTAAATTAAGAGAATAAACTCCATTCCCGGTTTCAGAATTCTCATTAATTGGCATGCTGTATCATAAACTCCTCTTCAGGGTTTTCCGAGTCCCATCCTAGTACTTGGTATTCTGAAGTATTAGAAGAGTTGCCTCTCATTTATGATGCTACTGGAATTACTGACAGATTGGCAACTCTGCTTTGAATCATTTTAGATGCAGCATCTCCAACCTGGGAGCAGCTGGAAAATGCAATGGTTGCTGTAAAGACTGTGGTCCATGGGCTGGTGGATTTCATCCAGAATTACAGTAGAAAAGGCCATGAAACTCCACAGGTAACTAACTCTGTTCGATCATTGCATTGTGTGTCTTCATGTACATGGACTGAAGGATGCAACTTTGAAATGTTACTGTTGTTAGGAATATTTATGGCCTTTTTTGTGGAATAATTGATGATACTGATACTCACTGCATTTGGGTTTTGAGAATTTCTCTGAAAATGAAGTTCAGCAAAGATTGCTGTCATGAGATCCATACAGTGGCAAAGCACTTAGCCCATAATAAGAAGTTTGCTTAGCTTTCTGATTAAAGATGCCAAATGTAAAAAAAAAAAAAAAAAAAATCTGTCATGGATGTTTTGAGTCTGTTTTTTATGTCAATGTCTGTTAGGTTGTTTATTGCTTTTTTTCTGTATTTTTTTAAAGCCACAACCAAATAGCAAATATAAAACAAGTATGTGCCGAGACCTTCGACAGCAAGGGGGATGTCCAAGAGGAACAAACTGTACATTTGCTCATTCTCAGGAAGAGCTTGAAAAGTGAGTGTGAGAGATTTTTGTTGTTGTTGTTGTTGGCCTTTTCTTTTGCCCCTCCTTTTGCCTCACCATCTCCATTGAATTTTGAAAACAGTTTCTTCTGTACATCTGTGCATTTGGAAGGATTCGTGACTGTCTTGAATTTACAACTCTTTACATGAAATTAAAGATACAGTAAAGCAATGTCTGCAAACTAGTTTCAATTTATTTATTTTACCTCGGGTGAAGTAAAATTTCTTTTCCTGAAATTGAGTCTAGGCTTAATGTCCATCAGGGATTGGTTATGTCACCTACAAGAAGGAAAACGTTAACTAATTTTTAATTGATTAGGAAATAAAGTGAATTATTTGAATAGTGTATAATGTCTGCATTCTTGAAGCTGTTCTCACTCGAATCTAGTTTTCAAGTACTGTCAGAAGTGGATTTTCTAATAGGAGGAAAGACACTGGTGTCTGCCTGCAGATTGTTGAAAATAAGCACACATTTTTGAAGTCTTGTAATTTTTTTATCCTGTGCCTCTTAATCCCTTCCTTTGGCTGCTTTTACAAATACATTAAATTTCACCACAAGCACTTCTAAAATCATCTTTCTTTTGTGTATTTGTACATGTGTTTGCTTATAGATACCGCTTGAGGAACAAAAAAATCAGTGCAACAGTGAGAACGTTCCCCCTGCTAAATAAAGTTGGTGTAAATAGCACTGTCTCAACCACAACAGGAAATGTAATATCTGTCATAGGAAGTCCTGAAGCAACAGGGAAGATGGTGCCAAGTACTAATGGAATGACTAATCTAGAAAGTGGTGTTCCCCAGTTAATCCCTCGCTGTGCAGACACCTCCTTGAGAGCTTTGGAGAACACCAAGAAGGGAGGGAAGAGTGGAGCCAATGGCCAGAATGTTTCTGGATCCCCTACAGAATCACTACCTGAAAAGTAGGTAACTTTTTTCATGAAAATGACTAGCCAGAACTTTTTGCCTTTAGATTATGGAGTTTGTGGATGGTAACCAATAAGTACTGAATTCCGGTCCTGGCTTGTAGTTGTTGCTGGTGCTCAGTGGCTGCAGAGTTGTGTAAGATCTACTGCAGTGCAGAGACTGTTATACAAAGTCTGAGGATTCAAGTTGTCAGAGCTAGCATTAGTTGTTTTAGCTGTTGACTATTACCATGTAGTATAGATGAAATAGTAAATCTCCCTTTTTCTATGTTGTTCTCAGCCTGGTATCTTACTCAATATTTTTTTTAATGACACTCAAATTTGACATTTTCTGAAGTCAAGAAGGGTGCATATAGTGCATACTCCCTTAGTAATCCTGGAAAGCTCCTACTTTTGGGGTTTCCCTTCAGAACTCTTCAGATAATTCCCCAGGAAGCACTGAGCTTCTAAACAACCTTTCAAAGCCTTTGCCTTTTCCAGAATACATTTCACAAGCGGTGCGTAAGCTTCTGTGTTTATACCATAAAATCCACTTCTGAGATCTCTTAGGGAAACATCTAAGACATAATGCAAATTTTCATACTTTGGGGTATGAATAAATTCAAGAAGAAATTAGATTTTTCCCTAATCTGTTGGGGATTAGGACTAGATGATCTTTCAAGGTCCCTTCCAGCCCTTAGCATTCTGTGATTCTGTGACCAGGCCCAAATTTCCACATCAAGTGAGAGCATACGAGAAGAGATGACTAACTGAAATAAGTAAAGATCTGCTTAATGACTTCTTGGTAATCCTTTTCAGTAAAATTGGTTCTCCACCCAAGACTCCTGTAAGCCAGGCAGCAGCTACCTCAGCTGGTCCTCCTAATATTGGAACAGAAGTTAATTCTGTGCCTCCAAAATCCAGCCCATTTGTTCCCAGAGTACCTGTCTACCCTCCACATTCTGATAATGTACAATATTTCCAAGATCCCAGGACTCAACTGTCATATGAAGTTCCACAGTACCCACAAACAGGTGAGTGAGATGAGTACTGAGTTAGAAATAGCTCTGAGCTTTTCTCTAGATAATCTGAAAACTGAAAAAGTGACTTCAATGTCAGTTTTGTAGATTTATCTTTTAATATCAGCTAAATCTTCACTTAATGGAATACTACTCTGGTCTATTGCTGAGTGTGGGAGGGACCTGTAGTTTGTTTCCACTATTGATGGTTCTTGTCTTTTGTGTGCTGTATGTTATGCAACTTGTACCTCAGCATCCAGAAGAACTTGAACCTCAAGGTCTTTCATCTACTTTTCCCTTTGTTAGCATTTAATTGCATTTATTTAGACTTGCTTGCCTCATGGCCTCTCCATGAGGCTATTCATAGACAGGACTCAGACCCAGAGACATAACTTGCTTCTATTGTGATCCTTAAACTTACCTGTACTTCTCAAATGTTTTTGAGAGGTTTTGGTTATCTTTTTAGGGTGCAGTGTGTCCATTTATATTCAGGGAAATAATTGGGTGTTGTGGCTCAGGTCATTCATAAGCTCTCAAAACAAAAGGTAGAGGTGTTCTGACATCTCCCTCAAAAGGAAAAAGAATAAACCAAGTGCGAAATGATTCTTTATGGGCCTTTGGACTTAGTCTCCTTTTTAGCTTTTTATTTTAGAGATAACTCTCTTTATCGTTCCATATAACAAAATGCTGAAGATACTGTCTTTCCAGTTCCTCAGTTATACCATAGTACAAAGGAGCAATTGCAGAGAAACTCTGGGTCAAGGTGGTAAAGGGTCAGCACTACGTCTGCAGATACGATGGTTGTGCATTAAGTTATGTTCCACAGGTAAAGATTGGGTCAGTAACAGATTTGTAAAGTGTGAGTCTTCGTTCTCTAGAGGGCTTATGAACACTACTTACAGTTTTAGAAAGTGTAAAATTCTGGGTCATGTGTGGTTACATTAAACATGCCTTTTTCCAATTTTTAAGGATATTATCCACCACCTCCAACAGTACCAGCTGGTGTGGCTCCTTGTGTTCCTCGCTTTGTGAGGTCCAATAACGTTCCAGAATCCTCCCTCCCACCTGCTTCCGTGCCATATGCCGATCATTACAGTACATTTCCCCCTCGAGATCGACTGAATTCTCCTTACCAACCTCCTCCTCCGCAGCCGTATGGACCAGTTCCTCCTGTCCCTTCTGGAATGTATGCTCCAGTTTATGACAGCAGGCGCATCTGGCGCCCACAGATGTACCCACGAGATGATATTATTAGAAGCAATTCTTTACCTCCCATGGATGTCATGCACTCATCTGTCTATCAGACATCATTACGTGAGAGATACAACTCTTTGGATGGGTATTACTCTGTGGCTTGTCAACCTCCAAACGAGCAGAGGACTGTGCCTTTACCAAGGGTAAGTGACAGCCAGAAAGGGAAGGATGCAGTCTTGATTCTGAAGTTTGTTAATAAGAAGTTGCTAAATAATTATCATAGACTTTTTTTCTGTTTATTTACTGTTAGAGTGATCAAGAATTGACCTGGACAAAGTTATTGTATTGGTTTTTAACCTTAATAGAATAGCTTGTAAAATAGACCACCCTAATCTGCTTTTAGAATCAGAGTCCCTCTGCCTCTTCAATTCCCATGTATACTACTGAATTAACACCATATATTTTGAGTTGTGATACGTGGGTTAAGTTCTTTTCCAAGGTCTCGTGAAGTTTTCTAGTGATATGAAGGGAAGGTTACAGACTCAAGGGAGTTTAGGGGTCCAAGAAGGACCATGCAAGTATTTACATTCTGATTAGAGTATGATAGGATATACAAACTTTGTCTTTGTTATTACTAGGAGCCTTGTGGTCATTTGAAGACGGGTTATGAGGAGCAACTAAGACGAAAGCCAGAGCAATGGGCACAGTACCACACACAGAAAACTCCTCTGGTATCGTCTACTCTTCCTATGGCAACACCATCTCCAACACCACCTTCTCCTCTCTTCAGTGTAGATTTCAGCACAGAGGTGGGAAGCCAAAGACCTTTCTTTCCCTTTCCTCTTTCTGTAAAATTACATTTAATATTTCTAGTGAAGGTTTTCTGCCTACCATCTATTGTTCATAAGATTAATTTAATCCTCTATTAAAAGGAAAATAATATCTAAAAATGAATGTGTTCAGTTTGATGTTAAGGTGATGCTAAACATGGCTGCAGGGAGAAACGGTCAAGAAGTGAAATTCAGTTTGCCTTCTCTAAATGTCATTTAATTGAACTGGCTTTGTGAACCTCCAGGATACAATGAAAATGGCCCTGTATTATCAATGCTGTTTTCAGCACAAATACAAAATACGGTCCCATACCAGCTTTATGGCAAAAGGCATGGGTAGAACATTGTGTACTTGCATGTTAAGTTCTGTAAACGAGAATGGAAACTCAGCAAATGGGAACAGTATGCTGTTGAGGAAAAAATATCTTGTGATGTTTATTTTCTGAAGTTTGATAGCCACTGTGCTAAGCTCTCTTTCCTGTGGTTTGACAGTTCTGTTGGTGATATTTGAGTTGTTAAGACTCTGATTATTCAAAAAAGGTCTTCTAAGGTATGTGTACCTATAGTCCCTTACAGGGGCATTCAAAGTAAATCAGAATCTGGTCTTTTTCACCCAAGTTAGAGGATTCCAAGCCATACTTTAATCTGCCACTGGCTTATAGATTAAGAGGGTGCTTAGCTTCCTCTCAATTTAATTACTGTACGTATCTGCCTGTAAGACACCTGCCACTAATTTAGTAACACTAATGTTAGTCTCTTGTTGTGGCAGACCAGGCAGTTAGTTGTAGTGACAGAGCTTGCCCTTTATTGACAGATGTCAGCTGTACTGGTTTAAAATTTTACAGAACTGGCTATGTTGTCCCTATGTCAAGTCTCAATGACTTTTGAGATAATTAAATAGCAGTAAATGTATTTTCTTATTTGAAGACTGAATTCCCTGTTTATTATTCACTGCTTGTCTCTTCCCTTTTCTGTAGTTCTCAGAGAGTGTCAGTGATTTGAGTGGAACTAAATTTGAGGAAGATCACCTGTCTCACTATTCACCATGGTCTTGTGGCACTATTGGCTCTTGTATAAATGCTATCGACTCAGAGCCCAAGGATGTGATTGCCAATTCAAATGCCGTACTCATGGTAGGGGGTTTCTGCTTGCTGTGTCATTATTGTAATTATACTTAATGTGCTGAAGTGTCTTTTGTTTGGTTAAACAAGCTTTTTTAAAAAAGTTGGTATCTTCTAAGTACCCTAAAGTAGTTTCGGCCATTGGAAGTTATTTGGAATATCTTTTTCCAGTTTTGTAAATAAACAGCATACTTTAGTGACAGAATGCAGTGCTGTGAACAAAATTCTCAGATGTCTGAAACAGCTATTTTCATAACAGATCTCTGTAAATCAAACTTGTGGCCAAAATATTTTGAGTACGTGGGCTGTAAACTGATGAGAACTTGGTAGTTTTAAAATGTGTTCTCTGATTATTAGTGTGGCATCAAAATTTTTGACTGCTTCATTTTGTAAGTCTCTTGAGAGTTCTTTGCATATGTGTATACAAAAGTTCTTACAATTTCTTAGGCATCTAAAATAGTCTCAGAGTATGTTACAGTGGCAGGCTTGACTGGTTAGTACAGGTCATTGTGGCTAGGCCAGAGCAGGTGTTTCCACTACAAAAATACATTTCCTGTTTGGCTTAAGTGCAGTAGTCCATCCTGTACGAACCAATCACTGGCCTTTTCAGGGTTCTGAGATCTGCTATTTTGCCATTGTTTCAGAAAACTGTTATTTGAAGTTAATCCTAAGAGCAACACACACTCAGAGAATCTAAGTTGCAATATTGTGGAGCCAGGATAATGAGCGTGAACTTAATCCTGGCTGTTTTGTAGCCACAGAGAATCTGTCTGAACCGGTTTCCTAGACTACACCTCTAACTTGTTACAAGACACATTCTTCTCTAATAAACAGCTTAATAGCAGCAAATCNTTGAGGGAAAAAAAAAAAAAGCGCTAAATGAAAGACTTGAGAAAACAAAAACCAGTAGTGTGAATCATGGAATACAGCTTGCTTCTGGAGGGGTAAGAGCTCATGCTGTTTGGAGCATGGTAATGTAGTGGGTTACTTTGATGTTCTATGAAACAAGTGTAACCAAATCCACATCTGTGGAGGTGTTTAAAAAACACAGAAATGTGGTGCTAAGTGAACATCATCTAGCTTCATAGTGTTAGACAATGGCTGGAATTAATCTGTGAAGTCTTTTCCAACCAAAACGATTCTATGAGTATATGAAATTTCATGCTAAGCTTTCTTTGCTGCCTCCTTCAGGTATACGCAATGATACTGAAGGACTCTGGAAACAATACTAGAACTCCTCTTGTCTGGAAGCACAAGCATGGCAAAGCAAAATTTCTTCTGGCACTCACAATAGCTTTCTAGTGCTTGGTTTGCCATTAAAAGGGCAATAGTTAAATCATTGTGGCCCATTTTGGCTTCCTAGTTGGATGTATTATCAGCAGGTTATTCATCAATAATGAGGAAGTTATTGGCCACCTGAAGAATCAAATTATCTCAAATGAGTCGATCTGTCTTGTCTCCTAAATATGTAGGATTTGGACAGCGGGGATGTTAAAAGGAGAGTGCATTTGTTTGAAACTCAGAGAAGGGTAAAGGAGGAAGATCCTATAATCCCATTTAGTGACGGACCGATCATCTCCAAGTGGGGTGCAATCTCCAGGTCATCCCGCACGGGTTATCACACGACAGATCCTATTCAAGCCACTGCTTCCCAAGGAAGTGCTACTAAGCCCATCAGTGTATCAGGTACAAGACAGTCCTGAGCATTTCATCCTGTTCACCCTTACTGTGAAGATGCAAAGAGCTAGATTCCCTGTGTGTCTCACTTCAAGAACAGAGAAGATAATGAACGGTGTCTTAATTTGTTACAGATTATGTCCCCTATGTCAATGCTGTTGACTCAAGATGGAGTGCCTATGGCTCGGATTCTACTTCATCAGCACGTTATGCAGAACGGTATGAACCAGTTTTCTCTGTTCTGTTAAAAAAACCATTTTCTTTAATTTGCCGTTCTTTAAAGTCCCCAGTGTAGAGGGAAAATCTGGAATTTAATAAATGTTCCTGCTTTTAAAGTAGAAGATTTTTTTTCCCTATCCATTATAAAGCCTTGGAAAAACTGGGTTAAAACTTGTGTAGTCTTTAATACTTAATGCAGCTAATAATACCCAGTTACTGTATCTCTCAATGTATCCCTTGAGAGACCGAATCAAAGAATTCGAGTCAGGTGCTGCCAAGCTGTCATGTCAAAATCTGCAATCCTGAGTAGTTCCTATCAAGTTTTCTTGTCACATCTTAACCCATATGTAAAATGAAGATGTTTCCTTCATACAATACCTTCAGGTTTTGTGAGCCCCAATAAAGATGAAGCACACCTCATCTCAGTCATGTAGTTTCTGTCCAAAAATGTAATGCTGGCAGACTGATGAAATTTCTGGTGCCTTTGATTTAGAGAACTTGTTTTTAATTCCTAGTTTTGTCTTCTTTCTCTTAAAGGGACAGGTTCATAGTTACAGATTTATCTGGTCACAGAAAGCATTCCAGCACTGGAGATCTTTTGAGCATTGAATTACAGCAGGTGAGATCAGATTTTATGCTAAGTGGTTTTTAAATTTTTGTAAACAAAAGTTTGGTACGGTGACTTAATGTTCTTTGTCAGTTGTACTATTATTTAATAGGCTAGACTAAATGATCAATAAGAAGTAGATACTAGTCCTGTAATATCTACTATGATGCATAATGACTGTGAATAGGAGTTGTTCTATTGACATCAGTGAGGCTGTCAGCAAACACAGAACAAAATAAATGCCGTACATTAGAGGAATACAGTTACCCATTTAGCAAGAGAATGCTTTTTTAAGATCTTTGCCATTGGACAATTCATGATTTAAGTGCAGCTTTTGGTAACTGTTGTGTTTCTTTCTTCAGGCCAAAAGTAACTCATTATTACTTCAGAGAGAGGCGAATGCACTTGCCATGCAACAGAAATGGAATTCTCTAGATGAAGGCAGTCGTCTTACCTTAAATCTTTTAAGCAAGGAAATTGATTTGAGGAATGGTGAGGTAAAGAAAGGGGCAACTGGGGTGAAACAAATCTTGAGGTGTTTTATATATGCGCAGGTGCATGCATTTTTAGCTAAGGGTTAAAATGCTTAGTTTTGCCATTTCCAAAAGTTTATAGCATGTTCTGTGCAGGTTAAGTTGCTGCTGTTGTTGCTCTCAGTTGTTTCCTGTTGGTGCACGTGCTGTTCTACTGATCCAGTCATACATTTACAAATGGGAAGAATGTGACAATCCATTTTCATGGAATCATTACTTTTCATTCCACATATTATAAATCTAGACATTCTGCCAATGGTCTCTACAGAAACATCTACTTCAGTATTCAGTGTATTTGTTCCAGTAATTCAATGTGATTAGACTTAGCTTTGTATCCTCTGTTGTCTATGCCCAAAGTTCTATTTGTGTCTTGTCTAAATAGCTCTTCTGTAGAAACGTGTCCTAGAAATGCATCTTCTGTTTAATACTTCAGTGTTGTGTGAAGCAGGTAAGAAGCCAGCTTGATATTTACAGAACATATTAATTCTCTTTTTAGACTGATTATACTGAAGACTGTGCAGACACAAAGCCAGATAGAGACATTGAGTTGGAGCTGTCAGCCCTTGATACAGATGAGCCCGATGGTCAAGGTGAACAAATAGAAGTAAGTACAGAAATTTGTGTTTAAAGAGGTTACTGGGTCCTTTCATTAGCTGTTAAAAAACCTCTAAAATGTCATTGTGAATTAGTGGATTCTGTTGATAAATCCTTTTGTTTTTAGCCTTTGTATTGAGGTGAAACATTTGCCTTACTTTAACACTAGAGGTCTCATACTTCTCCTTTGGATACCTGGTGGTTAATATAACCAAAGTTAAAAGTACCTGACTGTGTTCTTTGTCCTGGCTTTCAGCTTTGCTCTTCATCTTTTGCTAGCATTAGTAATGATGGGGAGGCAATTCCTTTCCCCTTCTCCTCCAGTGTTTAAACTAGTTTAGAATGTTTTACATTGACATTTACACTTAAATGTGATAGTTTAAATTAAACCTTGTGTTCACCTGATTCTAACAGCAAAGTAATTTAAATCACTGTAATCCAGTGTTCTTTTGTTACTACTTTACTGTAATACTGTGTCTCTGCTCCAGTTTATTCTATGCTGTTCCTTCTTTGCTGTGCAGTCATAAAATATTCTGGTGCTCAGTCCAAGCATTAGTATCAATTGTCCTTATTTTAAAGCATCATACACTTGAAAGAAATGAAGGTTCTTATCTGGAACATGCTCCATACTACATTTCAATACTGGCTTATAGTAGTGGTCACAGCTTTTGTGTCCCCTGCCTGTATGGTATGTGATGCAGTGCTTTAGTATGTGAATCACCATGACATGGAAGGAAGAATCTTTATCTCTAGCCTTTACTCTACCCCTAATTATTGAAACAGCTCTCAGTGTGATCTTCAGTGTGGTAGCAATGATATCAATGGGCATTTCTCCTTTTCTTCTGTAGGAGATTCTGGATATACAACTAGGTATTAGTTCTCAAGATGATCAGCTGCTCAACGGAACAACTGTAGAGAATGGCCATCCACTAAAGCAGCACCAGAAAGAATCTATGGAACAGAAGAGACAAAGTTTAGGTGAAGACCTTGTGATTCTGTGAGTGTTAGACAAAACAGCAGTGTCTGCCAGTATTAGACAAACAGCAGCATCAGAATAGTTGAAGCATGGTTGTTTTAAGGATGAACTATGTACCTACTCAGACATGGATTAGACCTCTGCATTGTGTATACAAGGTGAAGTGAGAAGAACATGCTCAGAAATAGAATTAAGTCACAAATCTGGAAGTCACAGGGTGATACCATTGTTTGTATGCATTGTTGTAACCATATATACTGAAATATGTCACAGCTGTTAAATACCTTTCACACTCAGTAAGCAAAAAATGCAGAAGTATTTTTGTAGTTAATGGAAATTAAGGAAAAAACTTCAAAAGGTTAAATGTCATATTGTTTGCACAAATCTCCACAGAGAGGTAGTTTTTAAATACACTATTTTAGGTTTATATGTTCTGCAGTCTAATCTGTAATGCAGCCTTTGAAATGAGGCAGACTACATTTAACACCTTGAGCATACTGTTCCATAGTAGGATGTTTAGCCTGTTGCTGAGTTTCTGTCAGTATTTATTTAATGCACACAATTCAATTCCAGATACTTGTGCATGTACTTGTTTAATATTTGTGTAACTTATTTTTCTCCTCAGGGAGGAGCAGAAAACAATCCTGCCCGTAACTTCTTGCTTCAGTCAGCCGATCACAACATCTGTTAGCAATGCAAGCTGCCTGCCCATCAGCACATCAGTCAGTGTTGGCAGCCTCATTTTGAAAACAGCTCACATTATGTCTGAGGATGATAAAAATGACTTTTTAAAGCCTGTTGCAAATGGCAGGATGGTTAACAGCTGAAAGACATTCATCTTTCCAGCTTGTGACCACACCATGGAAGCATTTACACTAGCTTTTTATATATATATATAATATATATTATATAATGTATATTTTTTTTAAAAAAAATAATATTGGGGTCATGCATTTCCTGTGGACTCTTTGATACTTCAAGCCCCTCTCGCATTAGCATTCTGAAGAAGAAAAAAAAAAAAACTTACTTTACTAGAGTAAGGCGTTCACTTTCCACAAATGAATGGAATCTGGACATTGTTTTACTTAAGCTTAAAGCAGCTTTTTATGAGTTTGTAGCAATCCGGTGCGGTATCTGAGCCATTCTTGTTTAAAATGGCTTCTGTAGAAAACTAACAACTCAGTTATTTAAACTAGCAGGATCCTACGATGATACATCTAGTGAAAGGAAGACTAACTTATTTGTCTCTATTTTGTTTCACAAGAGAAGAACTTGTGTCTCGTTGCAGCTGCTTTTTCTTTAGTTGTGGAACTTTGCATGGAGTATTGTTTCCTGTTTGAAGACTGAGAGGTGGAGATTTGGACTTGAGACTTATACAGGGTTAACACACCATTAGCTTTGCACTGCTTTGTTATTTGCAGGTCTGTGGTGCAGTGCTTTGCTGCAGCTTTTTGTTTCCATTTCCCCTGCCCTGATTTCTGCTTTAGAACTATAGATAGATGTACACAGGCTACTTGTCCAAGTAAAGTTACCAGAAGTAACCAAGTGCCTAAGTCCTCCAGCTAACATACTAGGTATTGATTTTCCCCAAGTTACAGGTGGAACAATGTTCAACTATTTTGAGAGGTTATGCACTAACATAACAGCAATTTTGGGTTTTCTTCCCTTGTTTTTTGGTTTGTTTTTTTTTTTTTTCCTTCTTAATAGTCCTTAACTTGGAGGTTATAGAATCCAGATGACTTGGCAAAAAGTATCAGGTGCTCTTGGCTTTCCTTTGAAAACCCTGTATGTAGTGTTTGCACTGACTAACAAGATGGTATTGCTGTTTCTTGTACTGTTTTGTTTTTAATTTAAACTAAATATTGGGAATCTAAGGCGGTTGTAATACCTTTTGTTTAATGTTGTTAATCGTAATTTTGTATTCAGGTTTAATTTTTGCTTGTTCAGTGGCAAGTTATTTTCAAAGACCTTGAAAATACAATAAGATAGCATTATCTGACCTTCAGAGTACTGATAAGTGTATGAATTTATGCCCTGTTAAGATGTGACTGAGAATCACGTTGGACATCTCAACTGAAAATTTGTTTTCGTAAAATACACACAAATGAGAGCCCTGGGCATATTTTTATTTGAGAAGCTTAAAATCCACTTTTGTTTTTTGGAACAGAAAGCATCTCCCTCCTGTTGATTACTATCTTCTTGGTTGTCCTCTTACTTTTCTTTGTGACAAGTTTTACATGTTTTTTTTTTTTAATGTTTTTATTAACTTCTGTGAAGTTGTTTACTCTGAAAATTGTACTGGAATATTTTAAACCAAGCTGATCTTTCACCAGGTGTACTGCATGTAAGGGCTTTTCCTGCTAGCAAAATGCTTAAAGAGGATCATGTTACTGGTCGTCTGAGTTGTTATTTTACAAAATCACAGCTATGTGGTCGGGTAAGATTTTGATAACTGTTTTGTGCACGCTTCTGGGGGGTGGGGGTTGGCATTTCCCTGAGGGTTACTGATTAGACTAAGTAAATATTGGTGTTTGATATCTCTCCTAATGAAACTGTCCATGAAATAATTATGTTGTAAATATACCTGGAAAATCCCAAGGGTTAGTTTTGATATTCTGGTGTCAGTATGGAAGATCTTACACATCTATTTAATACTCGAATGTATGTAGAAAAGCAGTCAAGTAGTCTTCTCTTAGTTTCCTTTGGCTGTCACTGTACCTTCCTATAGCCCGTGCCACCTCATAGCTAGGATTAAGCTGATGCTTTGTTTCACTTGCAACCTGAAGTGAATGGATCCAAGAACCAGACCACCTTTGTCACCTTAACTTATTTCCTATTGGTGTTACCTTTAACTTAGAATGTTAGACATAAATATGATTGTTGTATATTTTATACCAAGACCATTCTGTAAATATGAATTTATATTACTTTTGAAATGCTTCTGAGATACTATTATTTGCTGTACAATGTAATTCCAAAACAGATATGCAAACAAGTATGTCTCTTTCATGGATATTTAAACAGTGAGATCTTCCATGTTGAAGGTGATGTAATTTTTTTAAAAGATTTTTAAATTTTAAATTGCTATTTTGTTACAAAAATAGAGAAAATATAAAGGTTTGAGAAGTCCTTATTTGCCCTCAGGGAAAGAGCCCTCTGTGCACCAGAACTCCACAGAACATCTTCAGCATGATCTGAGGGTGAATATATACTACATAAATTGATTGTGTATTTACCTTAACTTTTTAATTTAAAAATTGCGATTTTAAAAACTTGGTTGTGCTCTGCTGGAGGGGGATTGGGATAAGCTGCTTACACACATTTGCCTGTTTGTCCAGTGAAATTACATAAGCCTAATGTACTCCTGCCAACTATATTGGCATATTTAAAACAAACCAAGCCTATCTATATACTCTTGTCTGCAGCTGGAGGTCCCATGGTATAGTGGTTCTGTAGGATGATCATACGCTTCATATGGAAAGTTGGCTCTTAACTGAGGCTAGGTTTTATGAGTTGGAATTTCAATATCTAGAATGACAGGCAGAAGAATTATTTGGAGGTTTCAACAACATGCCAGCTTTGTCTTACAGTTTTAACACTGACTGTGTGGGGTTTTTTTTGCTGTGGAACTGTGCCCTCCAGTGCCCTGACAAGAAGCTACAGGTGGGAACATAGTTCTAGCTTTGGTGAAGTTTCAGCCCTTGATCCTATACGAACAAGTATGTATTAATTTGTTTAGTTGTAAATCAGGTGCCTTTGGGCTGTGGAAGGGCTCGCTTTCTGACACTGAGATATAGTGACTTACTTTTGTGTGTTAATAGCAGTGATTCCCCTGTAGGTGTTGGCCTAACTTAGTTGAGCTGTCAAAAAAAAAAAAAAGGCCCACAGCAGATGGGGAAAGAAATTGGCTCTTATGCTTTGCTTGGACAAACATTTTGGGTTCTTTTGGTTTGGTTTTGTTGGGGGTTTTTTTTGTTTTGTTTTGTTTTTTTCCCCATTTTGGGGTACAGCAGGGATTTCACATGCAAGAGATACAGGAATTATTAGTATCTAAGTTAATTGTGTTGCCTCACTACCTGGATTCATTCCTTGGTTTGCCTCATTTCCCACATAGGTCTTAATAGAGACTAATGCTTGTGCTGGGAGAGTGCTTGCGTGAGAAAATAATTATCTGTACATTCTTAACATATACTTCTAGCAGAGTGATTGCCCTGCTACTGATATTTTGTTCCTGTAAACAGGTGACAAGAAATGAATCTTAGTGTTTATGCAGATTTTGCATTGTAGAATGTATACTAGACCCTTCAAAGGAAAGGTTTGACTCTTTGCAAAGCAAACTGGCGTTGGTTCTTGGTAGTCTAGTACAGGGACACTAAAGTTTGACCTTTGATATAGGAAAATGAAGAAGTTGTACACAGCTGATTATGTTAAATAAGCTCTTAACTGCTCTTTGTAGAAGTCTGATTTGGAAGGTTTTAGTGCTTTGATAACACAATTGGAAGTTTAATGTATCCTGTACTCAAGAGCTGAATGCTGTTCTTGTATAATAGTGTACTAGGCTGGATGAGGTACAAAATAATGCACAGTGGTCAGAAACAGCTGAGGAAAGAATGCTTAAAATAACTTGATCTCAACTCAGAATAGTTCCAAACATGTTTTTGTTTGCTTTTTTAAAGCACAAGTTGTCAAGTTGTACCTGTTGCTGTACATAAACACTGTATGCCAGCAGCTCCTTGATCATATTTGTGAACAGACTTTTCATTATTATTAGACTGTTATTAAAGGAAGATGTTGAATTTGAGAGTGTAACAATGAGAAATGATTGGATTACCTATAGTCTGTAAAAGTCCATTCTTTATGTTGTAGTTTAATCCCTTTGTTAGGAAGCTCCCTCTCGAGGGACCTCTTCTGCAAGCAGAACACAGTAAATGTGCTTTTTTAAATGACCCAATTTTCTACTATAAACAAACACCTGACTTTGGCAGTGGTCATCACCATGCTTCTCTTTGCTGGCAAGGAAGCACGACAAGGGGGGGGGGGGGAAATAAAACTACCCCAAACTGTCAGTGGTGCGATGAAACAAATCTAAATTATCAAAATGACCAATACCCAAACAGAATACCACACCCCGTTATTTAAGAAGGATGCTTGTGGAAGCTTTATAATCACTTGAGATTTTGCTGTAAAAGCTGAAATAAAACAGAGCCTGGCTGCATTTATTACTGCCAAAAGCCAAGGTCATTTGCACATAGCCCATGGATTTACCCAGAGTAGCTCTCAGTTAACCCAGGCATGGAATGCATGCGTTTTCTTAGCTGGGCAAACAAGTACATTATACGGTAGTTGTGATACAACACATGTGGCTTTTATTTGTACTGCACATACCCACTGTACAGCCACTCCGAAGTATTGTGGTTAGCTTGCAGCATCTGCTGTCCGCATTTATACTGTTTACTGCGTATTCTTTTCCCTGGAAGTTTTGAAGAGGAAAAAAAAAAAAAATTTTTTTTTTTCTTGTTGCATTGATTACATTTTATAAATTTGCTTAGCTGGAAAGTTTGGGAAAAGAGGCCTGTTTGTCAATTGTACAACCGATTGTGAAGCTCTAGTGTGAATATTTTTACGTCTGTATTAGACATTTTCTTTGCAAATCTATTGTTCGATTGAAATGTAAATGAAATAAAAGATGGTGTACACCCATCATGTATAAAGCAGGCACCATCGCTACGATGGATTTAATGCTCATTTTTATGGCGCATTCTCAGCTTCTATTTAAAACTATAATTTAAAAAAAAAATAATTAAAAAAAATCTGTAAAATTAAATGGGGATATATGGGGGAGTAAATTCTATTCCGTTTATTTGGGTTTTGAGTTCCCGATGGTCACGTTTCCCGTGGTGGTAGCGGTAGGGGGNAAAAATTATTTGTCCACCTTAACCCGCCTCTCTGCCTTCAACCGGGGCTGGGGGGAGTGGGGCGGAAGGTGGGGCGGGGACAGGGCGGCTGCCTCTGCCTGCCTCCCCAGCGCTGCCTTCCCTACTGCGCCGTCTCCCCAGCGCTGCATCCCCGACGCTGCCTTCCTCCGGCTGTCTCCTCCCGAGCTCCGCCGTGCCGCCTCTTTCCCGGCGTGCCCCGCGCCGGCCGGAGCGTCCCCGGAAGGTGGTGGGGAACGGGAGAGTGGGTGGCGACGGCACCGGGATCGGAGTGGTGAGGGCGCTGGAGACGGTGGGGCCCGCATGAACCATCGGGCGGGGGCGGGAGGGCGCGACTGGAGGTGAGGGCGCGGAGCTCCTGCGGGGAAAAGTGCTGGGCGGTGCCGTCCGGGGGACCGGAAAGGGAGGCGGGAGGAGGGGAAGGGGCTCGACCGAGACGAGCAGCGGCTGGGAACGGCCGTTCAGCGCCCTCGCCCTTTCCTGTTGAATCGTTTTGCTTTGTGCCTTTGCACCGCCTGGTGCCCCGGTGAGGAGCCGCGTTGGACACCCGCCGCTTTGCGGTGAGGCCGTGCCCGGGCATGGCTGCGGCTGAGCCTGGCCGCGCTGCAGCTCGGGCTGCTCGGCCACGTCCTCTGCAGAGCTCCGGGGAGTAACCTCCCTAATCCCGGGCCATCTGGCCACCCCCTCCCTAATCTGCTTCATCAGGTTTTAACTCTTGCAGAACCTTGCAGCGGTTGGCAGAGAAACTGTTCTGCTCTGTGTGCTAGAGCGCTGCAGAAGTGTCTTTGAAAATCTGAATGAATGTAATCTGCAATTTCTTCTCCCAGGTTTTGACAGAAGCTTGTCTCTGAAATCAGACTGCAAAGGAATAAAGGTCAGAACATTTTAATTTGATTAATTACTTTGGTCATTTTTCTTTTCGGATGAATCATTGTTAAAATAATGTCAAATACTGGAAATAGGAATGTCAATGACAAGGAAATCAGCGTCATAGAGCTGGTTAGAGTCAGGGTTAGAAAATCAATGTGAGTGAGAACACACAGAAACTGGTTCTGCCCTGGTGAGCGTAAAAGTAGATCTGTTCATAAAGTCTTTTTACTTAAGTTGAATTGTGGCAATGAATTAACTTGCTGCACTGTGGTGTATTTGATAGCCGACTGTAAACTGTTCTTAGGTGGCTAAAAATACTGCTCTGAGGAAGCAGAGGACTACCATTGTGTCATTGGGAGTGGTATCTCACACTGCAAAATCGAATAAAAGATTCATTCTCTATTTTCTTCATTTATTTCTTAGAACAGAATGACTACTTTGGATGATAAAATGCTTGGTGAGAAGCTCCAGTATTACTACAGCAGTAGTGAAGGTGAGGATGAAGATAGTGAGAAAGAAGATAAAGAAGGGGAAAACACCATTCCTGAAAGCGTTGGGGAAGTAGAGCTTAGCAGTGATGGCAGCGCAGTCAACACAGGTATAGTCATTTCAGACTGTTTTGTGAATGCTCTGTGTGTGAGGTGATTTGTGTGTTTTTCTAAAACTTTTAAGAACTGCAGTCCTGATTTCATTCACCTTGAGTCAGAAATGGATCGTTTCCTGGCTGCAGTCTAACTGTATTTTTAATAGCTGGTGCTGTTTTGCTGTTTGGCTTCACTGGGAGATTTCAGCATCACATCTGAAGTAGTTAGGCTTTGCATATGAAGCTGATTGGTACAGTTTGATTGATAACATATTCATTTATTTTCTATAAGTCACACAGTTGTTAATCACTAACCAGTTATGTGTTGAATGAATACATCAGGAAAATGGCTGGGCTTTCCCAAAATAGTGTTCTCTACTGCCAGTGTCAGACACGATAAAAGCCTGTGTGGATCGTTGATGTGATCCAGAGGATATTTCTTATGTTCTTATGAAAGACTGGCCCTCTGTGCTTTATGCTTTCTGTAAGAATGCTGAAAAGTCTTTCACCTGAAGGAAGAATGGAAAAATTCTAGTCCTAAAGTGGCATACATTGAGAGGACCTGAAAAAGGGTTCCAGCATCAAAGTGACAGCAAGTTGCAGTCTGTAAGAGCTAACACTACTGTGCATCACAGAATGTGCTTCTGTACCAGAGCGTTGGCAAACATAATTATACCTTGCCATGGTTCTTTGTGTTCCTATAAAAGCTATGCTAACAATAGAGCTGTGCTAACAGTCTTGAGGGTGGCTCTATTTCAAGAGCACGGATCTGTGGAATAGCCTAATTAGATAAATATTAATAACAATTTAAAAATAGAAGCTCAAGGATGAGTAAGTGGCAAATTATTTGTTTCTGTACACTGTGCAAAATGCAGAAATGAAAGTTTATGGCAGCAGCTATTTTACTGCTGAGTTATAATTTACTGCCTGAACTGTTAATCATAGATATTAATTTTATTACCCTTTGATAAGAGATGCCTGTGTATTTAATTTTAGGTCCCAAGGGAGTCATTAATGACTGGCGAAGATTTAAGCAACTGGAAACTGAACAGCGGCAGGAGCAGCGCAGAGAGATGGAAAGACTCATTAAAAAGTTATCTATGACATGTAGATCTCACTTAGATGAAGAGGCTGATAAGCATAAACAGAAAGAGCTTCAGGAAAAAATCAATGGAAAGGTAACCATGGCACAAAACAATTAAAAGACCACTGAAATATTTAACAATCTCAGTGCACTCGTTTGTGGATGGGAAACAGATAGGAAGCTGTGTTCTGTTAGTAGATCTGTGTTGTTTCTCCTCACTTAATGGGGACACTGCAGCAGTGTAAGAGATGCATTGTAGCTGTATTTGCCAAGTGTTGTCAAGTTTAATTATTTTGGATTTTAGTGGTGATCAAGCAGTTGGTATTCAAAGTGATTTAAGAGCTATACAAAGTCCACATCCTTTCCCGAGACTTCTCTTATCTGTTTATCAAATAGTCAACCTCAGGGGACTGATACAAAGAGTTGTACAGCAAACCTGTGAACCTCCCTTTGCCTCCCTTGTTGAAACCAAGGATTAGGAGTCCTTTTTGACTTTGAATTTAGCAAGCGGAGGATGAGAGTTTAGTTTTTATGTTGAGCTCCAAAGACAGAAGCTGTTTGAAGTAGTGAATGGTTTTAATCGACTGGCTGTGTAAGTAGCTCCTACAGTTCTAGTCAGAGGACTTAATGATCAGCAGACAATATTTCTTGCTTTCAGATGATGAAAGTTGGCCACGCTGTCAGACAAGTTACTAATCAGCAGGCAATATTTCTTGCTTTCAGATGATGAAAGTTGGCCACGCTGTCCTATACATTGCACTACGTAAATACATTTAACAAAGAAAGTGACATTAATTTTCGTTCTACATACTAGATAATGCATTTAGTTGCCACAAAATGTTAACTGAAAAATGAAATTTAAAAGTTGATGGGGAAGACAGACTTAGTTGAGACATGGTATCCCAGTCAGTGCTTCAGTGAAAGCACATAGGCACCTGGTTTAAAGTCGGAGCATGGAGCAGCCACTCTTGCTATTAGTGCAGGCTGTGGGTACTAGAATACTCAGAGCTGAAATTGCTGTTGTCCCTGGACATGGCTTCTAATTAGATCAAAATGGAGCAGAATACAGAGGGTGTTTGAGCCGTCATGGCTGGCACTTTGCTATTACTGAAGATGAATGCTCCACATTAATCCTCTTAATTTCAGTTCTCATTATATAAGTGACCCATATAGTGATGCAGATTTTTTTCCCTTGTCTCTTTGTGTTTTTTAGATGACATTACAAGAATACAACATGATTCACACTGATGAAGACGATGAGGAGTTTTTACAGCGGTACAGGAAGCAACGGATGGAGGAGATGAGACAGCAGCTGTACAGCGGGCAGCAGTTCAAACAGGTCTTTGAGATTACCAGTGGAGAAGCTTTTTTGGACACCGTTGATAAAGAGCATAAGAGCACACTGATCATGATCCATATTTATGAAGATGATATTCCTGGCACCGAGTCTCTGAACGGCTGCATGATCTGCCTGGCTGCTGAGTATCCAACAGTTAAGTTCTGCAGAGTCAAGAGCTCACTCATCGGCGCCAGCGCTCGCTTCACTAACAACGCTCTGCCAGCCTTGCTGATCTATAAGGCAGGGGAGCTCATTGGAAATTTTGTGCGAATCACTGACCAGCTTGGAGAAGATTTTTTTGCTGTAGACCTGGAGGCTTTTCTGCAGGAGTGTGGCTTGCTTCCAGAAAAAGACCTAGTGCTCCTGACTTCCATACGTAATCCATCTGCATGTTACAGTGAGGACAGTGATCTGGAAATAGACTGAGCCACTTGTACTGCAGCCAGTAGGTGTAGTTGTACTGTGGGATGTTTTTGTGCTAGGCACTCTTCTCTTCCTTCCATTCTTCTCTTCCAGCTGTTTTCGTTGCCCAGTGATATGGATCTTAACAGTTCTCATTGTCCCTAAAAACCCAGGGTGACCCCAACTTCTGGACAGCGCTGGCTGAGCCCATTTGCCTCTTGAGGAACATTATTGCTACTGAATGCAGCAGCTGCACGTGGCACTTCCTTCCTGCACCTTTGTCCTTACTGTTTGTTGGTGATTATGTTTTTGTTAAGGTGTGTTTATTTATTATCACAGAACAGTGTGGGTTGGAAGAGACCTCTGGAGATCACCTAGTCACCTGCCAGAGCAGGTTGCACAGGGTGGCATCCAGGCAGGTTTGGAATGACTCCAGAGATGGAGGCTCCACCACTTCTCTGTAAGCCTGTTTCAGTGCTCTGCTGCCTTCAAAGTAAGGAAGTTTCTCATCATGTTTAAGTGGAACTTTCTATGCTGCAGTTTGTGCCTATTACCTCTTACTTTGTCACAGTGCACCACTGAAAAAAAAGAGTGGCCCCATCCTCCTGACACCCACTCTTTAAGTATTTAAAAGTATTGAGAAGATCCCTCCCTCAGTCTTCTCCAGTCTACAAAGCCCCAAATCCCCTCAGCCTTCTGTTTGTGCTCTGCCTCCTTCCTAAATCTGATTAAAATACCGGGAAGTAATTTTCAAGGTTTCTGTTCCATTAAAGTTCACCCTGCCTCCAGCAAGGCTGATGCTATGTAGCTGTGAGATAACCTGGCTTGTGGCATTAGAAACCATTAACAATTTATAGCAATTGCAAGCTGAAAACCCTCAGATGATGCAGGGTGAGGAAAAGGCTTTACTGGGTAGACTGGTGAGGCTGAATTGCTCAAGCCTTGTACCTAGTGCTAAGGAGCACAGTGACTCTGTGTGCTCTGTACTTAGTTGTTATTGGAGCGTTTTCTGCATACTTAAGTTGATACTACAACACGTTTGCTTTCTTACACATTGCTTACTTTGCCTGTTATTTTTTAATTTTGAGGAAAGTAGACTGTCATTAGCTAAATATATGACCCAGTGTAATGCCATGTTTTATGATTAAATATAATTGCAAGTTTTATGTAAGGCACTTTGGAACACCAGGAAGAAATGCAAATGTCTCTCTGTAAGCAGTGGGTTCTTGCTAAGAACGGATCTTGGATAGAAAAAGAAGAATTTGTAATTGTATCTGTTTGAACTGTGTTCTAAAAAGTAGTCTAAGCAGAAAAATAAAGAATTTGTAATTAAAAATTACTGAATTGGCACAAATTGTAGCTGGTTTAAGGAAACTGGCAGAAATCCAGATTTCACAATGTGGTAAGAGATTATTTCTTTTCAGCACAGAATTGCATTTAAAAAAAAGGGGAAAAAAAGCCCATGAAAGTTACATGGAATTAAATCATTGAGCATGGATATCAGCACATTTAAAAATAAATCAAAGTAGCTGCAATTTATATTCAGGATGAGATTCAGTGAAGTCTGTGGTGCAGACAGGGTGCACATTAGCATCATAATAAAACCTGCCTTGGAGAGGAGGTCGGGGAGAGCTGGTTGCTGGAGCTGCTTTGAAGTTTTGTTTTTATGAAGTGCTGCTTGGTTGTTTTTTGAGTTTTTTGGTCCCTGTGGCTGAGCTGTAACAGGATCAAATCCTCCTGCTGCTTGATGTTGGATGGCCTGCAGCAAGGTGACTCAAGTGCTCAGGTATATGATAGATGGTTTACAGAGCCAGTGGCAAAAAAAGAAAAATGGTCTGAATCCAATTAACCATTGATCTGGAAGAATATAATAACTACGAGGGAAAAGTAGAGAGAAGATGTGCTGTAACTGTCCTTTTTTTGTCCCATTTTCTATTTGCTACTTCTCAAGCACAGGACAAACATGCAGACGTGGCCCAGGTTGGCTCTTCCTGGATGTAGTGGCTCTGGTCAGTGAGTTTTGTGCATCACCTTGGCTGCAGCCTGGTCTGGTTTCTGCGATATCCCTTTCAGATCCAGAAGGTACGTGTACCAAGTCTAAGCCATCTCTGATTTTAATCTTCAAGAAGTGCTATAAATAGGAGCTCAAAAAACATAGGTAGGTTGTGTTGCCTCTGGGAAACATTTTGTTCTGGAAAAAGCAGCCTGCTGCAAAGAGGGCAGCCAGAAGCAGTGGGTTTTACAGCAGAGTGCAATTCTGCACTGGGAGAGAAGAGTGTAAAATCACTTGGCTTTGTTCATGTTTAATGATGTTCCCATGCAAACAGCAGGATTTGGGCACAGAATGCAAATGCCCAAGGAAACACAGATGGCTGCTTGGCAAGAGTGGGAATGGAGTCACAGGATGAGCTTAACACAGGCATTTAATCACAGTGCTGACCTGAGTGCCAGGCAATAAGGGACAAGATTTAGAAAATAAAAGTTTATACTGGTTTTGATTGGTTGGTTTTGCTTGGGTGTTTTTGGCTTCCAGTCTACCTTTTGTTTCTAAAACGTTCAAAATACGACTTTGTTGACAATGCCAAAATGTTCCTGTCAGTGGTGTGACTCATGCTGCAGGGGGGCCTGCTGGGGTGGGCTCGGGGCAGTCTGGGTGACTTAGGGGATTGCTTTTCCTCTCAGCCTAAGGGCCCTGTTCATTTTTTGCCACCTTGGGGTTTAGGTAAATTTCCATCTTGATCAGGCATGGACCTGGAGAGCTGCAGCCTGGTTTCAATCTCTGCCCTTCACTCTAACTGTAGGGACTGCTTTGCATGGAAAAGCATTGCAGACAACTGATCTTGCATGGTCTGCTCTGGTCAGCACTAATCTGCTCAGTAAATTGTTGTCTAAGAGGTCATACAACCACAGACAGATGTTTTCTTTGTTGCTGCTCACACTGCACGAATGTGGGTGACCTTATGTCCCCTCCACATCAATCCTCACGCTGGGGAGCTGCAGTTGGACTCTTCAAAGGCACTTATTTAAAAAATCAGAAAAGGTCCTATAGGTTGTGTTTACCAAGAGATCAAACAGAGGGTACATCTGGTAGCACTCACCTCTGTACTGTCCCGAGATTGTAGTGGTGGAGGGTGCTGGGAACCCTTGCTTTGGTTGGATGGTGGTGGTGGATACACCAGACTGAACACCAAGTTTAGATGCAAATTCTTGTCTTCCAAGATGTGCTTTGTGAAGGACAAGCTGGCGAGGTTGTGAGCAATTTCTGCAAACTGCCATGGGTGAAAGGTTAGGAAAGAAGATATGAGGGCTCAGCAGTGCTGGGCTGAAGGAAGCTCCATGTGTGTCCCCAGGAGGTTTCAGTAGCATGTTGGATGCTGTGCCTAGGATTGGTACATGTTGGTCCTACAAAGAAACAATTCAAAAACTTCTCTTGCTGGCAGAAGGATGAGTACAGGAGTCTTGGACTGTGCCATGTGGGAACTGGTGGCACAACTGGAATTAGATGTCAGGTTTGCAAATGTTGGCTCAGCAGAGCCAGTTCCTGGTGAGCCTTTGCTCCTCGGTGGCAGGGAGCATCCAGACTGCTCTCTGTGTGCCTGACAGATTCTCACCCACTTATCAGCTGGTACCAAACCAGCGCTGTCAGCCTCTGATAGCTCTAACTGAAATGAGCTGAGCTTGTGCCTTCAGCCAGATGGTGAAGGATGCTCTGGGCTGAAGCAGCTCAGTGCAGGTCAAGGGCAGCCCAAGTGTGCTCCAGCTGCAGACATGCCTTGCATGGATTGGAGGCACACTGCTGGTCTTTGGACTGTGTCTTTGCTCTCTGTTGGCTGCTGTCTGCCTTGTGTTGAGCGTTGCTTTGCTGTCTGAGCAAGGGAAGTGCAATGAGGGTCGTGGTCACAGCACAAGGTACAGCTGGTGGCAGGGCAAACCCCGGGTGAGAGACCTCCTCCACTGCCATGTAACAGGCTGTGGCAGGTGCTGGTCATTTTGGTTCCTGGGTACAGTGTCACCACTGTGTGCTGGCTCCATCTCGAGAGGAAAGCTGTGGAAAGGGAACTGGTGAGACAGGAGAGGACCAGGTCTCCTCTTTTGCTCCAATGCTGTGTGCTGCACAGGGGCAGTAAACTGGGGTCTTAATGTGGCAGGATGATGGCAGGGCTGGGACAGCCCAGGTGAGCCACACAGTAGGCAAGCCTGCCCACTCTGCCCTCATAGATAGGGTCTGCCTCTCTACCTCCCTGTATAACATTAAGAAACAAAAATCTAGATGATGGCCTGGTAAAACTATCTCATTTCTAAAGTATTAAAGAGAGCAAGTATGAAAGATTTTGCCTTGGGAGTCTTCACTAGCAGATGTTCTCTTGCTAACATGTCCCTGCCAAGGCATGGGCTCTTTCAATCTCCCTGGTTTAAAATTCCTGTAACACCTCCCTGTAACTGGTTTTAATACTGCCAGGAAGCGTCTGACAACCCTCTCTTGAGGAATTTACATCATGCTATACTTGGTTGATCAGGTATTTAAAAAAAAAAAAAAATCAGCTGGTGCAGCCAGAAATAATAGAAACTTCTGGAGCATGACAGGATTGTTGTTCCCTCTCCAAATGGCCAACATCCCCTGCCCCATCTGTCCTCTCTTCCCCATAGGGATTGGCATCATAGAGTATGGAGGGTCTGGGCCAGCACCCTGGACCTGGACTCCTTGCCTTGGTTCTCCTCTTGACTTCTGTGGCTCTGTGTGATGGGCAGAGGAGCAGCCAGCACTGCTCAGGGGTTCAGAGTGGCAAACTCCATGAGAGTCTGGCCAGGAACAGTGTAGCCCCCAAGGCCTTGATGATATGAAGTCATCATGCCAGGTGGAAGTCCTGCTGGGACAGAGCAGGAGCCCAGGAGCATTCCCCTCCCCTGGCTCAGCACAGGAGTGAACTGCAGCCACCTGCTCTCCATTTCATGCCTACAAACTACCTGGCCAGCAAGGTTTAGTTGTGGAGAGATCTTATGTGGCAGAAATACACAATAGTGGGTGGAAGCTCTGTTATCAAAATCACAGGGCAGCACACGGCTGCAGAATGGTGGTGGCTGGAGAGCAGCTTAGCACAGGAGACTTGGGCCCCAGCAAAGCATCTCCTAAGGAGGAGGGACACTCCATTTAATGGTTCTGATGTGGCTGGCAATGACACAGCACAGTGCCACCGAGCAGAGCCTGCTCCAGCTGCATGGCCCAGCTGTGTCCCAGCAGGGTCACCAGCCTCACAACACTCCAGGGACTTCTTTCCTCCAGCTCCTGCTGCCTCCTGAACGTGTTGCCTTCTTGCAGAGCCTGGTTCTGGTTAGACAAAGCTTGGAAACTGGAAAAAAATGATAAGAGCTTTTAAAATAATTTATTCTTTTGAACATCAGTTTTCCTGATGGTGAACTGGGATGTGATGAGGATCAAGGCTGTGACAGCTGCTGCCAGTGACCATGTCTTCATATCAGTAAGAACTGACATCTGCATGTGTTTCTGGAGCAGAACAGAAGCAGGCTCTTGAGGATGCCTTTTTTGAGCTATTAATGCAGGGAAGTGTAAAGATAACAGGACAGAAGAGTCTTCATTGCTGTGTTTGCACAGAGGTAGCATTTTGCTCCAAGCAGCCCAGTGTGAGCAGCTGGTAGTGCACACTGAAGACCAAGCCAGCAGGTGGGAGATGCAGGAGGTCTAGGAGGTGTGATCTGATGCTCACACAGAGACATTTGGTTCCTTCTTCTTGGCTGTGTCTCAGCCATGTCCATGCACTGGGCCAGCTGGGATGGACAATCTTGAGCAGCTGCAGGAGGAGCATATCAGTACAGGTTCCTGCTGCAAGCTCACCCACTGCTGGGCCTGCATGACCACCTCCAGCATGTCCTCCCCATCCCTCTGCATGTTGCCACCTGCTTCCCTTGGGGAGCTCAGCACCATAACTGGATGCAGCAGAGGAAAAAGGACTACAAGGGCTCCCAAGGCTCTGTGCTCCTCTGTCCTGAGCTGGGAAGTCCTGCAGAAGTGGGGCTGCTGCTGGCCTGGTGCTGGAAAGCAGCAGGTAGAAGCAGGTGAGTGCAGAGTGTGCTGGGGAGGTGGGCGTGTGTCCCCTGGAGAACCCCAAAGCTGGTTTAGTGCAAGATAGTCACTAGCAAGAGAATTGGGTCTGTTGAGAACAGTGGTGGCAGCTGCACTCCTGCAGCACTCAAGCTTCTCACAGAGTCGATACCAGCCTCTCCTCATGGGCTGGTGTGAAGGACACCCAGGATGGGATCATCTTCTGTCCTGCTCCTGACCAGCATGTCCCCAAGTCCTCACTGCTCCCTGCAGAAAGGAATGGAATATTCAGTGTCGGGCCAGGAGCTCAGCTCATCTGGTGCCTGGGCAAGGATGGTCTCTACCTGGGGAGGCTGTCCTGGTGTTAGAGCTCAGTAGATGGTCCACCACCCCGAGGGCTGCCAGGCTCCACAGCATCTGGTGCATGAAATGCCACATATGGGCACTTCTTCACGTTGAGGCACACAAGCTTCTCGAGTGAGGCTGTCTTCACTATCTCAAAGCCAGTTGCTCCACCGAATGTACTGGGTTTCCAGTACTCTGGAGAGCAGATGGGGTTTCCAAAAAGCCCCTTCAGGGAAAACGGAGCTCCGATCTCCACCATGCTTTCCCCAAAAATACCATTGGGTTGGGGCTTCTCAAGTAGCAAGCCTGGATAAAACTCCAGAGCATCAATGTCTCCATACAGCTCTTGCAGCTCTGCCGCCTTCTCTTCCTCTCCTGTATCAAGTGAACACCAGAGTGCTTCAGCAAGGGAATCTCCCCAGCAAGGATTGGCCTTGCTGTGAGTACCAAGAACATGTCAGGTCCTGTGACCCAGGCAGTGGCATGCCCAGCTCCCAGGCCAGGCACTGCCCTCTGGACCAGCCACCCAGCCTCATGGGAGGAAGGACCCCTGCAGCCAAGGCACCAGCCCTGTCTGCCTTGGTGCAAGGGTCACAACCAGGTAAGGCTGGGTGAACCCAGCAGCAAGAGGGTCATGGTCTTGTACCCCAGTTGTGGGCACAGAGCACCTGCACTGCCCCAGTGAAGCCCAGAGGGCTGCTATGCATCCCTACCTGTTAGCTCCTGAAACGACTTGTAGGGCTTCATGCCAAACCTCTTCCGATACTGGTTGAACGGCTGCAGCCTCAGCTGCCTCGATTCCTCGATGACCCCAATGGCCACTTTCAAGATATTTGCATTGATGTTTTGTCCCCCACCGATCTGGAAGGTGAGAACACGAGGAGCACACATAAGGCACAAGGCGGCACCAGCATCTGCTCCAGGGGAGCCACTAACATATCTGTGTCCTGGGCACAGTGTGGTGGAGACCAACATGTCACTGCAACAGGCAGAAGAGAGGGAATCACTGGACTGTGTTAAAAGCCAGCTGTAGAGCAGCCTGGGCTAGAATCAGTCCTGTTCCCAGGGCAGGTCAGGGAATGATGCAGAAGGCACAGATCAACGGTGACCCCCTGGCCTGCAGTGAAAGGAGACTGTGGGGGTTTGGAGTCACAGAGAGAACCCAAAGAGCAGTGGCTCTCTGCCTCAGCCTTGCTGCTCTGCACAAGCAAAAGGTCAGAAAGGTGGATGTAATCGCTTGGAAGAAAGCATCCATGTGATGGCAGCAAAGAACAGTGACAGGCAAGCTGCTCCACACCCAGGCTACTCTGCAGGCTGCTTGCCCACTCCGGGCCAGGAGACCTCAGTTTATTGCAGGCTCCTGGTGACACCATGATGGTGACTACAGAGTCAACAGGGCTGCCAAGGTCCAGCCTTGCTATGGTGCTTGTAATGAGGACCTGTGGCATCAGGTGCTGGGCTGGGTAGAAGACCCTTTGCCAAGCAGGGATGCCTGTTACTGCTAAGGGCACTGCCTTCACCAGCACCCCTCTGCAGTCCTACAGTCCCGGCATTGACTGGATGGGAAGAGCAGGACCTTACCCTTCCTGCAATCTGCTTGGAAAAGGATTCCACCAGTGCCTCCACACCATAGTCCATGAGCATGGAGGTGTTGTAGAGGAACTGCTCATAGCTGTACTCTTTCCCCTGGATGATGAAGGAGTCAGGCATCAGCCCGTGCCAGTGATAGAGCTGGTTGAACTCCACTGCGATGCGATTCCGGTACTGGAACTGCTTCCCAAACAGCAGCTCGGGGTCAAACTTGAGGCTCAGGTAGTACCCACTGAGGTGCTGGACATAGTCTTCAATGACGATCTTAATGGTCTCCCCTGGGCAGAAAATGAGAGAAGCAGCTGGCAGCAGCAGGACCTACCAGATCTGTGCCCCAAGATGTTACAGTGAGCTATGGTGCTTCATCCCTCCACCCATCCATCACCTGAGACCTTTCTGACTAAAGGCTCGTTAAGCTGGATGTCACTGCAGTGAATGATTATTTCACCAGCAGAGATCAGTCAGATAGTGAAATAACTCAAAATGAGGACAAAATTATTCTTTTTTTTTTTTTTTTTTTTTTTTNTTTTTTGGATGGACAAAAGCAAATTTTGGCTATAGGGACAAAAAGCACTGCAGAGAAACTCCTCCAGCCTCTGTAGGTATCCTGGGCACCACCCTCAAACTGAGAGCAACCAACATCCAAGTTCTTGCCCAGGGAGGTGGGACACAGAACTGCACTGTGCCAGTGCCCTGCGGCACCTCTAGTCCTTACCAATGAGGATGAGACGAGCTGTCTGGAAGAGCTGCTCGTCACTCCAAGTGGGATGCTCCCGTTTCAGGATGTCACAGACACGGTTGTGCTCACGCAGCCAGAGTGTAGCATACATGCAGAGCCCTGGCAGCAGCCCAAACACTTCCTGTCCTATTGCCAGCTGCTTCTCCTTGGGGGTGGCAGATGGGTAGACCATGTGAACCGGAGCATCAGCAACTGTGGGAGGGTACACCTCTCCATCCACCACCTCAGGGAGAGAAGAACAGGGTGGCAGAAATCAAGGAAAATACTATCCCAGTGAAAGCTGGGACCTGACGAAGTTCTGGCACCCCAGCTCCTCTCCTGCAGCAAGTGCAAGGACAGAAACACTTTCAAAGAGCCCTGACTGTAGAATGGCTGCTGCCAGCTGAACAGCTACACCCCAAAGCTTGTCCCTCTGCCTTGGTGCCTCTGGCCACCAGCCACACAGGGCATCGGGGCTGGGGTCTCTCGTGAGCTGCCAGACAACCTCAGGCTTCAAACAACTGTGGAGCACAGGTGGTGCCCAGCAGTACCTGGAATTTCAGCTTCCCATCTCTGAAGAGTCGCAGCTGGTGCTGCCGCTGCAGGTTGTCCCCATACACGTGCCCGAGATCCACCTGCCCAGAAAGCACAGTGTCGAGGCTGCTCTGAGATGCCAAACGTGACCCAGTCCCCTCCTTGCTCCTTGCGTGCCCACATGTCTCACTCACCCCATGCCCCAGAGCCTTGGTAAAGCCACGTCCCATCTTCCCAGATGTCTTGAAGAACTGGTGAGTGAAGTGCTGAGCGAAGAAGGCAAACATCAGGTTGGTGCCTCGGGGATCAGCCTCAAACTCCTGCCGCTGTAAGAACCTCTCTGCCAGGAGCTGGGGGTCAGGGAGATGCTGCTTCCCTGTGAAGGATGGAGATGAAGAGGAGATGCCCCATGCTGACCCAGCTGGGTACCAGTGCTAGCGGTGGGGCTGTGGGTGAGCATTGCTGTGCCTGTCACAGCACCAGGCACTGACTTGTCTGCACAGAAACCTTACAGCCCTCCTACACAGGCCATGGCATGCCTCAGCAGCTCAAGCTGAGCTGTCCCAGCAGTGTTTCAGATGCCATCAAGCTTCTCCTGCACGTGGGACCAGCTTGGGCAGAACAGCAGTAGCATGTGACACTGCCAGTGGTGCCTCGTATTTGTGTCCATAGCAGCAAAAGCTCAGGCAAGGCCGGATGGAAAACATTGATACTGAACCAGGAGCAGACCCAGGGTGCTGCTCTGGTGCCTCAGCCCCATTGCCAGCACTACATAGTGCCAGCCCTCCCAGGCCAGCCACATACCTTTGGTCCCCATGGGTGTTGGGCAGTTGTCTGGCACAGGCGGGAGGACACGGGTGTAATAGCTGACGTTGGCATAACCCTCCCAGCTGATGTAGCCATAGTCAGAGTTGAAGGTGGGGGGGCTGGGGATGAGATTGGCACGAGCTGAAAGAGGAGATGGAGGTCACCACTGTGGGCTCCAGGGTAGCACCTCATGGGCTCTGCCCTTAGCCCCTGCTCAACCACTCCGGGCTGCTAGGCCCTTGCCGCTCCAAAAACCAGAAAGGTATAGGCAGTGGAGGTACGCAGGCAGCCCGAGCTCTGCTCACAGCCTTTTAAAGGCTGCAGCTCCTCACAGGAGAGGAGGGCTCATGCTAATGTGCCAAGTGGATTCTCAGATGATGGATGAGATGACAACCACACAGAAATGGTGAAACCAACAGCCGGAGCCTTGCAAGTGTGTCGCTACAGCTCCAGGGCTGGAACCTAAATATTTATGCAAAGTGATGAATGTGGGGACGTGAGTAACAAGGACCATATTTCCATAGGCTGCTTTCTGTGCAGCTGCTGAAGAGCCCTTTGGCCCAGGCAGAGCGGTGTGCTGCAAGCCACTCGTGTTTTCCAGCTGGCTGTTGGCCCAGAGCATGGCTGAGGACACACAGCTGGGGACACATGGATGGTCCAGCCTGACCACCTCCTCTACCCTGCTGCTGCCTGGCTGGGAAGCCTGCTCTGAGAGGGTGATGGGATGATAACCTCCCTGGGTCTCTTGGTGAGGTGACTCAAACCCGGTGCCCACCATGCCCATGGGATTTTCTCAGCATCATGGCAACTGTGCTGCCCCCACCCACACCTCTGCTGATCCCCAGGGCATCCCAAGTCCTGCTGCACTCCAAGATCTGCTCCGAAACCTCACCTGTGAGCACGAGCCTCATGAGTGTGTCCCGGATGAAGGTGCTGTTGATAATGTCCCAAAACCACTTGAAGTTGGTCAGGACAAAATGGTAGAAGGCAGGACTGGGCTTCAGCAGGTCGTGGAGGCGTGTCCAGAATTCAGCTGGGGGAGACAGACCAGGCAGAGTGCTCACTCTGCTACCAAAGACCACTAATGACTCTGTCCCACCCACAATGCTGCTGGTGAGAACCAGAGCTGCAGGCGCAGTGTGCTGCCCAGGACTTCACCAGTGCCAGAGGTCCTCTGCTGCTGGTGAGAACCAGAGCTGCAGGCGCAGTGTGCTGCCCAGGACTTCACCAGTGCCAGAGGTCCTCTGCTGCTGGTGAGAACCAGAGCTGCAGGCACAGTGTGCCGCCCAGGACTTCACCAGTGCCAGAGGTCCTCTGGCTAGAGGGACTTACGGGAGGTGCAGTTGTCCCCAAAGTATCCTGTCCGTGTACAGTCACACTCGTACCCTTCCAAGCCAGTTCTCACACAGACCCCTTGGTTCTGGCAGGGGAAGTAGCAGCAGGGATTCACTGCAGGGAGAGAGAGAGGTCACCATCATAGAACCACAGAAACGTTAAGGTTGGAAAAGACCTCTAAGATCATCAGGCCCAACTGTGTACCCACACCAGCATGCCCACTAAGCCAAGCCCTGAAGGGCTGTGTCTGCATGTTTTTTTAATACCTCTGGGGATGATGACTTCACCACCTTCCTGGGCAACCTGTCCTGTGAAAGTTAACAGTGACTGAAACACTTGGGATTGCCAAAGGAACTGTCTGCATCCTGTGGCCACACATCCACGAGCCCCAGTCCCAGCTCAGGCTGTTGCTGTGCCCTGCCTGATGCCCCATGCCAGAGTGGTGTCCTGCAAGGCTGGGGCTATGACCTTGCACCCAGGAGCTGCTGTGCTCCTGGAGCCCCATCAGAGGATAAAGCAAAGCAGGCACGGTGCTGGTGTTATTATTAACAGCAACTCTCAGGCCTGGAGTTTGCTTTGGCAAGCAGCTCCTCTGCCCTCGCCGTGCCGAGCGGATGAGAAGGGCTGACCCCTGGGCTTGTTCCCCCAGCTTCTGCCCAGCCCCTTCCTCTACCGTCTTGGTGCCCCAGCCTGCAGGAGCGAGATAAGGTCCCCTTCCCTCCCATCCTGCAGCGGCAGATCCTGTGGGACAGAGGGAGCTGGGAGCAGTGCTGCCACCAGGCTGGGTGGTCCCCACAGACCCGGGATGGAGCCTCTGTGCCGGGAGGACAGAAACGCCAAGGGACAAGACCTGGAGCACACCTGGCTGAGGGGTTCAGTGTACCTTAGCACAGTGATGGTCTCCAGGCCCACCGGGGCCCACAGAGACAGGGGTGCAACACAGAGTGCTCAGCTCTGGTGCTGTGGGGATGGGGATGGGCAGCACCAAAAGGACCAAGAGCTGGTCCTGGTGTACCCAGAGTCATGGCTAATGAAGTAATGTCTCCTGGGCCCATCAGTTGATGCACATGGCCCCTGCAGGACCTGGCTCAAATTCCTCTAGTATTTGGGAACAGGTTCCAGCACTGGGGTGGAGAGACAGGCACAGAGAATAGAAAACACATTTTCTTCCATAGGAAATTGCAGCTAAAAATTAACATCTTTGAAAAATAAAGCTAATTCTGCAGAGCTGCTCAGACTCCCAGCTGGCCACAGACTCAGGGCAGGGCAGGAGCTTCTCAGGAGCCCAGGGACTGGCTAGCCCTGGAACTGGCTAGCCCAGGAACTGTTCTGAGCCTGCCACAGTCAGCCCTGTGACCCCAAATCCCTAACATCATGGGGGCTGGCTGGCAAAGATATGTTCAGCCCCCAGCTCTTCCGTCAGACTCCCTTTCATCTCCCATCTTCCCATCTACCCAGACAGGAAGCAGCAGGCAGGTTCTTATTTATCTCAGACAAATTGAGGTCAGACCACCCGTTTGGTTTTTTGCAAGACAGGAATTTTGTGACGGGGGCTGTGTTGTAGCACAGCTGCTGCATCCTCTGGGTTCTGCCTGCACCTCCAGCTCTGCACTCGGCTCTGCTGCAAGTCCTGCAGATGCCCAGCACAGCAGCCCCTCGCTGTGCCCGCTGCAACCAGCGAGGTGTGAGGCCACAAGGCAGAGAGGTCTGGCGTGGCAGATCGTGCCCTGCCCCATCTCTCCTCCAAGGTGGGTTGGCAGCACACCAGGCCTGGCCTTGCTGCCTGATCCCACGGTTCACAGCGGTGTCAGCGCCGCAGGGTCCCAGAGGTGGGGTGGGAGTGGCATGTTCCAGCAGAAAGGGTGGGAGGGACACGAAGCATGTCCTGGCCTGCAACAGCAACCCCCTCGTGTCCTTCTGGAGCCTCCCTCCCGCAGTGCCTCTGTGTCTCCCCGCCCCAGCCAGGAATCCTGCGCCGGCCCTGCCGGGATGGCTGCAGGTAAGGGGAGAGCTGCTGGCAAGCTCCGTGCTGGAGCACAGCCCCTCCGTGACGGCAGGGCTGGGGGACACGCTCCATCACCGCTGAAAAATGCCAGATTTCGGGGACAACATCCGCTCTGCAAACCGCAGCCAAAGCAACCTGGGGTGAATCACGGCCGGGCTGGAGCCAGGATTGCTCGACGGGACACAGCTCCACGGCCACAGGCTTTGAAGACGATGAAAGGCTCACGCTCTTGTTTTTCTGATTCAGGAAGGCTTCCGCGGGCCCAGGAGCTGTTCACAGCACAGTCAGCGCAGCCAGATTGTCATCTGCAACCACTTCTGGCGGCACCACGAGCAAGAGCAGCCTGCCAGGGCTGCAGCTGCTCACCATGTGGGACCCAATGATCCTCCTCCGTGCACCTGAGCCAGGCTGCTGGCCCCAAGGATGGGCTGCTGGGGACAACCAGGCTGGCTGAAGAGTGCGATGCACCTTCAGGGCTCTTGGTGTGGCAGCAGGGTTCCCCGTGCAGCCTGGGTTGAAGCTCCATGAACCCCACTGCAGAGGGGTTGTGCTGAGAGGAGTGGTTTGAACACAGGCTGTGGAAAGAGGCATGAACCAAAAGTGGCTCTGCCAGAGGTCCTCATCTGTGCCTGGCCTGCCCTATGGCTAGAGCTTGAGCAGACAGTGATGTTCAGGTGCTGCCACACCTCCCATTTGCCAGAACTTTGGAGTGGCTGTGAAGAGGATGGTCAGGTTTATTTTGCTATAACACTTGTACAGAACTACACCCCCCAAGGCAAGGCAGCAGCCAAGGGCAATATCTGCAGGGGAAAACAGAGAAACACCATGGGACCTTCTTGGCTCCAACCACAGCCAGAGGAAAACTCTACAGAGAGTAAACATCACTGTTCCGAGCCAAGGTGCAGTCAGCAAGGGGTCAAGTAGAAGCAGAGTGTGCAGGAGATACCAGTCTCAGCCCAACATCCTGTTATTTGGTGCTTGAGAGCAGATCCAAGGGCTAGATTAGAGCTGTGGTCCAGATTAGGGCTGTGGTCCTCCCAGGAGCCCAGCTGCTCTGCTGACAGCACCTCGGGGCACAATGCAGTTTCCCTAATTCCTCAATCAGATATCTCCATCCTTAATTGAGGCTTGGAAGAGACTTGTCCTTTCATGTGTATCCCAGGTATCTTTTTATTTTCCTCCACATAGTGAAATTTGCTTTGATCTTGGCATGCAGCAGTCAGTCAGCCCCAGGGCTTGGTTATGCCTGCACCATCCCAGTGTGGATCTGTCTCAGCTTGTTTGGGCATGTGGATTCCCACTAAGCTTCCAGGCTCTCTCCTATGCTCAGAAGGACACACAATGATGCTCTTGGCTGTCTTCAACCCCCAGTAGGAGCTTCTCAGGGAGATGTGACCCACATCAGAAAATGGCAGAACTGGGAGGGAGACCACGCAGAGCCTGGCCCTTGCCTGGCCCTACCACAGCCAAATCCATCCCATAGGGTCCCTGCTTCAGTGCAGGTAAGTCCCAGAGCAGGGTGCCCACTGCCTTCTCTCAGCACTGCCTCTCCTCCTGCAGCACTCTCTCCTGTTGCTCCTGGTATGTCCCCATAGCCTGAGACTGAGAAACTCAGAGGTTTACAGAGTGGCTTAGCTATGCTGGGGTCACCCAGCCCTGCTGTCCCTGGCACATGGATCTGCTCCTGCCAGTTTATACCCTGCTCACTTCAGGTCACTTCTCCCATAGTCCCACTTCCCCTGCAGTGGCAGTGGAGGGGTATCTGCTTAGCCTGTGCATATTCTGGGAGCTCTTGAGTCTGTGCACATCACCTCCTACAGCCTGGGCAGGCTGCTGAAGGTGGGATCACCATCAGCACTCTGCACCACAGGTGGCAAGAGCCCCATTGAGGGATGCAACCCACAGGGCTGGGCGGGGTTTGCTGAGAGCATTACTTTAGTGAGGAGCTGTAAAACGTGAAAAGGGCCACAGCATTTTCCTGCAGGGAAGGAGGCAATTTTCTGGAAGAGGGACTAGAGTCAATGCCACATTAAGGACCTGGAGAAAACTGCACTACAGGGTCTAGGGATGGACCTGGTGGGATTTGAGATGTGGTTTTTATTTCACAACATGCTCTGTGGATGCCTGCCATAAGCAGTGTTACTCCTTGGCATCTCTTGGTACATACACAGGCAGCCTGAGACCACCATGGCTGTGCCAGGATGTGGTGAACTGTTGTGGCATGTAGAAATGGAAATGAAAGGATGGCTCAGGCCACTGGCACCATCCCTGCTGCTCCCAGCCCTCCACCCTCATCCCTAAACTGCATTTTCACCTGGTATGTGTTTGGGGAGAGCAGAGAAGGGCCTTGGCTGCCAGCATTCATGGATATTGCTCCTGTTCCTTTTCCGGAGCCCTGTCCTAGCTGGGTGCTGCTCCATAGCCCAGTGGTGGCACCACTCTGGACTGGCATTGGTCTCATCTTAACCAGGGCCTCTTGGGATGGCACTGGTCTTGGGGAGGGCCCAGCTTTGTCGTGCAGCCACACTTGGGCCACCGACAGCTCCTCCAGCCGCTGCGTGTGGTCCCTGTGTGGCCACAGCAGGAGGTACCAGGAAAGTTTGGCTTCCTTGGGTGCTTTTGCTCTCTGGCCAGGCGTGACGGAACAAACCCTGCAGCTCCTGGGACTCTGTCCCAGGCAGTGCCCTCGGCTATCCTGCTGCCCCTGCCCCGTCCTCTGCCCCAGGCACTGCGGCCAGGTCCGGGCAGCGACAGGGAGAGGACCATGCCGGTGTGCCGGGCACGATCCCGCCTTGGAGCCTCCCGGGGGCGCGGACCCGCCCCGCGGCGCTGGGGAAAGCCTCCGACCGCTCCCGACGGCCGCCCCGCGACCCCTGCGCCTCCGAGAGCTGCTCCTCTGGGACCAGCTCCCATCCACCCGGGGCTGGGGCCCTTCTCGCTCCCCGGGTCGGGATGTCGCGACTCCTGCCAGTACCGAACGCCGTGGGTCTCCCTCCCTCCCGGTGCCGGCCCCCGCCCCGCATACCGGAGCCGTCAGTCGCGGTGCTCCCGGCGGCGGACAGCAGCAAAGCGTGGGCGAGAAGCATCCGCAGCCCGGCCAGGCACAGCCCTGCGGCCGGCGGGTCCCGGGCCCGGCACCAACAGCCCATGGCGAGAGGCAGCTCCGCCGCGTCCCGCCGCCGTTCCTGGCCCGGCCCCGCCGCCTCCGCCCCCCCGCGCCTCCCCCCGCCCCCGACGGGATGGGGCCGCCTCGAACAGCCCTGCCCGCAGAGGTAGGCCCACCGGGCCCGCGCACCCCTCCCGGGGCCACCTCTGGATCCCCGGACGCGTCCTGAGTCCCCCAGGAATCCATCCCCGGGTCCTCCCGTGCCTCTCTCAGTTCCCACCTCCCCGAGCATCTCCATATCCATCTCCTGGTCCCCATGTGCCCCTGCATCCCTGTGCCCATGCTCTGGTCTCCACCCTCTCCAGTATCCCCATGCCCTTGTCCCCACATCTGCCAGCACCCCATGCCCACACTCTGGTCCTCACGCCCCCAAGGACCCTCATGCCCATCCCCAGAGCCATAAGCTCCCTGTCTGAGTCCCCATGCTCTGGGTCACCCTGTTACATCTCAGGCAGCAGCACCAGCCCCAAACCGTGGCCATGGGCTAGGGGCCCAGCTCAAACCCTCTGACCCACTGCAGGAGGCTGCCCAGCCTGGCTGGTGCTAGGTGCCAGGCTGCCCAGAGCTGCCAGCAGCCAGAAACACAGAGTTTATCAGTGAAACCATCACCGGGTGTTTCCTGCCTGGCTGCTTTGCCCCTGCAGCGACAGCGGGGACAGGATCAGCCCAGCCCAGGCAGGCACCAGCCACCCTGCAGAGGAGTGCATCCAGCTGGGAGAAGCTCTGTGTGTGCCCAGGGTGGGCGAGGGCACCACAGCTGCAGACCTTGCTGGGCCAGCCTCAATGGATGTCCTCAAGCCTGGTGTCACACAGAGGACAGGGGCTGCTGCTGCTTGCCCTGTTCCATGCTGCTCCGTGGCAGCAGCAGAGACCCCAGCACAGAGCTGGATGTTTTTCAAGATTATCTTGGCTTTTGCTGTCACCTCCTTGCAGAGCAGCAGGAAGCCCAGGCAGGGCTGGGGGCTGCATAGTTCCTGTGTGGTTCCTGCAGTCTTCATTCTGCACAGAAAGCAGCTGTGGGGTTGGGATGGGTCAAGACTGGGGCTGTGGGAGCAGGGCTCATGGTGTTAAGGTTTTGCTGGGTTTTGGCAGCGGGGAGGGAGCATCCCTCAGGGCAAGAGGCCTTCAGAGGTGTTCCAAAACTGAACAAGAGCCTCAGATCCAGCTTCAGTGGGCAAATACATCAGCTGGGACACAAACATGAGCTCAGCAGGCTCCTGACATGCTCCAGCAGGGTGGGGACACAGACTGCCTCCCAGTGACAAATAAGTGGTGGAAACGAGGGGCAGGTTTGGCTATGCACACAGTCGTGTGGTCAATGTCTGCTGTGGCCAGGACTACTTCTGCCTGCTGCCAGCCTGCCTGTAGGAAGTGCCGTCCCTCTGGGCACTGCATGCCCACCCACTTGTCTCATCCTCTGGCCTCTGGATAAAGAGAAGCTGAGCTGCTTGGATGGGCATCAAATATAAAGCCATGGCATTTGGTGTTTCACTGCAGATGGATGCATTTTGATGGGATGTTGGAATAGTTTCAGTGGGAGCATGGGGAGCTGGTGTCAAACACTCACCCAGGTGCTGCCCTGTCCCCCTGCCCCATGCCTGTGTGCTGCAGGGCTGCAGGAGTGAGGCAGTGATGGTCCTGCCACCCACTGCTGCCACCAGCTGCATAAAGTCACAGCCCCCAGAGAAGGAAGTAGCTCCGGCTGGAGCCTTTTCTTCTCTCTCCCTGCACTGACAGCCTGCTGCTGTTGGCCACAGCATTTGGACCTGGCAGAGCCTGACCCCCTCACATCTCCAGGGCTAACTTGGCAGCCCTTGGAGATGTCCCAGCTCTGGCAGCACTCTTGCAGCTCCACTCCCATCCCTCCCTCAGATTTGAATAATCATATGCACAATACAGGAAATGGCTGCAACAGCCCCAGGGCCACTGTCTGAGGACCACTGAGGGTATGCCATGCAGGGACTCCCCACAAGCTGCTGGGCAAAGGAGGGTGGTGCTGCCTGCAGCTGCAGGGCAGAGGACAGCCCAACCATCTTGCAGACCCCCACCACTCCTGGCATCTGGCCTAGTACTCAGACCTCTCACTCCAGGCACTCAGTGCTACACTGAACTGCTTGGCACAACCTCCTTGCTGACATTCCCAGCTGCCAGCAGACCTCCTCCCCTTCATCATGACTGTCTGTCTGAGCTGCAGCTCAGGCTGTCTGTCCTCATGTTCCAGGATGAGAGCCAGTCCCAGGTCCCCAGGTGAGTCTCTGTCCCTGGCCAGGGCAAGGGTGGATAGAGGTTCCCAGGCATTGCAGTGGGACCACAGCCTTGCAGCCTCCTTTAGCATGAGCACAAGGCAAAGTCCACATATGACACAGAGGGCACGTCCAGGGGACGTCCACAGTGATCCTGCTGCAGTTTAAAATAGGATGGGGGAGGCAGTTTCGGAAGCCATGCTGGGATGCATCCCAGCCCCACGAGAGGAGCAGCCGCTCTGTCTGCACGGTGCCAGGCCTGCGACAGCGGTGAGAGGTCACTGCCGTGGTGTGAGCCCACCCTGGACCTCCCGTGTGCACGTCCCCTGGCAGGGACAGCGAGGCGGCGGGGCAGCCGGAGCCGCTGCAGCCGGAGCCGCTGCAGCCGGAGCCGGTGCTGCCGGCGAGTCCTCCCGTAGGGAGGCAGCAGAACACCGCCTATGGCAGCGCGGCGGGGGCCGGGCTGCGGGAGGCACCGGCGGCATAAAGATGCCTTGGCCCTCGGATGCTCTGCCTTGGGCCGTCCTGCAGCTGTCTCCTGCTTCTCAGGATCCCCTTCCCCAGCTTTGGAGTGATCCTGCCTCCACGAACTGCAATGCAGGGCAGGGCAGCAGGACCCGAGAGTGGTTCCACACCTGAAACTCCTTCCTCATCATCTTCCCAGGGATGCTGGAGCTGTGGGGACACCCTGTGCTGTAACCCTGCAGCTGTGGGGTCGTGGGCAAGGGGGCAGCTCAGGCTGCATGGTCCAGGCATGGAGCCTGCCCGAGCCCTACCATGGCTTCCCCGTCCAGTGATCCAGGATGACTGGGTCCAGCAGGAGCATGTTTTCTGATCCCAGGTGATCTGCATGGCTCGTGGAGCTTCACCTGGTCTGACCAGATTCATGTCTGAGAGGATCCTGGGGCAGAACATGTCTCAGTGGATGGATGCTCACCCATGTGTTGCAAGGGATCTGGGCAGAGAGCATGGAAGCCAAACCTCCTGTTTTTCTCTCATAAGGGTAAGAGATGATCGCTGACAAGTCCCCGGTGGGGAAGGTACCAGATAGCCACAGGAAATTCAACCCAGCACAGCAGATGCTTGTGACTGGAGGTTCTGCTTGGGGCATTGGTGCGATCTGCTCCACCCTGTGTTCAGGATGGCTGTAGGGTCACGGGGCCAAGAGAGACACCGACAGCAGGGCAGCCCAGGGAGTAAAACTCTCCCTGAAGGTAGATCAGGGCTGGTGGCCCCTTCCTCAGCTCTGCTGGGCACAGCGGCAGAGGACCCAGCATTTCCTCCAGCATGGGGAGCTGACAGATGCTGTTTGGGGGGCTACAAATCAGAGCTGAAAAGCTGGGGCTGGACAGGCTGTCTGGGAACTCGTAACCTGAGCTCCAGGAAAGGAGGACTCAGGAAAGCGCTTTCAGCAATCATATTCATCATCTTCAGCTCAGGCTCATTAGGCTGGTGGAGCCCAGCCCCGCCACCGCCAACGCCTCCCGCACGCAGATAGAGCCTCTGGCTCAGACAAATAAATGCTTCCAGCTTCCCGCTGGATGCGGCAGGTCAGGGAGCATCTGATGCCAATTACCCTGGTTTAGGGTTCCCTGGCTGTGCTCGCCAGCACTGCACAGTGAGGTGGCTCCCACTCTCCAGCCCTCCTGCCTGGGTCTGCCCTGGCCATGGGGGTGCTCGGCTGCCTACATGGTCCCTCCAATTCAGAGCAGTCCCATGGCTCATCCTCTGCTCCCTGTGCCAGGAGCCATGGGGACAGCCAAGGTGGTGAGAGTTTTAGTCTCCCATAGCAAAGGGTAGAGCAGCCTGGTGTCACCCAAATTTTAGGTTCCTCTGTCCTAGGGTCAGAAATCAGTGTAGGGATCTCCCACCTGGGCATTTCAGGGAACGCCTGAAGGTCACCTCACCCCCATAGCCATCCTTAGCATGGCTGGCTGTGGACAGCAGTGGGCACTGGTGTGTCACTGCTGTCATTTAATTGCCCTAGGCAATTTCCTACCAGGCTGTCCCCATCACATGAGCTCACAGCATGGTGGCAGGGACAGAGATCTCCCTGCTCCCCAGGAGGGGGACTGAGGGTGGAGAACTGTCCCAGCTGTGCAGCAGGTTTGGAACCATGTCAGACAAGGATCTGGTAGAGCACCAGGCACTGGACAGCCACTTCAGCAAGTAGCTGAGAGTGTGTTGGGGCTGTGCATCACCATGTGGCAACGCATGGGTTCCCTGCACTCTGCTGTGCTCACCACGCATGGGTGTCTCAGTGAGACCCCCAGAACAGCACATCCTCATCTCAGAGGGAAGCATCTCAGAGCAGAGGGAAGCAGCGAGTCTCCACTGGGCTCAGAACCAAAATTACAATGAACTGTGGAAACCCGCGGACTGGGCTGGGAAGAGATCCAAGGGTCTGGGCACCCATCCCAAACGATGCCAGCAGGCAGCACAGCCACACAGCATTGCCAATGGGTGCAGGCGGATCCGCTCGCCCAGCCGCTCTTAGCGGCAGCTGCGCACTTCCACTTCTCCTGGCTCAGGCCAGCCTAGATGTCCTTAATTGCCCAAAGGTCGATGTCCCCGAGCCCGAGGCCACGTGTCAGAGGGACCCCGGGCAGGAACCTGACACGGACACGAGTCATTCGGGATCAACGCTGGGGGCCAGGAAATTGCAACGGACACGAACCTAAATACACCGCATGTCCCCCCAGGTAATCAGGGGCCGGGCCAGATTCCGGCTGACAGCTTAAATGCCTTAAGTCCTCGGCCACTGTGGTTCGAGGGGGTCCCGTGTGCCGTGGGCTTCTCCCAAACAGTCTCTGAGCTGGAGATTTGCCTGTAATTGGAGGCATGTTGCATTCCCCTGAAAGTAGCCAGGTCCCGCTGGAGGGGGGCTGTGGGAAGGCAGCAATTTCCCTTATGGAATTATTTACCTGATTAGAGAGTTTATTTTATCAAAATTGCTTCAGAATGGGGCTGCTCGGTGTGTCCAGCGCGGGGAGCTCCCCGGTGGGGCTGGCAGCATGGAGACAAGTAATTTGTGTGGTTAATGGGACTAATCCACCAGGCAATTGCACCAACAGATTTCACGGCTGCAAAGTGCTCTGTTCCCGGTAATTAAAAATCTGTTAAGAAGATTAGCACGTAAAAGTATCAAAAGAAATCCAAGAGTTTCTTTCCTCACCAGCCCCCAAAGGTGAGTGTGGGAGTGCTGGATTGCTCACATTAGCACCAAAATTGTTCTTTTAAAGGTAAGGGCTTTGCATTCAAAATAATCGCTGACAGTTTCCCCCAACTTCCCTACCAAGAGGTCCTTTATGCATAATTATAGTTTGTTTAAATTAGCCCTGATTGTTCGTGTGGAGTGTTAGCTTAAATATATTTGGAATGTGTGGTCTCCCTGTGCCCTGCCGGTGTGCAGTGAGCAGAGCAGCCTCTGGCCAAGCCCTGTGCCCTGGCAGGTGCCCCCGACGGCGGAGCTGATGCTTGGGGCTGCCCAGAAGGAGATGGGAGTCTGAGCAGAGCTGGCAGCATCCCCTGATGGAAATGATCACTGCAGATCTGGAGCCAGGGATGGTGGTACCCGCTGTAGGCAGAGCCTTAGTTGCCAAACCCAGCTCTGCAGCAGGTATTGGCCTGTGGTGGGAACCTCCCAAGCATAGTGGTCTGCCCAGACCCTACCAGTGGCTTCTCTGCCGGCAGAAGCCCTATGCTGTCACCACCTGCACCCTGGTGACATCCCCCTCCTGTCCCCGTGCTGCCACTGACAACCAGCCCAGCACTGCTCAGCCTCTCGCTCAGCGGCCGGTGCCACTCCTGGCCTTTGTCCACAGCCAGACGCTGAGCAAAACAAAAGCAAATTCTCTGGCAGCTGAAGGTGCCATTTTTATGGCTCGGCTGAACGAGGAAGTATTTTTTGATCTCCTAAAAATCCTGAATATTATCTGACAGTTTATCTTGTTTCTCCGCATCCGTGTCTTTGCAGCAACGCCAGCTCATTTACATGTGTATTGCGCCTGCCTCCACGGGTGCTGAGGTCAATTGAAACTCAAGAAAAGAGGAAAAATTTATGCAAAACTGTTGATTGCATTTGTATGTAATGAAATCATCCAATATTCATCTGACTATAGACTCTAATCTGAAAGGAGAAGTGAAGGACATAAGAGTCACTGGAAAGCAATAATGAGCTTCTGTAGTGATTAAAAAAAGCACTTGAGCTTTCTGAAAATCCAGCCAGAAATCGTGTCTAATCAACACGGAATATAGGAGGCAGAGATTACATTGATACATTTTGCAAAGCTCACTGCTGAAAATGTATGCGAGCTGTAAACTCTGACATGCCATCCATGGTCTGTTTTATACAAATCCGGGCGGCACACAATCAGCGCCCGGGCTCGTCCCTGGCACAAAGCAATCTTGGTGTCTCTGCTCGATGACTCACAAGGAGTGCAATCACATCTATTTTGAAGAGCAATGTTGGTTTTTAACTATGTCGAGAGCTTCCAGCTTCCTCAGAGTTTTTCCCTTCCTTTTGCCTCTGCTTCACGTTTCCTGCGGCCACAGGGCTCGGTCTCAGAGGTTGGCACCATCCAGGTCCTTGCCACAACTGCCTTGATGCTGCTGCTGCAGCTCAGTGACTTGGAGCAAACCAAAGCATCCTGGCAGAGCTGGAAGCGGCAGTCCAGGCCCCCGGGAAGGGTGCAGGTGTCTGCCTGGGGTGTGATGGGTAGGGATGTGCACAGGGCTACTGTGTGTCAGGAGTGCAACCCCCTTAGGGACCAGCAACCCACCAGAGCACAGCAGCACTCACTAGATGGGGATCTGATGCTGCCTGCATCCCAGCGTGCTGTTGGGACAGAGCTCCTGGTGAGTGTGCTGGAGTGTGGAGAGCCCAGGGCACAGCTCAGAATGGTCCCTCCTGCCTTGTCCAGTACCACCCAGTGGCATTTGCTGCTGAGGCCAAACTGTTTGGTGGCCAAACACTAGATCCATCTCACACCCAGCTCAACCATTTTCTGGCCCAAGGTTCCTTTTCCTCCTGGGTTATTCAGCACAGCTGAAGCTCCTTCCCCATCCACCAACAGAATCAGCTGCAGCTTCTTATAAGCTCTGAGTGCAATCCAAGCTTACACCAAATGAGAGGTTGCTGCTGGTAGCCAGTGGAGGAAGCTTTTGGAACAGGCAGGTCTCTGCTACAGCTTGTGGTGTGGAGCAGCAGGTGATCTGTGCAGCAAAAGGGAAAGTGGGATCCAGACAGAGCCAGCCTGTGAGTGTTTGCTTTTCCTCTCTTCTCCTGGGTGATTTACGGTGGTCTTCATCCTGTGGCAGTGGGCAACTGGCCTCCTAGGCCAGCACTCTTCCATGTACCCAGCCACTTGTGATGAGTGCTACCTCAGTCTTATGTGGCTGGAGGGTGCAGAAGCTGCACCTGCTGCTTTTGTCTACTTGTCCTGTAGTGCAAGGTCTCACAGAGATCAAGACAAGCTGTGGTGGCACAGCTCATGTGTCACTTGTACTGCTTTGCTAATACCAGGGGTCAGAGCAGCATTGGTGAGTGCCATGGATAGTTGTGGATAATGTATAACGTAGAGGGCTGAGGTGAGGATACAGGCAAATGGATTCTCCCCTCCCAGAACCTCCCCTGCCATGATGATATCAGCTGCAGCCACTGGGAGAATAGGTCTCTGCCTTTCTTTGCATTTAAAAGATTTTTCTTGTACCTGGTTTTGCCTCACCACTGTGGCCAGTCCAGGACACCCAAAAGGCTGCAGTGGGGACAAGCAGCTCCATGCCCAACCTGGCACTGGTGTACTTTTACTACTAGGTTTTAATTAATATGAGGTGGAGTGAGGTGCTGCAAGGTAAGGCATAGCAGTGTATATGGGAAACTGCTCTGTGTGATGACACCTTGCAGCTCACCACTTCCAGCTGGAGAAGCTCTGGTGGGCAATGCCAATCCTGGCTGAGCCTGTGGCTACAGCAGCTTCTCCACCTGCCTTGTCTTAGAGAAGCTCCCAGGCAGGTATCAGGGAAGTCCTTCAATCCCAGGCTCTTGCTTGGATGCTGAGGCTGCAACAACAGAAAGGGAAAAAAAAAAAAAAAAGAGAGAGAAAAAAGAAAAAAAGCCTGTTTGATAAATGTCAAAAGAAATGCAGTAATCGGCAATTTAGTGAGCCATGGAACCGCCCTGGGCTCGCCATTTTCCTTTATTCATTTATCATGGTGAGGGCTTTGGCCAAAATACACAAAGCAGAGAAATTGTTGACATGTGGGGCCCTAGCAGAGCAAATCCTTCATCCTCCTCCCCCTCCCCACTACACACAAACTAACTTTTGGGGAGTTGTTTATTTAAGGACTGCAGAGCACTCGGTGCTCTTTGAACCCAAATGCCTTGGGCGCGGGGCTGGCCACCACCTTCCCTCCTCCTGCTGTTGCCCAAGGCTGCAGGGAGGCTGTAGGGAAGTACCTGCTGGTGGTGAGGAGCTGAGCTGCATGGTGTTCTCAGGACCTGTTCTGTTTCTACCTCCGCTAACCCCTAAAATGTGGTAGCAGTGTCTTGTGTGGGCATTTTGTAACTGGCCAGAGGGCGGATGATGGTTTTGTAAAGTTTGTGTTGGTTTCTGGTCTTCTCAGAGCTGGCTAAAAGAGCCATGACAACAGCACTGGTTTCAGTTCTCTATCCACACAGCCCAAGGACCTGCAAAGACCTGCCCACCCTGCACCAGTTGGTGCTGAGATCCCTTGTGCCTTCCCAGTGGCCAGGCTGCAGCAACCTCTGCTGGCCATGGCAACAGGCAAACGCTTCTTTTGGAATGCATGCACCCTGGGGGACACATCAACCAGGAACTACCTGTCCCAAACTTGTCCCTCCACATCTCATTTTGACTTTATTTTAAGAAAAAATAAATGATGACGTTCAGAGCAGGACAGTTCAGGTTTCCCTGGTGTGTGTGGTCCTTGTCACTGCCAGGCTGCAAACAGTCCAAGTGCACAAGCTGCAGGGCAGTCGTTCCTCCTGTGCCCTTTCAGTAGCCTCCAGTCCTCCTTCCTGCTGACTTGTTTTTAATCTTGGTGCACCCAGTTCTGTTGCCAACCGGATGATGAGCAGCAAGGAGATGTTCCCCACTCCTTCCAGTCCAATCCAAGGTGGGGGATGACTTGGGGGAGGTTTGGCAGGGATGGTCACTGGGGTCTGTGGCAGTCCATTACTGCTCGAGGGTGTTGTGTGTCCGTTAGGATGGTGTCTATCCAAGTAGCTCCTTGGTCTTTGCTGCCAGCAGCTTGTCCATCTCTGCAGCAGTGCTGTCTGCCATTTGCTGAATCTGTGGTGACACAGTATAAGCCTAGGTCATATGTCAACGTTTAAAGGGAATGGAGTGACTGAATCATCTCCTGAAACAAAGCTCAAAATAGTGCTGGGGCAATAATCAGCTCTTTCTGGGGGCTCTCACCAACTCTCAGCGATTGTGCCAGTGTGGCGTCTGTACAGTAAGGACATGGACTGGTCTCTGGAGAGAGACACGCAGCACAAATCCGTGGCTGCGCTTCCCAAGTGACTCAGTCAGGTCCTTGTTTAACAAAGTGACCTCAGAGGAAGGCAGATTTGGAGACCTTGTGGTGTTGGCACCAGAGAAGAGAGGGGCCTTATCTCACTACTGTTTGCAACCTTCCCACTATTAGAACGAACGAGCAGGAGCACAGCCTTCATGCACATTAGGAATTTACTCATTGAGTACCAGATCTGTTTACTTCTTGTAAAAAGAAAGGAATGGAGATTGTTAGAGCCCTGCCCAGCGATGAGATCTCCCTGACAACATGGGATGGACATGGCAAGCTGTGCACAGGGGGCCAAAATGTGCAGAGAAAGGTTGGAGGACATCAAGGGCGTTTGTGCACCAGTTCTACAGGATTGATTCCAATGGACCTGCTCCCAGGGCCTGAGGTATATGCTGATGACCTTTCCTCGTGATGAAAAACTTGGGCACAAGCAAAAATGAGACTTGAGACACTACCTCTGCAAATGCAGAAAACCATCTGTCTGCTCTGGGAGAGCTGCTTCCCAACAGGATTCAGTTACAACAGCATGGCCATTTTTCCTGCTTGCACGAATGCTCTGTATACCAGTGTTTATTTTTGTGAGCACACAGAGAACTGTCCTGAAGCATTTGCAATGTATCTAACTTTAGCTGTTAATAAACAAACAGCTAAAAAGTAATGGCCTGCCTTCAGAGGCATCAATTCAGCGAAACACTTAGGCTTGTGCCTGAGTTTATGCCCAAGTAATTGACTCTAGTGACATCTGCTCTTAGGGAATTAGGCATGTGCTTAAGTATTTTCCTGAATTGGAGCCAAAAACTCCTAACAGAGATAATCTTGCTAGCCTTTTCATTAATAACAAACTGGAGCAATCCTCATTAACACCAGCTGTTTTGCTGTGGCCAGCACTCTGGGAATGGTGGTGAAGCTATGGCTGTGGGTTGTTCTGCTCCCCAAGTTCAGCTGGCTTGTCCAACAACCCCTCACAGCATAAAAGCTTTTGGGGGACCTTTTATAGTCCTTTTTCATCTTACAATGGTTCATATGATAAATTTGGTGTTGAGCTTGAAGCGCCAAATCTCACAAAGGAAAAAAAAAAAAAAGCAAATCCAAGAGCCATTGCTGACTCCAAAGATTCAGCTCAGGGCCACCCACTCCCCAGCTGGATTTTCAGTGCTGGAGATTTGTCAGCAAGGGTTGGGACAAACGCACCACTGAGCTGTGAAATATCATAATATAGCAGAAGAAAAAGAAAAACCCAACCAAACAAAAAAACTACCTGCTTTTCTAGCAGCCAGATGGTATCTTCAGACACTTTGCTCTTGAACTTCTTCACCTGGTTGATGCTTTTGCTTCGCACCTTTCTCAGGGCTTCTTTGGACTTGTTGGTGGACTGCTTGGCAAGCTTGGCCAGGCTCTCCCTGTGCTCTCTTGTTACCCTAGAAAAAAAAAAAAAAGAAAAGAAAGAAAAAGAGGGTCGTGTGTAGCACAGCCAGATTTAATTTTCAGGGGTAAATGCAGTGATCCTCTCTGCTGGCATGTCTCTATGACCAGCCCGCTCAGCGCTGCCATGCAGCACCAAACTGGGCTGTACAGGGAGACCTAAGAGCTTGCTTTGTGTGCAGGCCCTGTGCTGCAAGGGCAGAGGGACTTAACAGCTCAGAGGGTGTCTTTCCTCCTGCTTTGGTCCACCTGAGCAAATTGGCCACCTTTACTCAGCATCAGCAGGGCAGTACACCCCAGTGATGCATGTCTTGAGCCTCAAATGGAAAGCTCCCAGCACAGCCCTAAGCTGAGGGACTTCTTTCATAGTTGTCACTGCGGTGCCTGAAAGTCATGCTGAAATGTTCAGACTTTCCTCTTCTCTGCTGCCAAAGTATCTGCAGGAATGAGGGAAAATCCTGCTCCAGACCTGAGAGATGGAGCTGAAAAGAGTAATACTGCAAAGCAGGGAGGAAACCTCCAATCCTTCCTGAAACTCAGTATCATCTCCCTGTTGTGGAAGAGCTTCAACCTGAGAGCTCCAGAGCCTATGTTTCACTCAACCTTAGCCCAGCTCAAAGCGACCAGGCTCTTCCAGCAAGACAATGCAAACACTCAGTTTGACAAGAGGATGATGCAAGACGTGGCTGGCCACAGGTAGCTCAGCTCAGGAGAACTTCAGCTTTACCTTTCCCTCTGATGTGGATCAAGCTGGAAAATACTCAACTTTCCATCCCAAGCTAAAAACCGCAGGTGATGAAGGAGTCTGACCACCTGAGTAAGGCACAGGAAGGGCTGACGTGTCACCTCGGCTCTGGTAACGCTCCAGCACCTACAGCTGATCACTGTCAACATCAACTGCTGGCGCTTAACAATAATATTTTAATTATTTTGCTGGCTATTGAAGTCTCCAGGCCGCCTCGGGAATGAGAAAGCCCAGCACCCTCGCTGCGCCTCGCTAGCCAGCGCAGATATTGCAAAATAAACATTTCACAGGAGTATTTAGAAATTGGCTGCAACAGCCTGGGTCACCGAAACGCTAAGGCCAAGGCTCTGCCTGCAGAGAGCTCAGGAAATCGCGGGGTGAGGGCTCCCAGGGCAGGGCTTGCTCTGCCCCAGCGTGGGTGCGATGCGGGCAGGCTGGCAGGGCGCGATCGGCACTGCCCAGCGCCGCCACCTTCCCTCGGCAGCCAGGTCGCTGGCAGCAGAGCTCTGCAGAGGCGCTGGCCCCTTGCCAGTCATCTTTAGCTCACAGCGCAAGAGGGAATAGGCTTCCCAGAACTGGTTAGCGATTACAGGAATTGGGGATCGCTGGAAAAGATGACAGACATTGCGAGCAGCAACTCAGCCCCAGCATCCACGGTGGCCCCCCCGGTGCCCCCGGCCCATCCTGCTCCCTGCTGAGGGAGACGGGCAGTGAATTTCGCGTGTGGCGAGTGGCTTCTGGTTAGCACAGGCTGCAACCTGGACTGAAAGCCTAATCAGATGTGAGTGGGGTTACTGGTGGTTTCCTCCGCATCCCAACACCGATGCCTTCAGGGCTTCTCGGGTTCGATCTCCTCAGCCGGAGGTCCCACGGCAAACGCGAAACCAGCACAGGCGGCTCACAAACAGAGGTCTGGCTGAGGTCAGGTTCTCAGGCAGCTTTTTTTTTTTGGGGGGGGGGTAGTGGGGAGTCGATGCCGACTGCTAAAAGTGGAGGAGGGAGCTGGCAATCTCTCCCATCTCCTGCTGGGTGGCGAGAAGAGGCGGCCCGCAGCGGGGCTGCCCCAGCCCAGGGAGCCGCCGCTCGCCGCCAGCCGCCTGCCTCCCCGCTCCCGCTCAGCCCCTGACAGTTGCGCCGCGGCTATCTCTCGCCTGCTCGGGGCTGCCGAGCCTTTAAGGAAATGTTTTTGTTTATGCAGCGCTGCCAGATTTCCTATGCTTCTTGGCACGGGGTCACAGCTTTCATGCCTCCTTGTCTGTCTTTATTAACACCAATTTCTTTTTATCACTGCGCAGCGCTGTGGAGTTTCTCAGCGGGTTTTATGTTCCAGCCAGACTGTGTGTAAATTCTCAGCAATGCTACCAACAATGCCAGAAATGGACACTTTTTCAAGCAGATGCTGTTTCTGGTTAAGGAATCCATCAACACGAGCCAGGCCCATGGTTTCTAAGGACAGTTGTTGAACCCTGCCCCCAAATCTGGGACTTTTAAGCTGTTCTTAGATATGTTTTCTTTTCTGTCTAGTAACCATTGCCCTTACAACTGTCTTTAAAGCAAAAAAAAAAAAAAAAAAGGTGGGATGTGAACATGGGGAAGGGATGCTAAAGCGGGGAATAAGGACAAGGTCCCCTCCTGTCATCCACTCTACCTTCCCCTGTAGGCTGGGGAGCAGTGGGAGTCTTGCTGCTCCCCTGGGAACAGTCCAGCCCTGGCAGGACAGAGGCTGGAGATTGCCATGCCGGGGCATAGAGAAACCTCCGTCACCCCATGGGTAACAGCTCCTCTTTTTCTCTTTCCCTCAGCAACCAGCATTTTAAGCACTGCAGCCCTTGGATGCTCCTCTCCCCACACCCGCAGCGAGCACGGCGCAGGGCACAGCTCGTCTGGAGACGTTCGTGTGGGTAAGAGTAATTTTTGTATCTCAAATGCTAGGAATTTCCTGTGAACGAGAGGGATCAGTTAAAGGAAAGTAGGCTTAACTAAACACTCTGCATGCATAATTGCAGATAAACACAGGGTGCAACGTATATTGCTCAACAAAAAGCATGCAAGAGACTTCTGACGATGAATGATCCAGAGCGACTCAGCCCAGAAACAGCTTTGGGTTTGGTGTTTTGTTTTTAAATGAAAATTTTTTGAGTCCTTTCTCCCCATAGTAGGTATCTTTGCATATTTCTTAAAGGGCAAAGGGAAAAAAAAAAAAAGCTCACAATGAGTCATTAAACTTTCAAATGAGTCATCTGGCTTTCAGTAAAAGCATGTGTAAAAATATTACTAATTTACAAACAATATCCAGTGTAACACAATGGGTCCAAAAAAGATGAGTCTAAAAATGAGGCAATACCATAAAAGACACAAGGTCAGGTCAAATTCAGCCAAGAGATCAACCAATACAAATGTTCCCATGGCTGGTTTTCTTTCCCCTTTTTAATTTTTTTTTTTCCTCTTTAAACCCTCAGAGAATACTTTTTATACAAATAAATATTGCCTATGCAGTGCTAGCAACACAAACAGGCAAATGCCTTTGGGAGCAGAGGGGATCCTAGCAGGCAGCAGAAGTAAACACAAACGAACCCAGTGTATTTTTTCTGTTAAAGCTGCAATGCAAAAACTAAACTAACACAATAAATACTGAAAAGTAAACTCCATTTTCAAATGCTCAGTTGAAACACTCTCAAACACTGAGGCATAGCTGGACCTGCATAAGGCACAATGTGATGAACGTGTGTCCAGCTGATAAGTCAGGCTCAAAAAGTACTTTTAATAACAGGCAAGGACAATTCAGGTTTGATTTTACTTTTCTTGTGCCTCCTTGTGAAAGAATAATTCCTGCAGAAACAACGTTGTCTCTTCATTTCTGCTCTGCTCACTCACTTGTACCTCTGCCAGAATGCTGGCAGCATCTCTCTGCCAGATATTTTGCCATAAATGTCTTTCAAGCTGGGAGAATGAAAACTTAGAAAATTATAGAAATCACTCAAAGATATAAATTAATAGAATATTAAAGAGTGGCCTTACACATAATTTTCATTATTTCTAACCCATCTTTGCCTTAGGAGTTTGGAAAGGTTGAAACTGCTCATCTTTTTTTGCTAAGCCGATCAAAGTCAGAGCCACTCCAGTGTGGGTGAGCAAACAGGACAGGAGGTGCCAGCAAGGGCAGACTGCAAGGCATATCCCCAAGCCAAAAACCTCTTCAGATCAATACCCTGAGAGCAAGGGGCCATGAGCAGTAACCCTCACACACCAGAGGGATGAGGGAGCACATGGGGCAGGTCTGCCCTGAGAAGACTCCTTTTTGTTCTGCAGCATTGCAGAAGACAGTGGCAGACCATATGCGTTTGTTCGAAAAACACCCTTCTTTTAAAGATTGGGATTTGCAGTTTTGGAGTTTCCTCCCCTGCAATTCATATTCAAGGATGACCCAAGTGCCCATTAACAATCAAACCACTGTGCAGCAACCCAGGAGCCTCAGCAATTATGAAGATAATGGTGCCCTCCTCCTTCGCTGCCTCCTCTCCTGAGGAATGGGGGAAGGGCAGGGAGCACGGGGAAAAGAAAATCAGCAAATAGAATGATAATGTCATTCCCTCTCACTGACAGCAACAGAAGGCTGTAATTAGACTTCTCTGATCAAAATGCTAGGTAAAATTTCACAGAATTTCTAAAGTAAATCTAAAGCACAAGAAATCCTTGGTTCATCTTCACTGAGAAGTCACCTGCTTGTAAAACACAGCAAACATGTAAAGACTGTGCCTTTATCCTTGGTGGGAGTTTTTGCAGAACCCCCAGGGTGTGAGATCACATACATCCTCATCTGGCTAAGGTATTCAGGAGGCAAGCACCCACAGGTGTTTTTTGGCACCACCCAAAACTGGGCAGAGCAGCACTACAACTCTGGGCAAGCTGCCCAGCACAGTACGAGCAGAGCTGCCGGCAGGTCTTGCTCCACACAAGGTCCAGCTTGGTGGACTGTACACATGTGCACAGTAGGGGGTCACTTGGGTCACTCCTTGAGAGTACCTCTCTATTTAGTTTCATCTGAAGGGAAACTCATCCACAGGCAGAGAACTCAGCATGCTGCAGCCTAAAGTACATTAAGAAGGGATCATCCAGATTGCTTCAAAAGTGCTCTCCTGATCCAAACTGGCACCTGCCTTGTCCATGGGCTAGGAGATGCGAGGGAAGGATGCTCTGACCTTGATCAGGAGCAGCCTGCTCTTTTATCAGTCCTATACCAAAAATTCCATGCAGCTGCCAGTGACACAATATTTATCACACAAGGAGGAGTAGACTTTTTTTTTAGCCAAATCCATTCATTTCCTCCCTCCTTCTCTTCTTACTTCCTTTTAGTGTTCTCTGCAGCAAGGTGCTACTCACTCCTAATATTCCTGGATCACTCCTGCTCTACACTGGTGTACTCCTGGCTCACTGCTACATTACTGCTGCTCTACAATGGTGTAATTCAAGGAATTTACAGCAGGGCAGCAAGGAATCAGCCCTTGAATCAAGGCAATACGGCTTCAAAAGCCTTTGGCTGTCTCTTGCAACGTGCTGAAGCCAGCTAGACCCAAGTTTCCTCTGAAGAGAGAACAATAAGACCAACAATTGGATACCAAAATGTGGTGACTTATTGCTCAGGCACTTAAAAGAGCTTCCATTGGACACTTTAAAGGGCTCAGGTATTTTCTGAAGCTGAAATACAGCTCTGTGGAAAGCAGCTGCATCATGATGTAACAGCAGTCATGCATGCACACCCTCTAAAGGGCACTTGCTGCAACCTATCTTGCATGATGATGAACTTGGGCACCCATCAATACTCACTTAGGAACTGGCACCCGAATTATTGTCCCATCCATTTCTGGGTTCAGGTTCATGCCACTGTCCCTTATAGCCTTCAGAGCTGCAGCTGTGCTCTGTAAAACAGATCAAAAGGTAAAGGGAATTAGGAAATAATCATTCCCATATGCCAGAACTCTGTCAATAGTTGGCAATCCATCTCCACGGAACATGGAAACATTTACTTCTGTTACCAGTAAGATCAGGAAGTTACATTGGTGCAGAGAGCTTTGATCAAACCGAATGGGAAACTACGGCCGCGCTCCTATCGGGGTAGGGGGGCATGAAGGGGGGCAGAGGGGAAGGGAAGCAACAACAAAAGAAAACTGTTTTGCTTCTTTGAAACTATTTGAATGGTTTGAGGCAACGTAGAGTGAAACCGCAATAAATTCCCAAGGCATAGCCTGACTGTGGCGAAGGAGATGAAAGATTCTGAGCATTTAGAAATTCCAGTTGAATGTTTCCCACTAGAAATCGCCCAGTGCCAATTGAGAAACGTTAACTAACTTAACCACTTCAGTGCTACAGCCTAACCACATTACATCAGGGCAGCAGCAGCTGACTGAGAAAGACTGCCTGTGCCCAGCTCTGTGTTTATTCTACAGCTTATTACTTAGAATTCTAACTTCTCCAAACTCTCCCACTGCTGGCAGACACTCTGCTTGCTTAAAAGGTAGGCTGCACAGGCTTGCTTGGTAAGTGCAAAGTGATTAAGCAGCTTCCTTCCCCATCCTAGGGCACTGGTGTGCCTCTACAGTGTCAGCCTTTATGGGCAAAGTGGAGTTTTGCTGGGAGCTCCTGCAGTGCTCTGCCAGGCTGGTTTGGTCTTGATGACGACAATACCAAGAGTGAGTGAGTCTGTGTTCTTGTGGCACTTGTGTGGAACTCCCTACATGGTGCATTGCTACTTCTGATACACTTTCTCATCGTAACTCCAGCTCCATGCTGCTGCAGTAAGGCTGCATTTATGGACTCCAGCTTTTGTCAGCTGAGGCACAAACTAAAGCTCTGTGTATTTGCTTAGGTCTCCAACAATGCCTGACATCCCCGAAGGAAATGAATGCTCTGCTAGCGCTTGGTAAAACATCACTGCTGTCCTCTAGAACACAACAAGGGCAGAGAGAATGTAACCAAGATGATCTCAGCACATGAGGAATGTAAATGCGTTATTCTATGGACAGTGCTTGCTCTGTAGGAAGGAAATGCTCAGTAAAAGCTGTGCTGTGTAGCTGTGTTGGAGGAGACAGAGGAAGGGAAAAACATTGCAATATTGCCCCCATCTTCTTGCAGCCTCTGAACTAAATAGCTGTGCTTAAAAAAAAAATACTGTTCTTTGGATTTATAACACTCTGGCAAACAGTATTTTGCCCTGCAAGTCGTTTTTTATGATTATTTTCTTTCCCAGATCCTTCAGGCATTTTTATTTGCTTTTCAATGCCACAAAGTCCTGACTATATGCTGTAAATAATGACATCAAGTAAATGTGTCTGTAATGGCTTGAAAGAGTTCAATCTATCCACGGAAGAGTTATGGTATAAAACAACTGCATCAAAGGAAAATAGTTCTAGCTCGAATTCAGATGAAAAATGTCCCTTTGGCTTAGAAAGCAAGTGTAGGCAATGCTACACAGAGTGATCTTTAATTTCTCACATGCCCCTTTCTCAGCCTGAGCTCCTGCTTGGACATAGGAGCTAAGTCATGAACTGACTTCTCAGGTCCTGTCAGCTCCAGCACTACGAGGGACCTCGGTGCACACACTGCTGAGGGACCTTCATTCTTCAAAACCATTACACATGCTGGGTACACTTTGAGAAACACTTAGGCATCAAGTGCCTTACACTGACCTCCTCTGAGACTTTGCTGACTTAATTAATTGGGGAAAGCCTTTGCAAAATAAATAGAGATAAGCTCTGGCAAACCTCCAGCCCTGGAGGGGGATGAATAGCTAACCTTGCGCTCATTACTGCTTCTCTCTGCCTGGCTCTGGCTGCATGAGCCTGCTGCAGAGGACCACTACTGCTTGATCCTGAAGAGGGGATCAGATTTGCTGCCTCATTTAGGGGCAAGTCTAATCAAGGTTCTTGCAGAATATCAAGGGAACTTGGCTCAAGATACTGATTTTGGGTTGCAATCTGCAGGTGCTGCCAAGGGAAGAGTTCACCACCTTAGTGCACTCAGCCTGGCCCACTCAGGCCCTGTGACAGCACCAAGCTCAGGCATGGCTTAGTCCTACCAGGAGGCTTTGCAGAAACTTGTCATCCAGGTGAACCAAAGGAGACTCTGTGTGCACTCAAGACTCCCAAATGCTGTGGAAGCAGAGGAAATAGAGACAGCTGGCAGGGCACTATTTATCCAGGTACCCAGTCTACAACATGCTTGGTGCCACTTTTCAACTATGCTTTTGCAGATTCAACCAAGGGGAAAAAGTCCCCAGTGCAAACCCCTCAGATTGTGGTGTTTATTGGATATGATTAAGAGCAATCACAGCTTCTTGCCTGACCCTGTGCCACTGCAGGTGAGATGCTCTCTGCACCAGGCAGGGCTGGAGAGTCATCAACAAAACACCACTTCTGTTTTGTGTCAGTCACAAAGTGACACACAGCCTGGCCCCAGCTCTCAGCCCTGCCAGGCTTGACTGACTTCGTCTGAAAGTTCCTTTGCTCAGCATCAACCTGTTTGCTCCCATGGTAATTACCTTCTCTTGCTGTCAGTAACGTGTCCTTACCTCTGGAAAATTGGTCATGTTCACTATAATGAGCTGCGGTGACTTCTGTGAGATCTGCCCCAGCTGGTTCAGTGGAAACTTCCCCTCTTGTGTCATCACGATTATGTGATCAAGGGCCCCTCAAAAGAACCAAACACAGGGGAACTTCAGTACCACAGAGCAGTTCACAGCAATGCTGAAGAAAAATGCCTATGCAGTGTCCCACTTCCCTTCTGGTACACCAAATAGAGATGTTACAAAAGAAACCCATATTTAGTCAGACTTCAGGTGCTGTTTGTGTTCAGGCATCCCCTGTGGCATTTGCAAACTAAATATTTCAACCTTACTCTAAAGCACAAAACCCATGAAAACAAAACTCGTTTGTTTTTGTTACTGGAATAGGGCAAACTAAGCAGGATAGTGAAGAATTAAAAGGAAATAGTTATTTTTTAATTCTCAGAGCTTAAAGAAAATCAAAACGTTGTTATAAAAAAAAAATCAAGGTAAGTATTGTTTTTAACTTAGCAGTGTTCTCTTAAATCCTTCTCTTTTTATTTTGTCCCCCCAGGTCCCAAGAGGAGATGTTGTACTCTGCCTAATTTAAAGTATTCGGTTTCTCCCTGAGCTACTCTTAATCTGCTCTCTGGTTTCTGCTGCAAAATGTTAACAGGCCAAAAGGCACGTGGGACAAGAGGTACTTTATCAGTGCAGTTAAAAAAAAATACCTATGGTTAAAATAAATAGTTAAGAGCCTGCGCTATGCTTTCCAGCTCCATTAGAGACTGAAGTGCCCCTGCCAGATCTGTGGTGGTGAATGATTCAAATTTGGCCATTGTTTAATGTTAAATTTTATCCCTGCAACCTGACACGACCCAGAAATACAGATGTTCAGAGTGTTATAGTAACTGTAGCTTAGTCAAATATATTCACATTTCTTCTTAAAACACAAAATTCAGTAAGTGAGCAAGGCTCATGCAGCAGCAGTGAAAAAAAAAAAAAGTTTGTATATGCCAGACACCAGCCCAATGGCAATTTCCAAAAGGCTAATTTAATGGCAATTGGATTTTTCCTGCCCTACTGCACCATTAGCTGACAACCTGCTTCTTCATCACATCTGCAAACAGTTCAGTTAGACACTTTTGACATCTCCCACTTACAAAAGCTATTTCCAGGAAGCTATTAACAAAAATGGATTCTTCCTGGTCAAGCTCAGGGTGAAGGAAGCCATGAGTTGGGGATGTCAAAGTTGTAGTAATTGGGTGCTCAGTGAATAACTCAAGTAATTTTTTTTTTTTTTTTAATTGAGAGATCTGCATTCCTAGGACTGGTATCTTTATTTACAGGCAACAGATTAGCATAGAAGAACATTACCAACCTGGTGAAGTTCTAACATTGAGATTTCTGCTGAAATCTTCTTTCAGAGCTTCCACCACTGCCTGCATGTCTTCATTAGTTTCCTCCAAATTGATAATATCCTCAACTAGGGCAGCACTGATATTCACTTTGGCTTGACTCTGCCCTTTACCTTTAGCTGTAGGTTACATGGAAAATTAATTTATATTTCTGACAACAGTCAGTTGTTGCATCAGAAAGTACAAAGAAGTTATTAAACCCCCCTGCTGAGTCTAAGATAAGCCAAAGCCATTGTATTTTCTAATGAGTAAACAGTTCAACACTCAAGCACATAAGCCAAAACACATTTGCAAGTCGTACTGTGTGTGCTGACCCCAGCCTAGGCTGTGCAACTGGTGCCTACAGCCCCAGCACAGCAGCAGCTCCAGGTAGTACCTCTCCCATGGGAAGGGTTAAAATTTCTGGGCACTGCAACACCATTAGGCAAAACAGCTCTTCTAGAGGTAGGACAATACCAGGACATGAGATAAAAGGAATAAAAATTTCTGGCAGCATACAGAGGGGTTGCAAGTACTAAGAAATGGGCTGCTGCTGTTACCTTTTTTGGTTGCCAGCTGTCTGGTCAGCAGCACCTGATGGACACATTGCCCGCAGCCATCCAGGAGCAGGGCTGAGCAGCCCGCAGGAGCCTGTGGCAGCCTTCGTGTCACAGCAAACGAGGAACGATAAAGCAGCGGAGGCAGACGGCGGAAACATCGCAGTGCCACAGCCATCCTTTACAGCTCCTCTCTGCCTCGCCTGGGAAAGAGAAAATGCAAGTGGTCCACTCAGCATGCTACAAGCAAACAGATTCAGGCGTCAGCTGTACCTATCAATGCAGTGTCAGTTCAGCAGTGTGGGGTCAGGGCATACTGCAGTGACCAGCGGGAGGGGGCTCAGTGGCAGGCCTGTGGTGCGAAACTGTGTCTGCCAAGCAGGAACAGCTGTTAAAGTATCTGATGTCATCTGAGCAGAAACTTTCATTTCTGTTACACGAGGTTTGATACCCCAACCTCCCCAATACCCCTCGTATTTACAGGGTTTACTTCAGCCTGGGCCACTCGGGGCTCCGACGTGTTACTGCAGCTGCGGCTCTACTATGCTCATAGATGCAGAAAGAGAAACAGTAAGCTCGGTCCCACCAGCTAAGCGCACGGTGGCTGATGGCTGTGAGGGCCGGGAAGCTGCCGCTGCCGTCTACCGACGGGATCGGCCTCCTGCTCCCCGCCGCTCCAACAGATGGCCCCGGGGACACCCACACCCGGTGATCGGTTACGACAAACACTCGCTCTCTGCTCCCCAAGCTCAGTGGGAGGACCCCGCCGCGATTCCGGGGACCGGAGCCCTGCCAGCTCCTCCCGACACTTACACCGGGCCCGCCCCAACGAGCCGAGCCCCGCCCCTTCGCTGGCCCCGCCCCGGAACAGGGACACGCCCTTCGCTGGCCCCGCCCCCACCGGCTCCCTCTAGAGCCTCCGGACGCGCCGGCCTGGCCCGGCCCCGCCTTCCCCCGGGCCCGCCCGCGCTCCCTCCTGATGCTCCGTGGCGAGATGCGCTGCTCCGCCCGTCAGGCTACGCTGGGCCGTGTCGTGAACCGGGAACCAGTGCAGGGGAGGGGGACGGCAGGTCCCCGCCGCCTCGCTCACCGTCACGCAGCCCCGGGTGCTCCTGCTAACGTCATCAGGCCGCGCCGTGACGTCACAAACCGGCGCCAAGGGCGGGGCGAGGCCTGCGCGACGAGAGAGCGGCCGCGGCCTGCGCGGTTCCGTGGTGTCATGGTGAGTACGGCCCCGGCCCGGCCCGGCCCTTTTCCCCGGCTCGAGTCTCTCACCCCTCCCCGCTCTCACTGGTGCCTTCCGCAGAGCCATGGAGCCGGGGCGCCAGACGCTGCCGCTGGAGAACGCCTCCATCTTGTCCGAGGGCGCGCTGCAGGACGGGCACCGGCTCTGGATCGGCAACCTCGACCCCAAGATCACCGAGTGAGTGACGTTGTGCACGGCGCTGCACCCCCCGGTGCTCCCCGGTATTCCTACCGGCTGCCCCACCTCCCCCGCCCTCCCGCGGCACCTCCTTCCTCCCATCACCCGCCTCCCGCAGCGGTACCGCCCCACCGCCGCTGTTACTCGCATCGCTGGGCCCTGCTCCTCCTGCATCTGCAGCTCAGCGCTGCTGGACAAGGCATCATCTCCCTTCCCTGGTGTTTCCCCCTACTAGCCGCTGCCCTGCCCCTCCCCAGCTCTAACAGCCCTAAAGCCTCAGTTTTACGTCCCAGCGTTGGCCACCCTCCGGTCCCTGATGCTGGGTGTTGGACGGGTGAGAGTTTGGGGAACCTGCGCGGGTGATGCCCTCAGTAGCACACTTAGCTCTTGCCTCTGCCCCGCATTGGAGCGGGATGGTTGCCCACTCCAGCAAATTTGCTATCTGGTCTCTAATCCAGTGGCTTGTCTGCTAGGTGCTGCTGCCTGGTAGCAAGTGGCATGAGGGGCAGGAGTGTGTGATGGAGGAGGGTGGTGTATGAGTGGGGCATGTATGTGGTGTGTCCTGAGGACTGCGCTGGCCCACAGGGGCTGGGGACTCAGAGACCGGCATCTGATTACTGCACACAGCACTCTTGTGAGCTCAGGTTGAAGCTCAGAGGTTGGAAGCACTCTTGTTTTCTAGCCTATAGAATTGTTGGCATTTTAGGCTTGAAACTTTCAGAACGATGGAGATGTTTGCTTTGTTGTTTTTATGGTATTAGCTGTGGAATGTAGGTTGAATAGGGGAGAGTTACTCACTTGAGTAACCATGTAGTAATGAGGCAGGGCTTGGTGTGACTGCCTGCCTGTAGTGGATAAGTGCAAAAATCAAACACATGTGTATTTGTGTTTCTTGTTTTCTCCAGACTAGCTTCTGAACAAATGGGTCCTTGAAGATTCAGGACATTGGGTTAGTGTGAGGACAGGAGTAGTAGATGTTTGTGAAGACACTGGATCCTTCACTGATTGTTAGTGGTGTTTTTGAAGACTCTTTCAGTCTAGGTTCTTCAAATCTAGGCCAAACAAATAATGGCTTTTATAGGGCAAAATGTGCTTTTCAGAGCATGAGTGAAATGAGCTTTACAGGTTTCAATCAGCTTCTTGCATGGGCAGGCTATTCCAATTACTTATGCAGCTGTGTGAATTCACCAGCTGGGATGTGGGACTTGGGTACCAGGGCAGCCTTGCTGTTGGAGACTGTCTAGAGCAGTGTCACAGCTGTGACCAAGGGGCTTCATTCTCTAGCATTATCAAATCCAGAGTGCTTCCAGCTATTAAGTGTTTAAAGCTTGCTCAGGGATGACAGTGCTTGTTTCTTATTTCAGGATTTATAAGACTGTGTCTTGCTTTTATGTTTTGCTTTAAAGATGCCTGTTCGCTCCTACAAATCATATTGCAATCTCCATTTCCTTGTAAATGAGTTAAGGAAGAGGAAATTCCTTTTAAAACACTTTCTCAACGTAAAGACAGAGTGTGGTTTTGTGTCAAGTTAGTAAGGTTCTATGAATTATCTTGACCCCCTGCTTTCTTTTCCCAGGAGCTTGCATCACTGCTCATAGTTGCTCATCTGAGTGATCCCTGTTGAGATTACTAATCACATAATTAAAACCATACACCTGGAAACAAAAATTGCTGTTTCTTCATTTGCTGTTTTTATCTGATTTTTATAGGGCTGCCTCTGCAGTCTCTGTTGGAGATAGTGTGAGATGTAGACAAAGTAAAGAGTTAGCAGGGTTGATAACTGGTTGTGGCTTTCTTGAGCAGAAATGAGTTTAGAAAGTCTTGAGTTAATCAAAGACTTCCATTTGGAGAACAACCTATAGCTGCAATCAAGTGGGTTATGGGTAATGTACAGCTTGGAGCACAAGCTGCAGTGATAGGGACTGATATAGATGCAGGGCTGCCCACAAAGCACAGCCTGCAAGTTGATGGCTGAAGAGGTTATTGCACATACTGACTGTGATTCAAATGGGATCTTGGACATACCCTGTGAACTGAGGTATGGTGGGTCTTCTGATGGGGCCATTCTCTTTATCAGTAGTTTGTTTGGATGACTCCTGAGCAGAGCCTGGTGCATCATTTGTCTTCCAGTGCAGTTGGGTAGGAAATGTGCTGTGGCACAACCGTTTGTTCGTGTCGGTTCTGAGTGCTTCTGTACTGGGGAGAAAAAAAAAACATTGTCACAGAATGACAAAAGCATGCAGGTGGGAAAAGACCCTCAAGATCACCAAGTCCGACGAATAACCCTACTCTGCAAGGTTCACCCTAAACCGTATTTCCAAGGACCACATCCAAACGACTTTTAAACACATCCAGGGTTGGTGACTCCACCACTCTCCTGGGCAGCACATTCCAGTGCCTGACCACTCATTCTGTGATAAAAAATTCCTAATGTCCAGTCTGAACTGACTCAATTGCAGCTTGAGGCCGTTCCCTCTTGTTCTAAGACCTGTGAGAAGAGAGCACTGGCCTCTCCACAATGCTGTAGACAGCGATGAGGTCTCATTTCAGTTTGCTCTTTTTCAAACTAAACAGCTCCATGTCCTTCAGTTGCTCTTCATCAGATTTATTCTCCAGGCCCTTCACCAGCTTCATAGCCTCCTCTGCACTTGGGTCACCCATGTGGCAAACAGGGTAGGGCTGTCTCCTTTGCACATCCGTTTCTAAAGCCTTCTGCAACTTTTCAACATTTTGGACAGGCCAAAATTTCCTTTGCAGCTCTGCAGAATTTCCTTTGCAGCTGTACAGTTCCACATGCATATTGTCAGTTCCGTGTACATATGATCTGGTTTCCAGTAGCCTTTGAACGTCCATTCATTTTCTGCGGGTACGAAATCTGGGTGTTCAGCTTCCTTGGCTGTTCTGCCGCTTGTCTGCAATCCCATCTTGATGAGTTTCACCTAGAAAACAATGTGTGCAGGAGTTGTTGTTACAGACTCCTACTGACTCCCAGTGGGGCAGAATTCTTCGCAATAATAGGTTTTGCATGTGGCCCGGTCCCTTCGCGGCATCCTTGGGACGGCATTGTTCAGAGGAAGCCTTGCCTGTGTTTGAATAGCGCTCGGAGTGCCAGGAGGAAGAGTGGAGGAAAAGGAAATGGGGGTGCTGCTGGTTTGTCTCGCATTCACATCAGATGACAGGAAGTGGAAATGGAGGTTGGCTGCGGTGATCTGCGCAGCACGGTGGGGCCACATCTGCGTGAATAACTCCCAAGCTCTGGCTAACCCCAGGCGTTGCCATAGTAAAGCTTTTTACGTGTTCTCGCTTTGGGTTTTTTCCCAAGGCTTTGGGTTTTCTCTGGTAGGTCTTCCTTCAGTCCTGAAGTCCTCTTGGCTTGAAGATCTACTTATCGAGTTACTGTTAATGCACTCACTGCATTAATAGTAACAAATCTTAGTCACAGCCTGGAAGTTTTTACTATACCAGACTTTGGTTTTGAGCTCTTGCATGGAGAATGGGTGACCTGCAGTTGTCAGAATTGTGTGGGTGGTTGGTCAGTGGCATTTACATCATTTATGGACTAAAGATTCTGATAAAATAGATAATGTAGGTTGTCTTTAGACACCTGTTTTAAAGGAACAACTACCACTTTGCTGCTCAGAAAGTAGTATGTGAATGCAGAAGTTCTCAAAAAAGAGACCCACAGAGATCATTTTGAGTAGGGCAGCTGCAGGGTTTTGTTGCTCCTAACAGAATGCAAAGAGTCATCATTGCCTTTCCACTACCTCTGTAACTGCCAACAGGGGAGCAGCATTCTGATGTTAAGGATTTCATGTTCACAGTGTTAAAATTGCAAGTGCTTTTTGCAGTAATATATTCACAGAAACAAACCTGGGGTGGCTTTACATACTTTTGAGGCTTTCATATGCATTGTGTGTGTCCACAGACAGAGTTTTACCTGCACATCTGTGACCTCCTTGTGACTAGCTTGAGGTGCAGTGGTGAAACTTGGCTACCGTGTAACCAGCTCCTTTTTGCCCCTTGCTCTTCTATCTCCTTTGCCTTCTGAGCAGAGACTAAGTGTTGGTAGGCCTCCTGAAAGACCATGTGCTTCATCTGTGTTCTGGAAACCTTCCATAATCAATTACAATGTGCTTATGCCCCTGGGAGGTAACTTGGCCCTTCTGCACTGCTCCTCTGAACACTTGCTGCACCTTCACCTCTTTAAAAGTGCATATCCTGAATGTCCACCGTGACCCATCCTGTGGGATGACTCACGTTCCTGGAACTTTCTTGCTCCTGAAGCTTAACAAAGGGCTAAAGCCCTTTTCAAACATCCTATCAGGCTTTATTAGGAAAAATGTTGTCTGCTTTTCCTATTTGGACTGTCCCTAAAGTTGCCTGGTGTGAGGCTGTCTTGAACTATTCTGACCATTAACGCCTGTTTTTCTTTCTACTGCCTGGTGCTCCATCAGCACCTCAAGTTAGCCTGGAAGGCTTTCAGAGCACTGAGTGTTACTTTGCAAGCTGAATTTTTGCCTTAGGCTCTGGGACTTGGTAAGGAATGCTTTGCAGCCTGTCCTGACTTAAGATCCTCTTACTAAACCCTTAGACAATTTTTAAGTGTTATGGATGGAGTCAGGCAGTGAAACAGACACAGGTGTCATTTTCCTCTAGGTCAGCTAGTCTTGTTAAACACTTTGATCCCAGGGAACCACAAAAAGCTGGAAAGAACTTTTAGGATTAGATGTGGCCTGTACAACAAATGTGCTCCTTATTTTAAGTTGCTCAGTGCATTAGATACTAAGCAGACAGATTTACACTGGCTTTCCCAGTTTTATTGGAAACAGCACACTCCCCACTGGATGGCAGGAAGATAATTGGCTAAATAAGTGTCTGACTTTCATGTGTATGTCACTGAAAAACTGTCTGAGGCAGAAGTGCTGGCAGATTTGGCCTGGATGACACCGAAGTCTGTCTGGTGCTTTTTTTTTTTATCCCTTGCTGTCAATTCGTGGTTGCAGCTTGTTCTGCTTTATTCTGTCTTTCTGCTTTCCCGACTCTGCCAGGCATAGGGGACAGTGACTGCATCTTTGTAGGATGTGGCTATGACCTTGCCACTGCACTGATGCTGCTTTACACAGTGAAGGGTTGAGATTAGCAGTGTTTGTTCAGAGAGAGGAATACAGGGGATGGAGCTGCAGGTGGGCACCTTGAGGCTGGGGAGTGGGAGATGCAGTGTTTATACTTGAAAGTGGGTATGATTTAGAGAGATAGGAGGCAAAGCCCTCCTAGCCATTGTGTAATTGTCCAAAAGCCAACTGTTAAGAGAGATTCTGCACACTGGCACAGCTGGGAGGGAAGGTTTTTGCTTAGAGCAGTGTCTGAGAATGCATCTTGGATGCATAGCTGCTGAAGAGCTGTTGTGTAGGGCAGCCACCTCTGAGGGAGTTTGAAAATGGATGTATGGTGCAGCTGAACTGTTTACCTCACTGAATGTGAAAGGTGTGTGTGTTTTGGGGAGTACCTCTCTATCTTCTCACTTCCAAAGTGGTGAAAGGTATCATAAATGTCTTCTCTCCTCTTCAGATACCACCTTCTCAAACTCCTCCAGAAGTTTGGCAAAGTAAAGCAATTTGACTTTCTCTTCCACAAGTCTGGTGCTCTGGAGGGGCAGCCGAGGGGTTACTGTTTTGTGAACTTTGAAACCAAACAGGTATGTTACTTCCGTCTAAAATTCTGATTTAAATTACTGTCTTCTTCCCCCATCTTTTTCTCTTCTATTAATGTAAAGCTAAAACAGGAAGGCATAAATTAAATACCTTCTCCACACAAACTCACAAGACTCTTAACAGCTCCACTTTGTGACTGCTCCTGGAAGTAGCAATAGTGATTTCCTTTCTCTTCTCCTGTCTTTTCCTGAGTCCTGCTTTCTAATGCTAATCAGAAAGGACTAGTTTTCTAGTGAGCTGTTGTGATCCACACAGAGCCTTAGATCAGCTTACCAGACCACCTAAAATCAAGACCTGCTCTGAAGTCCTCCTATTTTTTCTTTTGACTTCATGAATGCACAAACACCAACTTGTGTTACACTGCCAGATGTACAACACCACACATCTGCAGCATCCTGGAGTCAGCTGTTCTGGGCTATCCATTTGGGCTTTTGGCTCTTATTACAAATCAACATTGCAATTCATGCTCACCTGCAATATTGACTTGTAGTTACTTTGTCATAATCCTGCTAGAATTGTTTGTAAGTCAGGAAGAACAGTGCCTTTGGAGATTGTGGTTGTGTGACCTCATCATTCTGCTGTACAGTTGCCTGTAAGGATGTCAGAAGAGCCTTGACACCATATGTTAACTCTAGAAGAGTATTCATTGCAACCTAAATCTTCAACTGCTGTCAATCAGATTTGATGGAAATGTCCCAAAACTGAGATTCCACCACTGAGCTTAGAGCCGAACTAAGTGCTTAATGACCCCAGTGCACACAAGCAGGACCTGGAATAAGCAGAGAGGTGTTAATGAACCACAAGTAATCACTGTAACGAGCCACAGTGTTTTCTAGAGAAACTCCTGGAGCAGAAGCCTCCCTCAGAATGCTTCTTTGTCCTCTCTGGTATTTTCAAATTTCCCGACTGTGTTCCTCATTTCCTCCCCCAAGACAAGTGAAAGAATAAACCAATAATGCTGATAAAATTCTGGTTCCTCGGCTGTTGAAGACTTTCAGGGATACTCATGGACTGGGATACAATGGGATAAACTTTCCCTGCTGCCAGTGAGCTGTACTTAGAGAAGCCTGAATAAAAAGGAGAAAAAGCTCTCTACATCTGAGCTGGTTTTGACTAAAGATGTGGTTTGTTTACTGAAGTGTCTTCCTGTGCAGGAAGCAGAGAAGGCGATCCAGTGTCTGAATGGGAAGCTGGCCCTTTCCAAGAAACTGGTGGTGCGATGGGCACATGCACAAGTCAAGGTGAGCTGCTGCTTGTAAAAAATTTCACTTGCAAAACTGAAAACTTGCTTTTGATAAGCATTGCTTCTTATTATTATCTTAGCCTGGCGAGGTAATTTCAGTCTATTCTAGGAAATGCTATTAAGAATCTGCTGTGTCTCTTGTCTACCCAAGGTGTGCTGGATTAGCTGTAAGAATAGGCCATTTAACCTGATGTTCTTTGTGAGGGAGTTTCCAATCAGAGCACTGTGAACTGATTACTTCTATAAATATCTAGGATTTAACTTCTTCCAAAGTTACTGAGTGATTGGCTGAGAGTTTGACTCCTTCTCTTTGTGGTTTTGCTCCCTTTTTGGATGGGAGATGCATGGAAATTCCTAATTACTTTGCTATTTTGTTCCACTTCTGAAAGCACTTATGTGGCAACAGCTCTAATTACATCTGACTTTAAAGCAATGTATTTCATATCTTAGCTAAATATCCTTTTATTGCTTGCTCTGCTGCATGAAACATCAGGTTTTTCATGTTAACTTAGTACCTTCTGTAACATCCTTGTTTCAATATTTAAAAATTATTATCTTGTTTCTCCTGCAGTTATTTACAGTCTGGTATTTGATAAAGCAGTTCATTTTTAATAACTTCCTTTGCAGAGAAATGAATTTGAGGGGAGGCAAGGGGCACCTGCCTGTTGCTGTTTGCCTTTGGGTAGTTTACTTTTGGCCTGTGTCAATTATCCTACGAGCAGCTTTTGACCTTTTCTTTTCTCAGTTATACTAGTGCATCTGTTTTGGATGCTGGAGAAACCCAAACAGGTATCTTTGTTGAAGGAGACCATGTTGTTTTAATTACTGGCTTCAAGGGATCCAGGCTCTTGTCAGCACATCCAAGCTTGGCCAAATTAAGCCTCCATTTTCTTTAGCTCTGTAGCTACTGGAGTACCACGTGCTTCTGGATGCCTGAAGAGTGATCAGGCCATAAAAGTAGTTTCAGCCAGGGGAGTGAGTGTCTGCTCAGCTAGGAGTTCGGTGGGTAGCTGAGTGCATGGCTGTCCCAGGCATGGTGGATAAGATGCATAAACAATCAGTTCAGTTTGCATGGCATTTGCAATCTGCGAATGGAAAGATTTAACAGCACACATCTTTGGCTTATTGGAACAAGTGTTTATTACAGGCAATGCCAGTGCCATGCTAAGTAGCTTTAAGATGAGTGGCCAAAGCTCACCAGCCACTGTCAGTCTGAGCAGCTTTGCTGAAAAACAAGCCTGACCCTGTGCCAAGTGAAATAAGGAAGCCGAGCACTGCAAATAGTTCAGGAGGTCCGTTGCCCACAGAGATGACAGACTCGCAAGAAAGGAGCTGGATTCTAACTGGTCTTTTTTAATTCCAGCATTGCACAGTTCCATGCAGTTGTGTGCTTGGCTTAACCTTCTAGCTCTGCACAAAGTATTATAGCACAGTAATTAGCTTAACATTTTCCACCTTTTCTCCATGTCTTGTGTAGAGAGGAACAAGAAGTGGCAAGACAGGATGAGGTTTAAGAATCGTAGAATGGTTTGGGTTGGAAGTGACCTCCAAAGGTCATCTAGTCCAACCCTGCTGCAGTGAGCAGGGACATCCTCCATTAGATCAAGTGGCTCAGAGCCCTTTTGAGCCTGACCTTGAGTATTTTCAAGGATGGGGCTTCAACTACCTCCCTGGGCAACCTGTTGCATTAAGTGTTTGGTACCACAATTTACGTTCCACATTGGTACTAAACAAGTAGTGTGGTTGGGAGTTGTTTCAGTGTTTGGCCACCAGAATCATTTTCAGCAAAAGCTAAAAGTCTGAGGTGATGCTAATCCAATTTTAAAACACATCTGTAGGAAAAAGTTTGTTTGTAATTCCAGCTGACTTTAGTCCTTGGTCTCTTGTTCACAGAGATATGATCACAGTAAAAATGAGAAGATCCTTCCAATTAGTTTGGAGCCATCTTCCAGCACGGAGCCACCTCAGTCTAACCTAAGGTAGGAGATGGAGTGGGTGAGAGACAACTGAACTGTGAGAGTGGCAGGGAACAAACTGCTTTTAGGAAAATCTAGAATTGTTGGTGTAACGTTTGTGTTAAAAATCTAACATTGGAGAAAAGCTGCTTTCAGAACAGCTTCAACTGTAAAGTAACTAATTTGATATGGGACACTTTAGACTTAAATTCATCCTCTAACATGGGAATCTGCTAGGGCAATAGGAAAAGAAAGAGATGGAGAGAGGAACTGGGAATCGCAGTGTTCCAGCTGCTTGGCCAGAATGTGCTTTGCACGTCTTTGTGTGAAATGCATTGAGAGGCTTTGTACTTAAGTATTTTGCTTAATCAAATTAGTCAAGAGCAATAATTTCTACTATAATGGCAAAAAGATTGAAACAGAATGCCAGCTAGTATTTCACAGGAAACTAAAGTATTTTTTCTGCCAGCATTAGGGCTGATAGGTCTTCTCTGTGGGATGTGGTTAAATTCTGCAACCTCTCAGTTTACCTAAAGCATGTAGTGCTGCTTTGCTAATTCAGTTCAGTTGAAAGAGTGCGTGATTTTCCCTCTGTGGTCTGTCAGTGGAACCCTGCAAAGAACCAGGACTAGGGATAATGAATTTGCCTACAGATAAAATGAGCTTAGGATTCAGAAGTAACACACGACGAAGTGACAAGCAGAGTCATGCAGGCACTGAGCTGTGTCAGTGGTATGGAGGAGCTGTTTTAGTGGGAATGGGTGCTGCAAGAAAACACAGCAGAAAAGAAAATGTTCCATGGTCCATACCCAATGGAGGGTTGTGAATAAGGAAAGGAATTTGGGGTGTAACCTAGGATAGCTTCTCCCTTTGGGACAAACCCTGCTAATGCTGAAATAATGTTTCTTCCTGACCTAATTAGAGTCTGGGGTTTTCCCATCCCGAGCAGTCTTGTAGCTGGGAGGAAGTCTGGCTTTCATTTCTCTGCTGTTTCCAGCAGCCTCATCTGAGCAGTGCTCTGCTGCACATGCTCAGACCTCTTTAAATGACATCATTTTGCATGAAGTAGGAAGCCTCGTTGTGTTCTTGTCTCTCTCAGTATCGTCAAGAAAGTGCTGAGTAGGTGCAAAGGCTGTTATTTTGTGGTGCAATGATATATCTCAGAGGAGCTGAGGTTTGAAATGAAGTAATGCAGGCTTTGAGCAGTAGATTCCTGCTTGAGCGTGCAGTACTGGGGGCTGCCTGGCCCCTCCTCGTGTGACTGAGTATTCACATGTCAACAAAACCCCTGAATTGCTGCAGTCAGATTCCATGCTGAGATCAAGCTCAATTTCTCTTCTGCTTTTCCTCTTTCCAGTGTCAGTGCAAAGATAAAGGCCATTGAAGCCAAGCTGAAAATGATGGCAGAAAACCCAGATGCGGAATACCCTGCAGCACCTGTTTATTCTTACTTCAAACCGCCAGAGAAGAAAAGGACTACTCCTTATTCCAGAGCTGCCTGGAAATCTAGAAGATGATGCTTATGAACGGATAATGGTAGCAAGAAACACTGCTTTGTACACCTGGAGTCCTCCAATGCTTTTGTACTTTGTAGAGCGAGAAGGATGCTGCCACCTGAGCAGAAGGCCGCCGCACGGAGCGCGGTGCTGTGTGACACCTTAGGTGGTCTGCTGAGCGCTTCTTGCTGCCAGCACAGCTCGCAGCTGAGCGCTGTTCAGAAAAGTAGGTTCCCTTCAAAGCCTCTGATGAACATGCAGACAACCTCTCGTTAGTGTGCATTCATTAGCAAGATTAGAAACAGTAACCAGTCTGTGGAGTAAAGCACATCCAAAAATACTCCATTTAACTGATTACTTTTTAAAGTATTTTTGAACAAAAAAAGTATTCCGATTCCTGTTTTTAATGGAGGGGAAGCACTTGGTTTTGATTAACGTTCTGTAGTCACCATGGAAAACTTTTTCATTTCAATAAAACTCATTTTTAAATAGATTTTTGCGACACTTTTAGTAACTGTGCATGCAATATTTTATATGCACCGAAGCAGACTTATTTTGCATTTCCATTTGCAAGTTTTAAGGTGTTACTTTATGATATGTTAACCTTAAGGTGATGACGCAGCACAGGTATTTTTGCTGTCTTTTAGGCTGTAGGTGTGTACCTCTGTGTTGGAATTAATTATTGTATTTATACACCGCTGAGGTTTGTGCTGTGCCCTAAGCTCCAGAGCGCAGCCGTAGCATATCTTGCGTTTGCGTTCTGTAATCCCCTGCAGTGGCAGCTCTTCAGAAACCAGATGTGACAGCGTGAGAATAACACTGCAGCCTCTGAGACATCTGTCAAGCACATGACCTCAGCTTTTGCCCACCAGCCAGTCCAACTTCTGGTTTTCACTGGCTGGTAAAGGTGGTCACTTGCCCCTTGGTGTAAAGTGTTTGTGGTTAAATGGTTCTGCTGCGTGCTAAGGATCATCTGCACAGGGTGCTTAGTTTACAGGTCTGATGGGCAGTATTTTGCTTAAATGCTTTGATCTGCAGCACGTTCTTCTCCCTAAATGTTTTCTGCAAAATTGAAATTGTAGGGAAAAACCTTGCCTGGCAGCAGTTCTGAGTACACACAGTGCTGTGAGTGCATGTGCAAGGGGGCTGTTGGAGAACAAGTGTGCTCATGGTCAGATCTTTGCTGCTGTTTGCTCTCTCTCTAGCCCTGGTAGTGGTGAATTGTCACCTAGTTGCTGACTCTTGAGTTCCTTCCCCAGACTAGTTAACAGTGGTCTCCAACAAGGGGAGGAAAATAAGCCCCTGGTTTCTGTACACAGGCCTTGCTCATTGGCATAGCAGAGTAAGGTTTGTATTCCTGCAACGGTGCACCTACCTCTGAGCAGAGCATGCTTCCTGCCTCCGAACCGAGCGCCTGGAGCAGAGCTGTGCATGTCTGATGGACGGATTGTTAAAAGCCTGAACTGTTCAAAAGTAGCCTTGTGCTGTTAAATGTTTGCTTTCTAGTTTTTGGGTACCTGAGTAAAGAGAAAAGTAGTGTCTTTGGGAGTCGTACCCCATGAATGTCAGTAACACCGGTTTACATTCTTGTGTGAACAGCTGTATTTTGTTCTTGAGTGGTCTGAGGTTTGTAGTTGTCTGGGGCTGTGTGGTATTCAGAACACCAGTCAATTCTATTTCTATTAGGATATAGAAAATAACCTCGATTCAAATCAGGTATGTGGTTGTCTTCCTGTCAGAAACATACTTTGCTATTTATTTGTATTTAAATGCAATTTGTTGAAATCCTTATGGCTCCAAATAAACGTTTAAAATGCTTGTTTTCCTCCAGGAAAGCGAGGGTGACGAGCAGGAAGTGAGGGTGGTAAATGCTTGGCACCAGCCGAAGTAAACTGATACAAATCTGGGGACAATAGCATCAGTCTTTTTGAAAAAGTTATTTTATTTTTTGCACTGCCACAGTCACTAACAGAAGTGCCTTGTCTGTCACTTGGCCAGAGTCAAACCGGAGCAGCTTTGCTGCAGGTTAGTGTTTGTGTGTGCAGCTGCCGCCAGTCTGCCAGGCACTTGTGCTGCCTGCGCATCCCGGGAGCTCTGCAGCTTTCCCAGGGCCCTAGCAAGTGGCAGCGCAGCACATCCAGGGAGTTTCTAATCCTGGAGCTAGGTGGGGGTAAATGTTCAGTAAACTTTTTTTTTGTGAACAGCAGCAGCATATCACAATACACGTTTGAAGAAGTGTGGCGTCAGTGTGGTGGAAGATGCAGCTGGCTCTGCAGCAGTAAGTATGGATGTTGGCAGGCTGGTGGTGGAAATGAGAGGTGGGCTTGGGCCCAGCTTCCCAGAGGAGTCTGGGGTCAATTCTTGTCTCCAGCATTCAGTTCTGTCCACTTAAATGTTTCCTTGGTTCCCCTGCATTTCCAGCAGATCTCTGGGAGACGGTGGGGTTACCAAGGAAAATGTTGACTGTCTTCATGGTATGGGTTTTTCCTCAGCAATATTCCTACCTACTGTGAGATTCAGGTGGGATAGGTATGAGATCATGTTGTCACAGGAATGCATCCAACCCCAAATCTCAGCATTCTGGTTGGTTGCTCAGTGGCATACAGCCTTCTTGCCACTGCCTTGTTTGAGCTCCAGCACTGCTGTGAGGAATGTAGTGGGGTAAGAAAGGGGATGAAGTTGGTGGTAGGACCTGGAACTCCACCACTTTTAATTTCCTGAAGCAGTGCTCCTGGTGCAGGCAGCAGCTGTGTAACGTTTTGGAGATCTACCTGCTTTCAGCAAGCAGAGGAGGGGAACCTCTGGAGCACCAGGGAAGGGCAGAGGCTGTTCCTGAGCCTGTTCTGACTGTGGCCCCCAGGTAGGAGAGCAGAGGAAACCATCAGTGTTAGAGCATTATGCCGTGGCCCCTACCGCCCTGTATCCTGCTTGGATGCAAAACGCGATCCTGGTCCCCCTCCACAGACAGTGCTCGTGGCTGAGTCCCTAAAATCTCCTACGTGTTTCTTCTGGAGCAGCTGGAGCTGATTCAGACCCTGCCAGCGTGGATGGGTGGTTGAAATTGTCCTTTCTCAGCACTGCTCCTCCGCACTTGTCCATGTGCCCCGTTGCTCTGCAGAGCCCGGGAGGGGCGGGAAGGGCCTAGGCTGAGTTTCCGAGAGGTTTCTCGGCCTTTCTTGCAACCTCAATGTTTAAACCTAATGTCTTGTATTTATTCTAAAATGGCTTTCATCTGATTTCCCTCTCGGTTAACAATTTAGCTGTCAAAATCAATAACAGCGAGGATCCATCCCCGGCCGCCATCAGCTCACGTTACCGTCCTGCAATTACCCCGTGGTGGAACCGCTGCCGGGGCTTTGCCGGGGAATTATCAGGTTACTAATGAAGCCCGGGCAGAGGCGGGCGGCCAGACGCCGCGGTGCTGGGTGCACCCGATCCCGCCCCGCAGGCAGCGGGGGGAGGCTCCGGGCCGC
>VWZI01015448.1:1601718-1619664 GCA_013396835.1 Psilopogon haemacephalus
TCGCAGGTGAACAACCTCATCTGGCACGTCCGCTGCCTGGAGTGCTCCGTGTGTCGCACCTCGCTGCGGCAGCAGCACAGCTGCTACATCAAGAACAAGGAGATCTTCTGCAAGATGGATTATTTCAGGTAGGCGACACGGGCTGCAGGGCAGCTCCGCTCCGAAGCCCCGGCTCCGGTGGGGCTCAGCATCCTCGCCGGTTGCTGAGGAGGCCGAGTCCACCTTGGTGCTGACGGGTAGAAGGTTTGAAAAGCCTCTAGGCTGCATCCGGGGGAAGAAGCTTCTCCTCGGGGCAGCGGGAGGACAGGGATTTGAGGTGCAGCTCCATCACCTCCCGGAGGAGTTCCTCCCGGAAAGGTTCCTGAGCCACTCCACCTCGCTGTCGGGGTGTCTGTACCCCTCAGCCAGAGCTGTACGGGCCTCCCCGAGCCGCGGCACTGCGGCGGCAGACCCTCCGGTTGTGCGACGGGGAATTGTCCCCTGGCCCAGGGACGTGCCCGCTGAACGGCACAGCCCCGGGATCTGCCAGGAGGCGAGCTAATGTGCATCGAGCGGACTGTGGTGCGGGGAGGCTCTCGGAAACCTCCGTCCGGGATGCAGCACCGCAAATGCCGAAGCATCTGTGGCAGGAGTGTGTTAAAGAACCGAAACAAATTACCAGCACCGCAAGACCCCCACTAATTGCGGCCGGGCCGGGGCTCGCCGGGTGCCATTGGTTTCGATCCAGAATCGCATCCCCGGGGGAGTGTGTTCTGCAGAGAGGCTTCGACACTTTTTCGGTTTTGCAGCTAGGAGTTTTCTCCTAGAAGAGTGGTATGAGGGGATAGACGATCTTGAATTCTTAACCCGAGTTTAACTAAATATCCTAGCCCCTCGCTCTGATTTTCCTCATCCCACCAGGATGAAGGAATACGGTTTGCCTCGGGAGGAAGGGGAACCACGATCCAGGAAATGGGAATGACCCCAGCGGGGGCGCGGGGGGCTCGGCAGCATCCTCCTGCCGCGTCCAGCAGGGCAGTGGAAATACCTTTGAGATTTCTTCAGTATTTTTTTCATCGAGAGGGTTTTCACGTACCGGTTATCCATGGCTCCGTACGCCGCTTCGCGAGCTCCCAGAGCCGGATCAGTCCCCGAGGGGCTGCGGCATTCCTCTTTCTTCGCCCTCGTTTTTGTTATTTTTCTGTATTCTTATTTTTAAACTGTTATTTATTTGTGGTTTCACTGAAACCTCATTAATTTTTAACAGGAAGGTTTAGGGGTGTCAGCGGTGCCGTTGTGCTGCTTCGGGGCACTTCCAGCGTTTTCATTAATTAATAATCGTTCCGATAGCATTAATGATTTTTTTTTTTTTTTAAAGAGCGGCATTTCCAAAAGCGGTTTTAAAACACCGGCAGGGTCTCTAAACTGCCTCCGGGCAAGTACAGCCAGTAACAGCTGTTAAAATTAATCCTGGTTAGCCGAAAGTCCCCTCGCAGCCCCCTCGCTCCGGCGGAGCTCTGCGGGTCCTGCCGCCGGCATCGGGGATGCCGGGGCAGAACCAAAACGAAAATCGCTGAACGGGCGGCGGGACACCCTCGATTCCTGGGCGGCTGGTTCGGGGAGGCTGCCAAGCCGCTCTTGGAACTTGACTTTTGCACAGAAAGATGGGGTTTGAGGAAGGAGTTGTTCTGGGGATTTTTGGTGAAACGTGGTGCAGAGGGAGCGGCAGCGCTGGGAGCTGGCCGGGCGCTGGGCCTCTCCTCTCGCCCGAGCCCGTCCATGACTCTCGGCCGCACTCCGGGCGGGCCCCGATTGCTGCCCGCGGCGGACAGCGGAGGAAGGTCGCTTCCGTCGTTCGCGGGCGGAGCCGCCGGGTTGAGCCCCGTCGTCGGGATCGATCTGTGGCCGGGAGCCGCTGGCTAGAGCCGAGAGGGGTCCGAGCAGACCTTTCTTGGCTGCTCCCGTGGCAAACCCGGCTCGGAGGGCGGCTCGCCCGGCCCCGGCACTCTCCCGCCCCACGGAGCGTCCTGGTCAGCAGGCTGCTGAGCCCAGGATAGCCGGGACCCAGAACTAGGCAAAGGACAAATCTGCCTTGTGAGATGGGATTTGGGGTTTGGTATTTGTCATTTACTGCAGATGAAGTGTGAGGCTGTTGTGCTTTTCTAAGAGCAAAGCATAAAGCTCATCCTAGCGTGTGCAGGGCTGTGGAGCCAAGGCAGATGGCAATGGGTGGTGAGATGCTCTCTGCACACGGCGGCTTTCATCCTACCAGCGCTGATACCCTGGGAAGTGTGGCTGGGTTTGGGTAGCTGAGACTGGGCTGTTCGGCCTGGGGTCATCCATGGACACTGCCCCAGTGCCCAAGATAGAGCATGTTTGGGCCTGGTCTGTCTGACCTTCCCTTCCTGGTACATGTGAGGGGCTGCGTAAGTGCTGTCACTGCCACGGCTCCGTGGCCTTGTGTATGTTTTTGAGCAAATGCTGCTGTTTCCTGTGTCTTGTCAAATAATTGCATTTGGCATCTGTGGCTTCAGTGCTTTGAGGAGAACCAAATTAAAATTTGAGCTCATTGAGCAGAACATTGTGTTCCTGGGTGATGTGAAGGCTGCTCACAGCCAAGCTTACGCGGCTCTGGTCAAGGAAGGCCTGATGTGATCTGGTTCTGATTCCCACTGTGACTCTTGTGGCTCACTGTCTCACTGGGCAGCACTTTTGCGCACAAGCATGGAGACGCTGCCCCTGGTCTGTGTTCCTGGGGCTTGGCACAGCGAAAGAGCTGTGCCAGGGGAGGGCCAGTGCCTGCAGCCAGTCTGTAGCTCAGATGGCCTCTGTCACCCTCACCATTGTGTCCCACTAGGATAATGCTTCAGCTGGAGCACTGTTATGCTCAGTGTGGAGATGGATTCACTACAGCAACCTGCTGCTGATCTGCTGTGTGATTTGGTGTGGTGTCTAGAAACCACAGCTGACTCCAGGAGCTGTACTAGGGGCTTGCTATGGAGCAGGTCTGGGAGGGAACTGGGGTCCTTGTTACTGTGGGTGGCTCAGGCTGGCCCTTGCCCTGTTGCTGCAGACAGGGCTGTACAGTAGGACTCAGGGAGTGGTGCCACCTGAGTGCAAATGGCATGTAAAAGCTAGGGTGCACTAGAACATTCTCCTGCCTCTGCTCTTCCCACACCCCAGATGTTGCAGTTGCCCCTGCGGGAGGCAGGATGAGCATCTCTGAAATGAGTCTTTCCAGGATGAGTCTTTCCTGGTAATGTTGTTGGCAGTTTACATCTCCTGATGCTAGCAGTCATGGACAGCCAGCAGCACCTAACCACAAAACATGTGTGTGGAGGCTGAGCTGATTGCTCTGGCAGATGTTGGTGATGCCCCATCCTGTGCTGTGGCGCTGGGCTCACAGAAAACCTCTAGCTCTGTCTCCTTCTGCAGTATGGCCCTGTCCCCATCCTTGTCCTTGCTATGCAGATGGCAGGAGCCATGGGATAGTCCTCCCCTGGTGCCCTGCAGCCCCTTGGTGATGGGTCTCACCGGACTATCACTGCCCTGTGAGTGGCGAATTAAAGCCTGGTTTGCTTCCACTGTCATTGCTTCTAGAGGCGATGGGTCAAGGCAGCTGCTCGTAGACATTTATTTCCCCATTCCCGTGTTGCTGGTGCTAGCAGTCCCTGCCGTAATGGTCTCTGCTGCGCTGGGTGAGAGTGAGTGCCCATGCCTGGCCCCAGCTCACCTTGCTTGCTGTAAAACCTGGTTGCTGCGGTTGGTGCTGGAGGCAGATGCTGGCCAAGAGCAGCGTCAGTGCTGCAGCCTGCACATCCTTCATGCCTACATCTGCCTGCCGAGCCTCGATCTCTTGTGGGGAACTGCTTGTACCGAGGTTCGGCAGGCAACAGTGATGCCAGCCCCTGCCTGTGCTGGCTGCCATAGCCCCAGAAACTCTCATCAGCCCCTGCCTTGTTCCCTAGGAACTGTCACCAGTCTAAGTGACTCACGGTGTCCCAGGGGACACCATACTCTGGGGCTAGGGATGCCTGGGTGTATCCCCCAGTCCCTAACTGGTGTATGGTGTGGGTGTGTGACTTTTCCTGCACAGTGCCCTGAGTCCCAGTTTCTCCTTGGTCCTGGAGTTGCTGGGACACGCTCATCCCTGTGCTGTGCCCCACCTCCCTGCAGCAGGCTGTGATCCAAGTGGGGAGCAGTGATTACCACGTGCTGTTAGCTTGGTGAGCCTGCCCCTCGTTTGATAGCGTTCAGCAAGGATGACTGTTTATATAGCACATTGTTCAAAGTAATTCAATTTACAGGAATGATCTTTACTTCTAAATAAAAAATTAATACAGTTCTTTTGTTTGTGCGTTTATATAAACTAGCTGGCACAAAGTCAGTTTACAACGTTCCCATCTGAACTAAATTAGTGAAGTCTCTTAGCTAAGTCTCTGTATAATTTCAGCACAGAAATGTCCTCTCTAAAACAGTGGTTTTTTGTTGTTTTTTTTTCTTTTTTCTCCCCCCCCCCCTTTTCTTGGTCAGTGATGGTCAGGCTGAATAACTGAAACCTTTTCTTCCTCCCAAATAGTTTTGCAATTAGTAATGGCAGTGCATGATGGCCTTTCTGCATCTCGCTGAGCCCACGGTGGGCAGCAGCTCTGTGGCATGGGGTCAGGCACAGGCAGTGAGTGGCAGCTACCATGGGCTGATGTGGGACAGGGCTGCTTGGATTCACTAAAAGCCAGGGGTTTGCTGAGCAGTGTTTGTACCCTGCAGGATGTCTGTGCTCTGCAGGGTGTCTGTTGGTGGTCCGTGGCCTCAGTGTTCTGTGACTGCACTGGGAGATACTGGAGCTGCTCAGGCAGGGGTGACAGTGGGCAGCATGGGGTTAAGGACCATGCAGTGCCCAGCTGCAGCGTGGGGTAGAGTGGGACACCCCAGGAAGCCTGAAGCAATGGTGGGTGCACTGGGAGTGCATCATGGCTCTGAAAGGAGCTTTGTCAGATCCAGTGCCAGCTCTGCGGTGATAGAGGAGATGCTCACTTATCCCCTACCATTGTTGCTGCTGCTTGCTGCGTTTGTTATTTTAAGCAGCAGTTAGACTAAAATGCAGAAGCCAAATGAAGGCCATGGCTGACCTGTCTGCAGGCAGCAGGTCCTGGTAGGCAGCAGCTGGAGGTGCAGGGCCACGTCTGCAGCTCCCCTCTGTCAATTGTCTCTCTTGGCTGGCAGCGTCCTGGCAGAAATGTTTTTTTTTGGAAGCGCACAATCACCCAGTGCCCAGAAACTGCCTGTTTGTTGCCTTCTCACTACACTGAGCTGCTTTCCGGTGTAAGTCACTCAAGTGCAATCGCTGCCCTCTTGCAGCGAGGAGACTCCTGGTCGAAGGAAAAAGCAGATGCATGTGCCTGTACGTGTGAGGAGAACACACATGGTTTGATTTATGGCAGTGGGAGAGGACCGGCTCCGACACAGTTTCCATTCGAGTCTCACACAGGCTGTTATCAAAAGCAAAAGCCCAGGGGCTGGGAAGCTGATTCACGGAGCTGCGTCACCTCAGCCCCTTGGTCATGTCTGGCACCACGGGCTCACGGCGAGTCACACCCTGCTCCTATCCACACTGCTGCCTTTGCCAGTGCCTGTTCCACCCTCCCACGGAAGAGTGGTGCCGGTGGGACCATTTCACTGCAGGTCTTTCTCTGCGTGGATGCTGTGGGGTTTGGGATGGATGGGGAGAGTGACAAGGCCAGCAGCAGCGCCCACGTCCCAGTGTCGCGCTGCCTGCCCTCACCCTGCCTGCCCTCACCCTGCCTGCCCTCACCCTGCCTCTTTTTCTCCCGCAGCCGGTTTGGTACAAAGTGTGCTCGCTGTGGCAGGCAGATCTACGCCAGCGACTGGGTGCGGCGGGCGCGGGGCAATGCCTACCACCTGGCCTGCTTCGCCTGCTTCTCCTGCAAGCGGCAGCTCTCCACCGGCGAGGAGTTCGGCTTGGTGGAGGAGAAGGTGCTGTGCCGCATTCACTACGACACCATGATAGAGAACCTCAAGAGAGCGGCGGAAAACGGTAGGCAGCCTCCGTGCCGCGGCCGTGGCCCTGCCCTGCGGACCTGTGGGGCTGACGCTGCTCCCTGCACTGAACTCCATCACAGGGTGCTGGGGATGGTCCTGTTGTAAACGTGTGTCATCTGGGGAGGGGAGGGCTTGAAAGTGAGGCCCTGGGCTCACAGAGGGCTCATGGAGGTGGCCAATGTGCCTGGCAGACCTGTGTACTGCCGGCAGTGCTGGGGACAAGACCATGGTCCTGCGCAGCCTGGTGCGAAGTGCCTGAGGAAGCTGCTGGGATTTTGAGGCTGTGAGTCATGATTTCAGAAGGTGGGAAAGCTGGCCCTCTGACAAAACCTTCCCATCACTTTCCACCCACCCTGCCTGCCTGGGGATGTGCCTCTCCCAGCTGGACCACACCACTGCTGTCCCCACTGCGGCGTGCTGTGAGCAGCCAGCCAGCCTCTGCTTTCCCAGTCAGGTCTGTGACACTGAGGTCACCCAGTGCTGTAGCTCCCAGTCCCTTAGGCCAAGCCTCATCCTTCTAGTCTGGCGATGGCTAGAGAGATGCTTGGAGGAACATGTCAGTGGGGACAGTCTCATGTGGTGCACAGGGAAAACAGGTAGTGGCAGGGGCTGTCCTGTGTTGTGAGACACCTGAGAAATGGCAGTGGCCACAGCTCAGGAGACAGACAACCTCCTGGGCTTCGTGCTGCAGGAGCTCGCTCATGCCCAGGGTAGGAGGGAGCTTGGCTGGGCTCTGCCTATGGGTTTTTTTCCGTCTTGTATCTGTGCCTGTGGAGAGTGATGACCATGGCAGCTTCAAGGATGTTTGCTTTGAGCACATGCTTTTGTTCCCATGGCCTTGTGCCCAGGACCCTGCTGGGGCATTGCCCCTGACTGGGAGCTGGGCTCTAACCTTCTGCAACACTTGCTAGTGCTTGGTGGGCACTGGGAGATAAATGCCATGTCTGGGCACATGGAAACCATTAACCACCTGACATGAAAATAATCAGTATTTCTGTTTGCAGTGGTGAGTAAGAGAATGAAAACAGAGTGCCCAGCAGATCTGGGAGGGTCCCGGCTCGGGACATGGCTTGCGGCAAGTTGCCTCATATGGTTGGCTGCTGTGAAGGCGCAAGCAAGGTGGTGGGGAGCAGGGATGGAGGGGGAGAAGCTGTGTGGCCTGGAGGAGCAGGCTGGTGTGAGGATAGCAAAATCTGTCACCAGGGGGTCCTGCAGATCTGTCGCCCCAGCCAAGGGCTGAAGTGGTGGATTTGCTGCTGCTCTCAAGGACTTGGTGGTGTGGGCTGCGTGGATGTCTGTGTGCGAGTGTCCTCTCGTTTTGAGAAGGGGACAGGAATCACTTAGGAGAGCTGCAGTTGCTGCAGAATGAGAGCTGTGCTCCCCTCCTCCAGTAATTACCCAGCAATTTCTTCTGCACATGAGGTTTTACATACAAGAAAAATAAACAGATGTTGCTGAAGTCAGAGTCCCATTCATCATCCGAAAAGAACATGTCAAACTATATGAGAAAGTCCTTCAACTCCAGCCAAGACAATCACAGCCCAGTCCAGCTTGCAGAGCATGTGCCGGCTGGTGCAGGCGCATCCTGGGAGCGGGGCAGACGCCAGCCCTGCTCAGGCATCTTCTCTCATCCATCACTCCTTGGTGCTTCACCCGCACCATCAAGAGGGCCTGGCATGACAAGCTGTGGCAGGGACCCAAGCAAGGGACGAGCAACCCTGCCTGCAGCTGCCTTGCCCACAGGCTCCATAGCTGTGCAAGCATGGCTGGACAGTCCCTGCCCAGCGCATCCTCCTTCAGTGTGCTTGCTGTCTAGAGCCTGGGAATCACATTCAGGCCTGTGACCCACAAGGCTATGGAGGTGGTGCTGCTCCTGGTGCTTCTCCAGGAGGAGAAGTTTGAGGTGGATTTGAAGGATTTGGGCTTGGTGCTTGGGGCTGCGATTTAGGGTGAACTTTGTAGAGTAGGGTTATTGGTTGGACTTGGTGATCTTGAGAGTCTTTTATAAGCTGAACCTTTCTGTGATTTGGGACTAAGGAATGAAAAGACCTTTGTAACAACTGATGGAGGCAGTTCCCATGGGGGAAGATGAGTGAGGTCGCAGGGAGCAGGAGTGATGGATATTGGTGAGCTCTGTGGAGGCAGAGTTCCCTTGTGAGCCATTTCTTGGAGGCTGTGGACAGGTGCTGGACACAAGTCAGGGCAACAGGACTCCAGTGCTTTCCTTCACACATCATACTGACACCCATCTCCTGCTGCCATCTCCCCATCCCTCATTGCCTGCAGCTTCCAACAACTTGCTGTATTTTTTTTTACTGCAATGGTGACCTCCTTGAGTGGTGTCTCCTTCCTAGCACATGGAGGGGCTCAGCAGCCTGCAGCAGCTGCTCAGCAGTGCTGCCCATTCTGCTCTTTTTGCAACTGCCTGCAGGAAGGCAAGCTGTGGGTGTCCCGTGCTGTGATGCCAGTCTTGTTTTCCCTCAATGGAGCAGCTTTTGCCTGTGGGGGTGGCAGGCAGAGAGTTGGGCAGGGCAGTTGCTGGCCTGTGACACGTGGAGCTTCTCTCTTGTAGGCAATGGGATCACGCTGGAGGGGGCTGTGCCCTCGGAGCAGGACAGCCAGCCAAAGCCAGCCAAGAGGGCACGAACCTCCTTCACCGCCGAGCAGCTGCAGGTAGTGGGACTGGGCCAGGGGAGTCAGAGGGGCTGTAGCTCCCCAGCCTCATCCTGACCCTTTCTCTCCTCTTCCTCTGCCCAGGTGATGCAGGCACAGTTTGCTCAGGACAACAACCCCGACGCACAAACGCTTCAGAAGCTGGCAGACATGACAGGGCTCAGTCGGAGAGTCATTCAGGTGAGGAGTGGGCAGGGGGTGGGCACCATTGGCCAAGCAGCACCAAGCTGGGCAGAGGGATGCACCAAAAGGCTGGTACTAGACAGGACTCATATCCCTATAGCCCCTTGATTCACCACATATCAGCCCCAGGACTTGCAGCATTCAGCAGCTTCGTGCTGCCTCCCTGGCCTGTCAGCTTTCTGGGCTCCTGTCTCACTCATGGGCTTTCTATTTGTTCCCCCTTCTGATGCAATGAAAACGCTCAGCATACAGCCCTAGCCAGTCCCAATAAACTGCTGGGTGGGAAAGCTGCTGGTCCTGTAGCTCTCTTCTCTAGCCTGACAGCAGGCATGGACAACGCAGGCACTTTCCTGGCCGCTGGCAGATGTTCCTGCCATGAACAGACAAAACCAGCTGCTTCAGGAAGAGATGGGGTCAAGGAGTTTAAAGAAAAAGGAGTTTTGCAGCCCCAGGAGACACAGTGGCAGGAAAGTCCCCAAGCTTGTCCTCTTCCTCAGAGGGAGAGCAGTGCTGTAGGGACTGAGAGAAAGGGACCTCAGCAGCTCCCAGCTTGGTGTCTCTGGAGACAGCCTGGCTTTGCCCCTCAGTGACATTTATTCTCTGGGCTTTAATGTTCTGCTGACATACTTTCTGCCTGCAATAAAAACACAAGTGATTGAAACAAATTTGGAGCTTTCATCCAGGATTGTTTTGCCAACAACACATGTAAATTTCGTGTGTGAAAATCTGGCTCCAGCCTCAATTATTGAGATTCTTACTTCAGCTAAGACCAAGCAGCCTGCACACTGGACTATTTTTTATGTGGGTATTTTTTAAAGGCTCTTTGAGCAGGAAACGATTTGTCAAATGCTTACAACTGTTTCCTTCACTCTGGTCCAGTGTGCTTGGCCTCAGAGCTGATCTTTGCTCAGCCTTGGAGAAGATTTTTACTCCCAGCTCTCTTTCAAAAATTAAAGCACAAGAAAGAAACCATCACATTGGCATTAAAAAAAAAAAAAAAATCCCCTTTACATGCATGTTTTAACTCTGAGATGTAATCCCCTAACTATTTCTTTAATTAAAAGCAGTAGGATATGTGCAGAGGGCTCATACCTGCTGTTTTTATGGACTAGGGCTGCATCCCACACGGTACTCTCCTTGCTCATCTTTAATGTTCTGCTGATGTGGTTTCTGAATATGATAAAGCACAAGAGATTAAAGCAATATTGTTTTCGTTGTCCCTATAGCCATGTCTTCTAGTCTAGGCTTTTACTCGGTCCTTTTCACTCCTCCTGTTCCTCACCTTGCCAATGCTCACACTTTTTCCGGCTGATCTCAGCCATGCTTTTAGGTGGGACTGGCTCGGGTTGAAGGTTAAGATCTAAATAAGGGCTTGAAAGATGCTCCCATTTGGCAGTGGAGGCTGTGGAGGGATGAAGTACTGCATCTGCATGGATGGATGCACCCAGCCAAGTGTGGATGCAGGAAGTGTTTCTACCTGGCCAGTAGTGTGCTATCACCACAGGCTTTCACAGCCCTTGCCGCTCTGGGAGCAGCTCGTTGCTAGAATCATGTTGGTGAGGGAGAGAATATGATCATCAAGGTGAGTTTCTGCACTGCCTAGCCAGGGTTGTTTCGCTCAGTGACTCCTGTGACAAGCTGAAAAGTTTTAAATCACTCTAGTAAAGAACAGACCAAGATAAACCAACAGCAGAGATGCCACTTCAGGCATCCTAGAGTCTGCACTGTCCTGAGGCAGAAGCCTTGCTGTACTGAGTGCAGAACAAACTCTGGAAGCTGCTGGAACGCTGGTGTGGCATTTCAGCGTGCAGCTTTCTCCAGCTGATTCCTTTGTTTTGAGTACTTGGAAGAGACACCCACTGTAGGCGCTGGTGAAGGAGCACAGCTCAGTCCAGTCGTCGGCGTTGACACGGGGTTTGCTGCTTTTGTTTCAGGTTTGGTTTCAAAACTGCAGAGCCCGCCACAAAAAACACACCCCCCAGCACACGGTGCCGCCCTCGGGAGCGCCCCCGTCCCGCATCCCCTCCTCGCTCTCCGATGACATTCACTACTCACCCTTCAGCAGCCCGGAGCGGGCCCGCATGGTGACGCTGCACGGATACATAGAAAGTAAGAGTGGCCTTGCAGGGCTCTGGCACTGGGGGGCTCAGGGAGGGGCAGTTGGAGCGCTCAGGGAGGGCAGGGCAGTTGGGGTGCTCAGGGAGGGCAGGGCACTTGGGGTGCTCAGGGAGGGGCAGTTGGGGTGCTCAGGGAGGGCAGGGCAGTGGGGTGCTCAGGGAGGGCAGAACAATTGGGGTGCTCCCTGGCGGCAGGCAGTAAGTAGCCCCATGACTCCCATGGCTCATGGTAGCCCCATGAGTGCTGTGAATAATGCCCTTGTGCTGTGGCTGGCACACCTGCTGCTCCTCCTCTGCTCTAACGAAGTTTGTTTTGGGTTTTTCTGAAGGGCCACTTACAGGGAGCCTCATCTGAGAGGAGGGGGTGAGAGGGGGCTGCTGCAGCCTCTTTCACTCCATGCCTCATCCCCAGAAAAGTCACTGCCCCTGATTTTATCCGACTTGTTCTTGGCCCTCCACATGCTCTGTTAGTCATGGAGAGGAGGTGTGAATGTGCCCCTTTGAGCATGGTGGTCAAGTGGTCTCCTTCCTGCTCAGAAGATCAGAGTTGCTTTCTCTAACAGTTGCCAAGTGTCAGTGAACCCTTTGTGAGTGGCAGGCAGCTTTGACCCTGCCGCAGGGGAGGTTTTGGCTCCCTGAGCGTTGCAAGGTTTCTTCCCTCCCTTGCCCATATGGGCTGCAGTAAGACCTGGCTCCTGCTGCCTCTTTGCTCTATCCACTGGCATCTCTTCTTCCATCTGTGTCCCCAGCTGCTCCCCACTGGGAACCTGACCGTGCTGGTTGGTGGGTGTGTGTCGTTTGTAGTGACAGAGGCTGAAGCCTCTTCTCATCCACAGGTCAGGTACAGTGTGGACAAGTGCACTGTAGACTTCCCTACACTGCTCCACCAGTACACCTCAAAGCAGACATGGAAGGACCACTATCTAATAGGGGTGAGAAGGTAATTGTAGTCCCTGTTTCAAGCTTCGGGTCCAAACTTTGACTGTAGCAAAGATTTCTGTGTTGCTTCATTGCCACTGCCATCTCTTGTCAGCATCACAGCATCTCCATGATCTCTGGCAGCTGCTGCCCACTCATGTGTCCTAATTTTGGTGGCCCTAGTTCGGTGTACCAACTGCTGGTGAAAATGGCATCCCTTTGTCCTTCACCCAATACCCCTTGTTGTGATGTGCTGGGATGCTGCTGTGCCTTGTGTTCACTGACAGCTTTGCCATCCTCCTGCCTGAACTCCTCTCTCTGGTTTCTCCCCATCCTGTGTGCAATCAGCTACCTTCTCCTGCTTGGTTCCTCAGCCATCTGCACACTCTGTTGGTGCAAACAGCAACTGGCTGTTAACAGCAGAGCAGGAGGACCTTTACTATGTGCTAACTTTCCACTTTTTCATGAGTTATTAAGAAAGATTCATTTCTTGGGGATTTCAGCATTGCTTAAAATAATAATAACATCTGCCTGTTACAATATCTCAAGTAGGGATGATATTTCACAATGTCTGGCCAGGAAACCCTTTTGCATGTTGATATTGTTCTGCTCAGCACTCACAGTGTCTGTTCTAACACACAGCTTATTTGGGGGCAAGAATTTTGAAACATGCTTAGACTCAGAGGATTTTATTTAGAATCCCAGTTCAAGTGGTTTCCTTCTGAGGAAACGCTGACCCTCTGCCAGCTCTTACTGGTTTCAGCTTTTGTCTTTACTGTTAGGAGTTCTCAGCATCTCTCTCTGTTCAGTGCAGCAGTGGTAGCTCATTAAGCTCTGTTTTGATAAGCACAAGCGGGGCCACAGCAAAGTCACTTCTTCAGCATAAATGCTACCATTCTGTCACGATGTCTGCACAGCAAGCTGGAGGACTTTCAGAAAATACTGTGCAGTCCTGCTGCTGTCATCCAGAGAAACTCCACTGCAGCAAGTAGTTCCTCTGACTTAAATGCCATTACTTACTTGCAGCTGTTGCAGAGCTGCGTTCTCAGGACACAGAGCTGCCCCTGACCAGCTCCTTTTCCAGACAATCACTTGCACATTGAATTCCTGAAACCTGAAGCAGCCTCTTCTGCCACATTCAAACTTTTTTTTTTTTTAAAGCAGTGATAGCTGAGATCCTGGGAAAACACATGTGAACACCGAGTCTCCATTTCCCTCTGCATATGGGGCACACAGACCCACTTCTCTTGGGGTACCCTGTACAGTGGCTGTGGGAGAACTGACCCAGCTGAGTGGCTGCTTCCCCTGACTGCTGGCGAGGGTAGATGCTGTATTTTCAGAGCAGTGAGGAGCAGTGGTTTGAGGTGGTTAGGGAACTGTTGGCAGTGGTCTTCACCTTTCTTGGTAGCTGTGTATCAGCATGGATCATTTAAATGCTGGTTTCAATGTGTTGCTCAGTGTGATGTGGTTTCACAGCTAAAGGTGTGAGCAGAGGTGCCTGGCTCTTTCAGGCTGCGTGTTGCCACAGTGCTCTTAACTCTGCCTGTGCCTTCCCCAGCTGGCTCTGGAGCAAGAAATAGTTCCAGAGAGGGTTTACCCACTGGGAAGTGGCTGCCACTGCAGGGCACATGTCTGTTCTGTTGGGCTCTGAAAGCACATTTCTACCTGCCCCTGAAAGCAGCTAATGCTCGACTCTTGTTTCTCCCACCTAGGTCATCCTCTTTCAGTACTGACTGCGCAAACTCTTCCTCATCTGCCCATGGCTCTACCAGCACCACTGCCCCTCAGCCGCTGAAACGCAGCCTCCAGCCCAAGGCGACGGTTGTCAGCCATGCAGGAGAAACTCAGATACAGCCCTCTCAGTTGTTGCCATTGACCAGCACCTAACAGCCACTCTTCTTTCTCCAGCGACACTCTGTGTATGTGTGTGTTGAGTGCAGAGTTACATTTTTCACTTGTTTCTTGTGGACTTGTAGAATGACCGTGAGTCTCTCCAAGGCAATGCCAGACACAGTCAGAATTAGTGACTCTACCGTGCTTGCAAATCTTGCTCCCATCCCGTGGGAATATGAATGAACCAGAACAGGAGTCTCAGGGGGATCGATGGTCACCTCTGAACGTAAAGGAAGGAGGAATTGATGTGGTTTGGCCTGATTCTCTTTTTGCACCAGTGAAGCGCTGCCGGTTCCCGGACATCCTTCCTTATTTCCACTTGCATGTGTGAAATCTGAAGTGGGCTTTTTGGCTCAGCGACTCGATATGTACACAGACCTTCCTGAGCCAAACTCGTGGGTAGCTGAGACTCCACTAAGTGGAAAACACGAGGCCAGCTGGAAATAGGCAGTTTTCCTTCCTTCTCAAAGTGCTTTAGAATCACATGTCCTTTGACCACTCTAAGGTAAGTAAATCTTAGCATTTTTTCCCCCGTTTTATAGAAGGGGAAACCAAGATGTCCTAAACTGAGAGGAACTGTGGGAGGTTGGTGGCAGAGCCAGCTTTAGCACCCTGAAGTTTTTGATCGTTGACTCGTTCCTAGAACACTGAACATCTCTCTCCTCTCGCAGCCATCTGCCAGATGTTTTTATTTGTTTTTTTCTGTTTGCTTTAAACTCTTGTTCTCTATTAACAAGTTATTTCCTTGGAGTCGTATTGGATCACAAATGGGTGATTTCAGAATGTACCTACAAAAAAACTCTCAGACACTCCATACTCTGGGGCTGGGAAATCCAAAGTGGAAGTTGGCTGTAAAGGTGCTAGAAATGTTCTTCCCTGGTGTGGACCCAGGTTCAGTCAGTGGAAAAAGTGGGGTAGAAACTGGAGACCAGTTAAAAAGGTGAAAACCACAGTAAGGCCAGCAGGAACAGTTGCTAGCTGAGTGGACAACAAGGTGATGGGATATATCCTTATCTGACAGTATTGCTCTGATCCTTTCCATCCTCTTGTTGTCCTCCCTTGCTGGAGTATGGCTGCTGCTCTTGCCAAGTCCAGCATCCCGGGGGATTGCTGCTGGAGGGGCAGGTACTGCAGGGCTCATTGCCATAGCAAAGGAACTGCTCAGCAGTCTGGCCCCAAATCAGGAAAAAAAAAAAAATCTCTGAAATGATCCTTCATTGACGGTAATAACAAAAAGTAAACAAGTGACCTTTGCCAGCCCTTCTCAGCTTGCACCAAGCCAAGAGCAGGGCTGTAAGGAAAGCTCTCTCCACACAAGCACACAGGTCTGTCTTGCTGCTGAGTGTCTGTGAGGCTGCATTTCCAAGAATATGAAAGCCTGCTATGAGCCACAGTTAGAGCAGAGTATGACTGGACTGTGCCTGAAGAAGAGAAGAGAGGAATCCATCCGTTATATAACTTGTTTTTGATTTGAACTGTAGATGTGTTTTTCTCTCTGGGAGATCCTGGATCAGTCTCCAGCGCCAGTCGGGGAGGCAGCCAGCCCAGTGGTTTGGCCAGCCTGTCTTACACACACAGCAGGCCCCCTCCTGCCCTTGCCCCCATGCTCCAGGTGACACTGACAGCTGGACACATAGCTCTTCTTGCTGCTCTGTCCACGTGGGGATGGCATGGGGAGATGCAGATGTCTGCTGTGCTGGCCACCAAGACCTTTCAGTTGGAGAAGCAGCTGAGCAAGCCTGGGCTGATGGAACAAATACAGAGATACACACACATGCATACCTCTGTGTGTGTGTGTATGCTTTAGAGTGTGGTGGGAAGCCCTTGGACAGTTAGGCCAGTATTCTGTCTAGCTGCAGCTAGCAGCTCCATCCCCAGTTTAAAATAACAGGTGAAGGGAGAGAGGAAATGATGTCCACAAAGTGCTGTTGTCAGCTCCTGCTGCACCAATAACCATTTCCAGTGGGCAGCCAGCGACAAGGCACTGCCACATGGCTGGCCCGACTGGAAGCACTGCTGCAGAGGTACCCCTCAGGGAGGGGACAGCCACCAGTTGCACTCGCTGCAGTCACTTTGTCCCTGTGGCAGGGAGTGCAGGAGGAGCATTCCCTTTGTTGGCTGTCGGTGGAGCCTTTGTAATGATGAGGTTGAGGTGGGTTGCAGTGTCCACATGCAACATGGTGGTGGTGGTCAGCAGGGCCACTGGGGCCTGACTTTCTTCTTCATTTGTGCTTGCGCGTCCTGGTGACCGTTTAGTGGTGGAATTAGTGCCACAAAGGAATGGGGTAGTTGAGACTGAAGGAGAGACTTCAGCCTTGTAACTGGACATCCCACGGCACTTGAGATTCCTGCAGCTGTTTTGTTGAGGGGGAGACTGGTGTGATGCATCCCTCCTCTGTCTGGGCAGTGCAAGGAAAGGGAAACCCTCAAATGTGTATCTGCTAAATACCAGCTCACTTATTGATCAAAGCCCCCCACTTGTGAACCATACTGTACTGTACTGTACATCAGTGTTTCTGTAACCAGTGCCACTGACAGGGCTGATGTGCAAAGCCAAGGGCACGGGCACGTGGGTGCTTCTCTCCAGTGGAAGGGGACTCACCACTACCCATGGGGCAAGCTGCCCCGCACGGACTGGGCTCGGGGCACTTGCCCCCCATGAGTAGCCAGGAGCAGCTTTGCTAATTCAGAAATCAGGCTCTGTTTATATTAAGCCCAAATTGTTTGCAAAAACTGGAAGCAATTCAGCTTGTGCAGTTTTAGAGCTAATTATGTGTATGGAAAAATACTCAACTGTACCAAGAATGTAAGAAATCCTCTAATTTATTCAATACATTGTTTCACAACATATTTCACACTGACTGTTGCCACTGAACCAAACCTTATCTCAGGTCATTTGCATTCATCTCCTGTCTGTAGATTAAAAAAAAAAAATAAAAAGAAAATCATTCTCATTTTCTTAGTTTATTCGGTAATTGCCAAATGGGTTCTGGTGCAGCAATGCAGACTCCACGTACTGAACTTTCCCAGTTGCTATTTACAAGACCTTTTGCAGACAAAAATCCAACGCAGATAGCCAGTGCGAGGCTTTTCACTCGAGTTTAATAAGGTGTCCAAATATGGCTAGGACCTGGAAGGGGAATAGTTTACAATTTTATTACCAATGATTTGCTTTTCTTTCAGCTCACGCTGGTTAACCCCAATGCCCGAGCTAAAGGTGCTTACTACACAACTCACTAGTTGGGATGGGGGGAGTGGGAACCAATCCTGCACTACTATCAGTGCTCTATCTGTAGGATGCCAACTCTTAGACACATCCGTTTTATTTCATCAGCCAATCATTTTGTTGTAGCATGTTGCAATTCTGCATGTCTTGGCTACAATGGTTAAGGGAAAAAAAAAAAAAAAAGAAAAATTCTCTGAATGAGTGGACAGTCAAGACTAATATTTATTTAAAAAAAGAAAAAAAAAAGTAAAACTAAATTGTAAGCACTTTTTTGTAAAACCAATGTCTGTTTTGTTACATACTTTTAATGTTGTGCTTTGTAAATGTCTTATTTGTGTAATAAATAAAGTTAATGCAAGTAGAAGTGCTGGCACTTACATCCAGAAAATGATGTAATTCCATTTTATTTTATTTTTAAATACTTTCTGGCTTACTAATCAAGCAGCAACCCACCCAGTTTTCCTCTTTTATTATTTTGTTAAACTCTGGCTTCAGGAGAGTTCAACAAACGTTCGTAGTAAATGGATATAATTTCCTAGTTAGCAAACCAGTCATTAAAGAATACCTCTGGTGTACATTATTACAATGATCAATCAATATCAAAGTACTGAGCAAAAAAGAGAGGAAAGGAATTCACCAGGACAGCTAACTAAAATCTGGGAAAATAATGTTGATTAAGATGGATTTGAATGACTTCAACACTGAATCTGAGGCACTCTTTTAAACAAATTGTTTTCAGGCTTAATAACGTTTCTGTGTACTAACTACACACCTCTCAGGAATATTATTGTGAGTACAGTCTGCTTTTTTGTTTTGTTTTTTTTTTTTTTCCATGGCTTTTTCTCAGCGTGGCTGATTAAATGATTATTTCCTTTTTTTTTTTTTTTTTTTTTTTTT
>VWZI01015448.1:1619752-1630895 GCA_013396835.1 Psilopogon haemacephalus
TTTTTTTTTTTTTTTTTTTTGTTTGGGCTGACAAAGATGACAAAAAGATTATATTCCTGCAGAGGGAAAGGGCGAAGACAAATCCACAAGGACAAATTAGGTTTATTGTGAAACAGATTACCTGCTTTGGAATATTGCTGTCTAGGAAAAAAAAAAAAGGGTTTCATGGTTTTGCTTTGTGATCAGCTGTTTCATACCAAGCTTTCCGGCAGGTCCGAATGATCCATTCATGCTCATCCTCGTCTAAAAGGGAGATAAGAGAATGCCAAACATCACCGTGGCAGATCTGCTCTCTGCATCACTAGGGCTCAGCTCAAAGAAGCAATTTTTTCCCTTGAGAAATGAATCCATTTTTAGCCCTTGGCTTCTCTTAGAACCCTTTTTTGTTTGGTTTGTTTCTTTCTTTCTTTCAAAGCCTGTGTGCTGTTTCGTTGGGATCGGTGGGGGCAGGAGGTATTGGATGTGGCAGTGACTCTGTTTACTCCTCTGTTCGACGAGATTAGCTTGGGCAGAACTATGAGATTTGCACACACAGGTTTTATTTGTTGGCTTTTTTGGCAGGAGATGTGCAAGGAGATATGTGGAAGCTATCAGAAACGAAGCTACACGTTTTTAAATACTGTGTTTGTGTTGCTTTTGGGGTTAAGTTAAAACAGAGGCTTTTGTCTTCCAGCTTTTACTGCTGTTTTTGAAATGTATATTACCACAGGTAGCGAGAAGCTGGTACAGTGGCTGATGGATGTGATTTAGGCCATCTTCTGTGTCCCTTGTTAGTATTCATGTCTGTCATATTTGTTCTCAGAGCATAATGACAGTGTGGAAAGAAAAAAAAACAAAGACGATGTAGGGAAAAAAAATCCCCAACTGTCAAGCAAAGTTTGAATAGAAATTTTGTGTATGGTTACAAAAAAATAACTTGGCAAGTGTGGCCTCTTAATTCCAGGGATTTAAACAATCTGGTCTCCAAAAAACTGTTCTGCAGCCTTTACTTTAGTGTTTGCGAAGGAGAAAAGAGACCTGTGTGGCAGACCAGGAAAAACAAACTTCAAAAAGCTTTGGGGGGGAAAAAGAAAAAAAAAAATCAAAGTCTTAGTTAAAACAATACCTGTATTTATTTTTGTATAAATGCAATATATGAGAGCTGCTTCTTGTGCTTACCACTGTCTTAACAAATTCGTATTAGCTGCTTGTGCTGTGTGTTTCTAACCTGCCTCCATCTCCATCTGAAGTGGTTTGTAGCAGCCCTTACAACCTGACAGAATAGCTGATTGTGAGAGGGCTGGAGCCGGGGGGCTGTAACCCCAGCACGGTGACCACCGCTTGCCATGGCTCACAGTCCTCTTGTTTACACAGCTGCCCTGCAGAGCCGAGCGCCCTGCCTAGGTAGGTCAAAACAGATCCAGAACGAAGCAAGTTGCTTTTAAGGACCCAAATATTCACGGAGATGTTTCAACTGTGGAGTTGTACCTTTGCGTGGCACTTGAAAGTGGGAAGGTCCTGGGAATGAAGTTGTGCTGAGCTAAGCAGTGAGAGTTCACAGAAGGGTGTGTGACAAATTAGGTCTGATGCACAAGTCTGAAGGCTTGGGGGTTAATCTTACTGATTGCACTGGGGTTTGAATCAAGTCAGCTTTGTCTTTTTCCCTTCCCTTGTTGTTGTTGTTGGGTTTTTTTTCCATGCTACCCTCCCCTTTTTCTGGTTGCTGGCTGAGTGAGCCGAGTGCACGCCTTCATGTCTGCTAAGATGCTGCTCACACGCAGCTCTGTTGGCATCCTGGTGAAAGTGGGCTTAAGGAAAGGATGTGCCAAGGCACTTGTCCCTTGTCTGAACAGCAGCACTCGTCTGCCACCCGTGACAGCCTGTAGTCAGAAGGGCTGGGGGCTCACAGAAGGCTTTCCCTAAAAGCCTGCTCTCCAGTTTGCTCTTTGCATACAGTCATGGCTTTCCAGACAAAGTGCTTGCTTGTGCCTTCTGACCCTCTTCTCGTTTCCCACTCAAGCACTCTGGCTTGCAAAAGCTTGGGTTTGGTAGTGAGTGCCCACCTCTGAGCAGAGACCCAGTGACCATGAATGGGTTGGAGAACACACTTGTACTGCCATTGTTCCAACAGCTCAGCCTACGGGCTTGCTTTCATGACTGAAAAATGGTTATTATTTGGATAGTACAGTTAAGTTCTGCTCTTTCTGTGTTCCACTGGCATGATCTGTTTTTATTCCCCCTGCCTACAAATTAATAGGTTCCACAACAAAATGCCCTGCTAATGGCACATCCAGCAGAAAATAAATGCTGGAAAATATGCTAAAAGGGAAGCTGCAAAGATGAGCACTGAATCTTGCCGAAAGGCCACGCAGTCCTTACAGAGGCAGATTCAACTGCAGCAGGAATGCAAATGTGGTCCTTAAGCTTTCTTAAAAACAACATCAAAGCCATAATCAATGTGCTGGCTTTTGTTCTATGCACTAGGTGTTCCAGCACGGTTAACAGCTCCATCACGTGAGCCTGGGCTATAACAGACATTGTCCAGCCTGGGCAGCAATGTGATTTTAGCTGGAATCACTTTAACTAAACAAAATAGTTTATCTGGGCTTGTAATAATTGCATGAAAACGAAACTTTGTCTATTTCTGCCACGGCGAAGAAATAAACAAAACTTACACATGCTGTACATCACCACTACCTAGCTCCCACTTGGGCACAGATGTAGGTGGCTCACCCGAGTGCTAGGAATGATTATCCTGCCTTCCCAGTGAGAAATCTCCAGCTCTGGCTGTGCTGAGCATCAAGGACGTAAGCACTAAGAAAGGCAGATGCTAACTTGGCTTCATTTAACAGGTTTTCAACACATCCTTGCTTTGCCCAGATTGTTTCCTTCTGCACTTTGGGTTTTCCTGGCCTCCTGGGAAAGTACCCAGGGCAGGTTGCTGTAAGGATTTTAGTCTTCTCAGCCCCATCCCAGGATGGCTCAGTTCATGCAGTGATTTGATCGCATGCACATTAAATATGTGTTTGTAAGCAGTGCTTAACTTGCACAGGGTTTGATGAGAGGCAAAAAGGAATGAGACAGGAATTTCAACTTTTTACATGAAAGCAAAAATAGAAGTGATGACTCAGTATTCCAACAAATAAGCGAAAACAAATCCCCTAGAACTGCCACCCAGCCCAGGCACAGTGTGCTACTGGCCCTTGCTCTAAGTAAGGGGAAAGGAAAGAACTGATCCAGCATAGCCAGAAGACCCACAAACCCAGAGATGAGAATGGCTCCAGGGCTAGCTATGTGAGAAGAGGCAGGGAAATATTAGAATGTAAAGAGTTAAGCTATGGTAAAACATACTTTTGCTACACTAAAGAAGACTGGTTGATAATTACTGTAGTTTTAGGGCTATTTGAATCAGTGCAGCTGCAACCTCTTCAGTAGTAACCCCTGAAACAAGACAAACTGGGTTTATTGTACTGAACAAGTCTTAAAGCTCCTCCCTGATTGTTAGTAATTGGCAGCAATGGACTTAACAGCCTCTTGACTACCCTTTTTACACTCTACCTGACTGTGCAGCTAACAATTTAAATCACAGATGCCGATCCTTCTTTGTGGCAGCTGCTTGTTAACGACACGTTCCTCTTTTTCTGTCACTGGCTGCTTCCATAACCCTGCAACACCAGGGTTAGATTGGAGAATCACATTTCATCAATATTTAAAATGGAATTAAACCTTGAAGTTTGATTAATGCTACCAGATAGTGAGTTGTAATTACTATTTTGCGAATTGCAATTGTTTGAATATGTTAATATGATTGTCTAAGCACATCTTCACCTTCAGAAGTAATTTTCCCTTTAAAAAAAAAAGATTTGTGGGGGGGCACAGGCAAAAAAAAAAAAAAATCCCAAACTCTTTAATCAGTGGTAAATTATCACCCTGTGCACAATTAGGTACTATGGGGTTCTCCATGTTGTGTGCTGAATTTTTGTGTCAGCTTATTTATCTTTAGAAGTTTATCCATTTTTATATTTTTTTTTTTAGATTTTCAAAGATTCATGGGACTGACTTTGCTGAAATGGGACTAACCATGTTGATAGTTGAAGAGAAAAAGAGCAAAAAGCTTTGTCTGGAAACCTTCCTGCACTCTGGTGTATTCCTGTTCAGTTAGTAAATAAGAAATTATTTCTTCCAAAGTTAGTGAATGATAATGGTTATTATTGTGGCATCTTGAAACAGAGAGATCAAGAGATCTTAGTGGATGAGCTGTCAGAATCTCTGTAAGTATTGACTGAGCTGTCAGTCAAAACCAAGCAGTTTTCCAGCATCCACAAAATACAGTTTGGATAGTGTGGGTCAGATCCTCAGCCAGCCCGAAGTGGGAGAGCTCCTCTTTTGCTTTTGTGATTAATTCAGGCTGTTTTTATCAAGCAGGCAGAGGCATACGGAGCCAACCCTGGTAGCCATCTGCACAACAGATCCCCAGAAACAGCATTTGCCCACAGCAGCTGATTAACCAGGGGTACAAGTACTGATCTACTGTTGGACACTGCCTACACAGTTGCCAGGTCAGTTTGGATAATCCTTTTGGGCAATAAGGTCCAAATTCAGTTGGTGACACTCTGTTCCTCTAAGTAGCACATTTCAAAATCAGTTCCTCTCAACAAGTACTGCTTTGCAAGTTTCTTCCTTGTTTTGGGTGGCTTTAGGTGAAGCTCCAAACACCAGCAAATCCAAACAAGTGTCTGTCAAAAGTGCAGGTGTATTCCATGGTGAGCATAGCCTGCAGCCTACTGAGATCTGTGGATTTCTGCCCAGCCTCCCTGCAAAATGAAGCCACTTGCTTGATTTTTCAGTGCTCAGCCTAAAAGTAGCGGCCGAAGAGCCTTCCCCAGCTACACACTCCAGATCTATCTCTCAACTGGGATTAGAAACAGCTGAAAATTCAGGGTGGCCTTGCTTCAGGGTGCTTCCAGAGGATGACTTGCAAATACACTGTAATTTAGGTGCGTTTAATCTTCCCATATTAAATGCATATTGCAAAGTTTAAAATTATTTGCTTCTAGCTATCGTGTTTCCCTCTTGCTTATGGAAAGCTCAGCTGTGAGAGACTTCTTAGGCTCTGCATGCTTGGGTGTCTGCTATGATGGAGGGTGGAGACTGGCAGCAAACAGCAGTATGGTTGTGTAGGCTTCTGGGGTCTTAACTAAACCACTCAGAGATGCGCAGGCAAATGTATTGCATTGAAATAACAATATTTAGTGGCTTATACAGGAAAAAAAACTACACTGTTCAACTTAGAAACCTGGTCTGACTTTGCCTTAGGTCATCATACTGCACTTTGCAGCTGTACTTGCTCCCAGTGTCTTAGAGACTTTGCCTCCACTGGAGGCGTGATGCTTTCCAAAATTCAGATCCTTGGCTCCCTCCTCCGTCCAAAGGCAAGTTGGAACCAGATGTGAGTGGGCATCGCCCCTTTGTTCAGTCTTGCTTCTGTTAAAGCCTGTGTGAGCTAGAAGGGAAGTAGATGTGTCTGTTAAAGCCTGTGTGAGCTAGAAGGGAAGTAGCTGAGTCCCTGCCTTGGGACAATCCAGCTCAGCATACCCTGAGCACGCAGCCCTGTGGGAAGAGCTGCTTTCCACAACTGTGGTGTGTAAAAGGGTGTTTATAATAGACAAGCCTTGAACAAGAGCTGAGTTTCCTCTCTGTTTGCAGAGAGCCAAGCACACAGAGACCATTACAAACAATACCATTTAATTCTTTCACATGCCTGCCTCCTCCCATCACCCGCAGTGCAGTTTATCATGTTCTTCCACCGGACAATTACAGTCGCCTGCGATAGCATCTGGGCCGTGGATTCTGCCTGGCACACCCCTTTCATTTCCACTGCCCACTCTGCTCCCTAGCACCACTTTCCTTACTGCACCTGACCCCACCAACATCAAGGCTGGTAAGAAAATGGAAAATGTGTTTTCAATTAACCTTTGCTTCCACCCACAAATTCTCACCCTTCCATTCACTTTTAATTATCGCCGTTCCAAAATGGCCCCCAAATGAACTTTCCATCTCTTGTAAAACTTGTTTTCACATGGACTGTAAAGCTGAATGTAAGTGCCTATAAGACTCGTGTTTAATCTATCTAAGGGATTCACAATAGGATGGCTAGCACACAAACAAAGTTGTTATTCTTGGCATGCCACGATTTGGAACTCAAACTTCCATGGGTTTCAAAATGATAAGTGTTTTAAGACCAGGAAGCCACAAGGAACAATATATCTGCAAAAGCTATAGCTTCTGAAATGAGTGTAGTAGCTTACATCATGATGTACATATTAATGTTACCATGGTTGACTCTAGTCTTGAATATAAATCCTGTTGGTTCATAATCTGTTTACTGAACGAAGGACATTTTATATTAAAACGTGTAAGTCCAATTTAATCTGAAAATATTTTCTTGATTACATGGGCGAGAGGTCTCCAACTAGCTCTGCCACTTTGACACTGAGAAAGACAATAACAAGAGTGCATTTTGTAATGGCAGTCAAAAGCAGCACTGATCTGAATATATTTCTGTATAAAAAGATAGGAAAACAACGTGTGATGGGGAGGAGAATTGGGCTAACACTTCAAAAAGTGTTTAGGGTAGAGAGAGAACAGACATGAAGCTACTTCTCATAGGAGTCTGGGATATCCTCTTTAAATTAAGTAGATTCAATTTCCTTCTGCTGTCTTCACTTTGAGCACTCATTCATTTGCCTTGCCTGCTCAGCAGTCCCCAGTTTGGTCCTTGCTAATGTGCTGCTTCTCCTCCTTACAAGATATGGCTCCTCAATTAGCTGATTTGTTAAGCATTGGAGATTTAGGTCTGAAGCTCTCACAGCAGGACAAAAGCTACCTATCTAACTAAAGAAAAAGAGGAAGAGAGAGACGAGTAACGCTTGGAGATCCAGATAAAAGAGCTATAACACAATTTCCAACCTTCCTCTCAATGTAGTATTTTCCAACTCTCCTATCAGTGAAGCAGTGAGCCTGTGGAAAGCAAGTGCCAGCAAACCGTAGTGGTATGACTGTGAGCAAAACCACCATCATCCAAGACACAGGAGAAAAATATACGTAGGAGATAGAGGGGACAGGACCAAAAGGTGAATTTGCACAGACTTGTGTGGGCAAAGAAAATAAGCTGAGTGCCATGGCAGAGAGAGAAAACATTTTTTTTTCCTTGCGACGGTATTGTGAAGGAATGAATCAAAGAGGCCAGAAAGAGGAGTTAGCAGCAGAAAGGAGGAGCACTCCAGCTGCTGCAAGAAAAGCAGAGGGCTACTCACATTGGTATGCTCTGCTTGTGTAAACGAGAGTAGTCTTGGCTCTCTGTTTTACAAAGCTCTTTTTTTGCAGAAGTAAGTTTGTCAGCCAGAGTAAAAAGAGAAAAAAAAAAAAAAAGATCAATGGATTGTAATAGATGGCATTTAACATAAAAATGAGTAAAATTTACAATTTGGTTAACTTGTTAAATGTTTAAAAAAATCAGCAGACAATAGACACAATTTGTTTTGTTCAGAGCCCAGAGGTAGAGACCAAATCCTCTAAATTAATTTCTGCAAAAGCTGGGTTGTTGGTTTTTGTTTTTGGTTTTTTTTTTTTCTCTTTTCTTTCCCAAACAGGTCTGGATCCTATTCGTTGTAGAATATACTGATTACCAACTATTTTTAAGAGCTTTACACAAACATTATTTCTTTTGTTGTGTGAAATGCAGAATCAGCCATCTGGCAAATGCCCCAGAGCTAAAATCTTTTACATGACATATAATTCAAAATGATTAAATATACAACAGAAAATAGCTATAGCATTGCACTTAAAATAGCATGAACTTTTACTGCCGATCAAAACTGATTTCTTTAGCTTAACAAGTATCCAAAGAACAATTATTTGAAGAGCTTTTAAGAGTTTCAATATGTAGGAACTAAACCTCATCTAAATTCAGTATCTTAAGTCAAATAAAAAAGAAACAAACGTACAAAAGATTAAATGGTCCTGCCTTATAAGTAGACATTTAAATCTATGGGAAGCTAAACCCATTCAAACAAAAATACTATATTCCCTCCGTATGTGTATGGCTGGGGCTTTCCTTCCTCTTCACTGCTAAGGGCATCTGCCAAAACAACTCTTACGCTCTTAGGCAGTGACTGGGGACTAGGCTGGAATCAGCCTGTTCATCCACTCCCTCCATCATCAGACTGGGCAATTTCAAAGAAGAGCAGGGAATAAAGCTCTGTGCGTGATCTCCAAGCGCGCTCATTTTTTTCCCCCCCCTTCCCTCCTTGCACCACAGTCAACTTTAAGTTAAACTTGCTGTCTCTTTTTTTTCTAGAAATATTCCAGGCCTGAAAAATTGCCAGGTCCTCATCCCACACCCAGTTCTCCAGTAGTTTATGAGAGCGAGCACGCAAACATCTGCATGCATTTGGGGTACACGAGGGTAGGTACAGAAATATTACCCTGTGTAATTATTGAGTGGTTATGGCTCTGTTTCTCAACTACATTTTTCAGACAAGTCAACATCTACATTTCCCAAAGAGCTCTTGGTGCAAGCCAGAGCTCAGCTGTAAGACAAAAGGAAAAAAAAAAAAAAAAAAAAAAAAAAAAAAAAAAAAAAGTCTAAACGTAGGAGATTTACCTCGTGGATTTGCATACTTGGGTAAAACGGAGTGATGAATACATCACTGTCAATTTCCCAAAGAAAAATTTGTTTCTATATTCTTCCAAACCAAGCACCAGAACCTCCAACCCAAAGTAACAAAGTGAGGAAACTCTAAGCCTGTGATTACTAAGGCTTGGAATGAGGATGACTTTGAACCCTTGCCTGTGGAGTTGGATTAGGCTCACAACCAAGGAACCTCAGACTTTCTAATCTTAGACTTTTCTAAACTATAATAAAACAATGCTCTTGAATCCTGATCTTTTCAGCTCCTACTGACTCCTGAAGCCTACAAGGCTGATTGCTGGCTGGTTTGGGATTGCAGCAGCACCAAACCCTGTCATCTTGAAAAGGTATTTGGCCTGGTTTTCTGCACCTAATCCTGCTGTTAGTAACATGTATGTTAACTCAGTTACCCAGCTGAGCTGTGAGTGTGAGGGCAGGCTTTGTGTCTTCCCACTCTTGATGCTATATGAAGAGCTGAGTACATTTCAAGTGATGTTGGCTGCAGTACAGGAAGCTACCCTAGACACTGTACACCTCCTAATTAAACCTGAAGATGGAATATGGAAGCACAAATTCTTTCATATGACAGAGAGCAAAAGCATGTTTTGTGCTATTTAACCCATCCTTGCAAGTACCACAGTGAGTCAGGGCAACTTTCATCAGAAACATCTTTGCTTTTCACCAGAAGAGATGAGACTCAGGCAAACTCCTACAATCTTTTCAATCTCAATGTAGTAACATTTCTGGGTTTGGTGCTGTTTTCTCTCTGGAAGCTGTGGACTCTTTCTGATATCTGAGGGTCGTAAAACCTGAGTGTCACAGCTCTCTTGAACCTCCCTGCTCTGCATCAGAGACACCATCATGCATTTTCTACTTTTTAACTGAACAATTGGGAAATGCTCCCAACTTTCTGTTGACCAAACTCTGTTACAAAGGTGCCAGGAGTCCTATTTCTGGAAGAAAAAAGGAAAAGAGTAATGGTCGTAGTGAAACAGGAGTCTAGCCCCAGTATCTGTTCAAAATAAACAACATCTCTTCTTACCAATAACCATTCCCATTCTTATTTGTGTGTCCAATTTTGTGTACTCTGCAATATTGGGGGAAAAAAATAAAAAAACAAAAAACCAAACCCAAAAAAAAAGATTGAAGAACACATGGAGAACCAAGAGAAATTCGAGCATCCCCAAGGAAACAGAGGTTTAGGGACGGAGTAGGAACTGCAAGATTGTAACAAGAATTTGGAAAACTCTGCTAGATAAAAACGTGTAACAGAGCTGTTGCTGCCAGTTCATTCCCTGGGCCTGATTGTGTTTTCTCGATGAGCCTTTGCGCTGCTCTAGCTGAAAGAGCTCTTTAAGTAAATGAGGATCAGACCTCCAGGCTAGCGAAGCGCAGGGCTTGCCAAATTTAAGAGGAGTCTCTACGGTACTCCACATCCACTCTTCTTGACAAAGAAGCAGTAGAAGCAAACCCACCAGTTTCAAATGGCCTCCGTTCTCTTATTGTCTGGAAAGGTACCTGGGTGCTGGCCCTTTGGAGGCAAGTCAGAGCCGAGGCCGTAGGCTTCCTCACGCTCTTCCCCAAACAGCCCAGAAACAATCAGAAATTGCTTCATAATAGGGCCAGGGTGAAAGGTGAGAACTGGAGTATTCTGAAAGCCTGCTGCCAGCCCCGAGGAAGATAGTGTCATTTTGGTAAACCTGTCAAGCTGTTGTAAGAACTTCCTCAATGCTTCCTACCATCTGCTTTTGATGCTTTCAAGACTTGGCTGAAAGCCTGGAGGTTTTCCTGCTCATTCCTGCCCAACCTATAACGGAGTAATTCTGGATCTGTTCCCTGTCATCCCAGCCTCTTCCTCAGTTTCTTCTGCTTACAGCTGGGTTGTTTTTTTTTTTTCCTTTTAATTTTTTTTTCTTCACTGCAGTGGCCTTGTGCCCTGAATCATCTCTCCTGGGGCGGTAAGAGTTCCTCTGATGTTGAACAAGTGCCGGGTTTTTCAATTGTGTTCATGTTCTGGAGAGGAAGGGTCTGGCCTACATGACACATTCCTTCTTCACGCTCGCATCAACAAGCCCAACTTTGTGTACAGGGCTCTCAATGGACTGACCACACAAAGCACATCTCCATCAGGCTGCACGCTGGGCTGCTCCGGGCAGTGAATATTGATTGCTATAACTCGCAGGGTTTGAGATAAATGCCATAAGGGACAATGAGTTCAAAGGACAGATTAAAAAACAATAAATTGAATTCCAAGGCGTTCCCTTCTGTACTAATCTGTGTAGGTTCCTGTGTTTTTGGAAAGCATGTTGCTTATCTTCCTCATCAGTAGGCCCACTGCATTCCAGTATTTTGGATCAATGCCATTTGTAATAATCCAGATCAGTTTTTATTCAACGTTTATAAAACAGGCCATGTATCATAGGGTATATTTTATAGCAGATGGTATCTCCAATTCATTTAACCCTCCACCCC
>VWZI01015448.1:1633795-1644853 GCA_013396835.1 Psilopogon haemacephalus
GAGCTCAAGGAGAGCGGCGCCGCCGCCATGCCCGGCTCCCTGCAGGTGCCCTCCCTGGAGGAGCTCGACGTGCAGGAGGTGAGTGAGCGGCTGCCGCCGGGCCCTGTCCCCGCGGGGTAGCGCCGCCGGGAGGCCGGCGCCGAGCCGCAGCCATTGCCGCTCCGCCTCTCTGTAGGTGAAAGTCAGCTCGTCCGTGCTGAAGGCCGCGGCCCACCACTACGGCTCGCAGTGCGACCGGCCCAACAAGGAGTTCATGCTGTGCCGGTGGGAGGAGAAGGATCCGCGGAAGTGCCTGCAGGAGGGCCGGCAAGTCAACCAATGCGCCCTCGAATTCTTCAGGTGAGCGGGGCCCCGCCGAGCCTGCCCCGGCAGCTGCTCCCGGCCCGGCCCCTGTCTGCGGATCCCTGCCCGCGGAGGCTCTGGAGGTGAAGGTGTTTCGGGGCAGTTTGTCCTTGTCGAGCTTTGTTATTCGAGTCCTTGTAGTCCCTGGGTTTATCTAAACGTGCTGCCATCACTGCAGCCTTCAGAGTCGTTATTGTTGCTCCTTAAACTTTAGCTCCTAACTTTAACCCTTGTTTAGCCTTCCTGGCCTCAGCTCCGGAGTAGGTTGCACTTGTTTTTGTTAGGTTAGCAAAAGAATGCTGGGATGGTTGTCTAAGGCCTGCAGCTTCTGTATCTTGCATTTATGTTATGAAATTCATGGGACTGTCCTAAGGCTTGCACTGTCCATCCTCTCTGTTTTACAGCTGAACTGCTGTCAGAGCTTAAGGAGGTACAACACACATTTTCAGTCAAAGAAGCAAGCGCTGCAAAGTGTGCATCAGTATCATGTTCTTGAGATACAGCATTTGCTTCTTTGACTGAAAATGCATATTGCAAGGTGTGCATCATTGTCATGTTCTTGAAGGCCAAGTTAATTAGCTCCAAACATGTCCCAGTATATTGGCTAGTAATCATAAACCTCTGTTCTAACCCCGTTAGACATCAAATTAGTTTGGAGGCATTGAGACTCTGTATAATAAACAGTAAACTATTTGGCAAAACAAGGATCTGTTGAGGAGGAGCTGTGTACATCTAGCGAGCAGGAAGCTTCCACGTATCAGTTATTGCTATCCCTGTTTGTAGATACTGTACGAATGTTACTGTTGTTGGTCCCGGGTTCTGTTTAGTGATGCTTCAGATACTGAGTTCAGACTTTAAACTACAAGAAAATACTTGAGCACAGGTGGAGGCTTGCATGAGTGAAAGAGAAAAATGTTAAAATTAACAGTTTATAATAATTTTCTTTCTGTGTTCTCTCACAGGAAGATTAAGACACACTGTGCAGAGCCCTTCACCGAGTACTGGACGTGCATTGACTACACCAACTTGCAGGAGTTTCGTCGCTGCCGAAAGCAGCAGGCAGTGTTTGATAACTGTGTGCTGGAGAAGCTGGGTTGGGTGAGACCTGATCTGGGAGAGCTGTCTAAGGTAACTTCATACGTTTTTAACTGAACAGCTGGATTTTCCTTTCTCTTCTTATGGACACTTTGTTCAGACAAGATCTCAAAGTCTTCTCCCAGCCAGAAGGTGATTCATGAACTCAACATGGGGAGCTTGTGGAATTTACTAGAAGTGAAGATTCTGTTCCCCAGGGTTGCTTTCTTGGAAGACTTGTACTTGGTTTAGACAATGCCCTTTACTCTTGCTTACGCTTTTCCTGGTGCAGAGACTTTTCCTTTAGGAGGAAAGCTGACACACATGCAGAACTACTTTCTTGTTATGAATGAAATATGCCTCCCCTCCCTTTTGTCAAAAGTACTCTGGAGGTAGGAGCTCAGATGAAAAGTGTGGCCTTAGTGGTGTTTGGTATTTCTTGGAAGTTATTCCTCTAAGTTCTGACTCCCTCTAGCTTTTGTTAACTGCTGGGAGAAGTTGTGTCATTTCATCTCTCCTTTCTTTCCAGGTAACGAAAGTGAAGACAGACCGTCCTTTCCCTGAGAATGCCTATCACTCTAGACCTAGGCCAGAGCCAAATCCACCCATTGAGGGAGAGCTGAAGCCTTCTCCGTTTGGCAGTAGGCTCTTTTTCTGGTCCTGGTGAAGCTGTAACTGTGCTGTAACTGAACTTACCAAGACAAAGTGCTCACAAATGTAAATTGTCCTGTGTGCTTGGGGTGTAACTTGAATGATTAAAGAGCCCCAAACCATTACATGGCTTAGTAGACTTCTTTAAACATGCTTACACATCATAGCAATAAAAAAAAGTGTTTCCTTGCTTTGCACAATGATCTCTGCTGCCAGGTAGCCATTGGGACCCTCTTAGGAGTAGTAACGTCAGTTGATTGATAGTTGCTACCAGGCTTGTCTGAGGTGTGTAAATGTAGCCTGAGCCTTTGGTTAGTGCCTCAATCATCCAAGACTGCCTCAAGACTTTGCTTACTGAGAAGGCTGCCACTTGAATCAAGGAAACTGTGAGAACAAACAAGTCATTAATGTCCTTCCTTAGGCTTGGATATTACAATAGTGACTTTTTTTTTTCCCATGAGGCTTATTCTGTACAGGTTTCATCTACAATCTGTCTTGAAACAAGGGTTTAGTCAAACCTGTGTATTTTGTTAGGTATGAGGTCAGAACTGTTGCTGCTGTAAAGATCCTTGTTTGACTTGCCAGCCACTCATGCAGCCAGGTTAGTGGCTTTTAATATTCACTTGTGGGTTTTAATTTTTCTGATAAATTATATTCCCCCAATTAAAATCTCATGCTAAATTTTCAGTACTTCTAAGGAAAAATCTCCAAAGGGATCTTCCTGTCCTATTAAGCAGTATGAGAAGGTGGCTTGTCTTTTGTCTCAAGGACCTGACTTGGAGGGGTTTGAGGCAGATCCTTCCCATTATTTCACTGTAACAGGCTTTTTTCTTTCTGAATAAATCAGCCTGCATTATTTTTTCTATGATGTCTAAAAGTTGAATGTTTCACAGTGTAGTCTTGTTGGGAGGAAGCAAAGATTGAAGTCAGCAGTCTGGAGTCCTACCAGGACACACCTCAAACCAGCGCACAGAGGAAGGAGATCTAGTCTTTCATCCACTTCCATCCAAGAATCAGAGCTTTTATTAGGAAGGGTAGAAGAAACTAAAGTTGCTTTCACAAAGCCAGGGGCAGTTTAACTTGCTTCAGACTGGATTGTGTAGCCTCATCCAGGGCAAAGACTCAAGTAGTGGCTTTGCTCCGTGAGTAGCCTGGCTGCTATTAGGATCTAAGATTTACCATCACCTCGTTTGAGGTAGGATTAGACTGTAATGCGTCTGTAGCTGCAGCATGTGGTTCTGATCTCTGGAACAAGAGGGAAAATTGTATAACATTTATCTAAAAATAGCTTGTGCACTGTGCACAACTTTCTGCTCGGGTGTGTGGACTGAAACTCAAAGCAGGTTCTGTGGTATATTTGCATTTTAATGTACCTTGTCTCAGTCTGAGATGCTGTGCACCTTTACAGCTTCTTGCAGAGGTCTGCCAGCATTTTGGAGCAGCCATGTATTGCTGAAGACAGCTCCTTTTCTGCAGAGATGGAAACTGGGACAAACTTGAGGTCTAATTACATTCAGCTTGAGTGAAATGAGGTTTGGCCAAGTAGAGGAGAAATTGTTCTGGGATGTTAACACGTGTCACATCTGATCTTCTGTTGCTGACCCACTCCAATAGTGAGGCAGCCTCACAGAAAGATTTTTAGATATTACTTACTATGATTTGCTAATAACTTACTATTGTCAGCATAATGTATGAAACATTGCACTGCTGAACATCTGCTTTGGAATAAACAGGCAGGGGCATTCCAGTAGTCAGCCCCTAATCATAATCAAACAGCATTTTTCCCATTAAATTGCTTCTGAAAAGAGTGGCATGCATGAATCCCCACAGCCTTTTGTGAACCCCACCTTTCACTTGGCTAGTGCTGTAAGTGGGGGGAAAAAAGAGTAGTAGTGATTTATGCTGCAGCCTCAGGTTTAAGATTGTTCATCTGTTTATGACAGCTGAATCTACTGCCTCCTGGGTCAGAGGTGGTTGATGCAGTAATGATGCACTGGCCATGTTTAAAAGTCAGGATTAACGATCTGCTTACCAAGCAGGAATGGCCAGGTGAACATACAAAAGAGAGGAGCAGTGGAGGACAATAAAGTGAAGTCAAGTACAATTCAGCTGCGCTGTGAGCATTATTTCATTAACCTTTTTGAGATAATTGCTCCTTCATCTCTGTGAGGAGGTATTGCCAGAGGTCTGTTTGTTGGCACTTTGGCCAGTGCCTTGCATGCAGCTATTTCTGTCCAGCATTGTCGTGTGGCTTTACTCAAACATAGATGCCCCTTTTGGAGCTGTAATGTTTTCTTGGAAACTTTAGAACAAGTGAATGTCAAGACTGAGTGAAGACCATAAAAGTATGTTTGAGGAATGTATCTTGATGTGTTTCTGGCAGATGGAGAGCAGATGCATACAGATTCAACACAGATACTCTCCTGCCATGTGAAAATCGTTATTTGTCATGTTGTAGGCTCTTATCTCTGCCAGAGCTTCTAATCACATGTCCAATTAACAAAATGCTAAGCCAGTGTCATGGTAGCTTGCCACACCACGGGTTAGATGGGGCAGGGCCTGCTCTGTGCTTTCATGTTATGGATGGGGAGAGTGAGAGCCTGCTGTGATTTCTAGCCCAGGTAAGACAGGAGTGTGTGTTTCTGGTGCAGCAGAGCTGTGTGGTGCTGGCACAGTAGCTTCCTTATGAAGGGAAAATCTCCATCCACTGCACCTGGAAATGTCTTGGTCTCAAACAATTTTGCTTAACTCCCAAGGCAAAAGGGCTGGGGAATGTGTGTGCCCTTAGCCAAAAAGGACAGGAGCCCAACTGCTTATAGCCACCACATCTGAGCAAGTGGTGGCAAGTAAGTGCATTTTTTTAGCTCTCCTGCCAGTTTCATGGTGCTGTTTCGTGTCATTTTATCTATATTACTGTCCCTGAGAAAAAAGATTCTCCCAAGAGTCAGCTCAGTTGGAACTATCCTTTTAAGCAGTTGTGAGCTAAGACTGGCTATGGTCAAAGTCATTCTCATGATCTTCCTCTGCCTTCAGTTGCAGATAAATAAGACTTTTAGATTATTTTTTTTTTATGTATATCCCATTCTTAAGAAAGGAGAAACCTTCATCTTTTATACCAAGACTTCATTATTTTACTTTCAGAACAAAGATACTTCTGTAAAGACAGAGAAGAAACTTCATGCTCAGGCAAGCTTTGTAAACCCCTTATGCAGGCTTGCTGTGTCCTCTCGTACTAGTTCTGAAAGTAGAATCCATTCGGCATTAATAGGAGATTTAAGACTCCCTCTTGTGGCTGCATTAAGCTGATCTTGGGCATCTCTGAAGGTTTTGCCATCGTGCGAAGTCCGAAGACTGCTTCAGTGTTGCTGGTAGAAATTTGATTAAGTCTTTTGTCTCTGCTACAAAATTCACCTGACTGTTGTCTCAACCTAATTTTTCCTGTGTGGGAAAAAAATTGAGTACGAAGGGAGGAGAGAAAGAAAAATGGTTTGAAGACATTCTGACCACATCAATCACATTTGATGTGACTTACAAAAGTGAAGGCAGAGCCACAGCAGATGGAGATGGTTGGGAATTCCCACTGCATATTGTATTTCCTTCTCTGAATCCAGAAAGGGGTGACCCCGGTGCTGCAGAAAACAGGATAGCTCCGTGTGGCAGGCAAGCACAGGGAGCAGGTTAATTGCAATATTTAACTTCATGTAAAAGCACATAATTTCTCTTAATTAGGAATAGACGTGACCTTACTCAATGGCCTCAATAATGTAATCTTGCCCTTCTGTTAAAAGCTTTATGGTTCCTCATGTGAACCCTTCCAGCTGGAGACTTGGTCTAAGTCTGTTCTGAGATGTTCTGCATGGTTGCATGTGGTACAAATAATACTTTGGCAAAGGGAGAAGATCTCAGAAATACAGAACAGCAAGCTAGAAGCAAAAAGTCTGTAGTGTTATTTTGGATATTAAGGCAGTAAATCAGCCCCACAAGCAGGAGCAGATGCTGAAAGGGTGGTGGCAGGTCAGCAACACTGCTTGCTTGGCACTGCAGGGGTTATTCCTGGTTTTGGTTTCTTTCTGCTTCACCAGCAAGTTTCTCCTCTCCTTTACACATGTTGCAAAAGCTTTGGCAAGCCCAAGGCACGCATGGGTGCAGGTTGCTCTTTCGCATGATGTCTGTGCTTGATGAGTGAAGCAGTGGGAGCAGGTGATGAGGAGAGTGGTGCTGCCTGCACACCCGGGGCTTGCCTGGATGGTGGAGAGCTGCAGGGCTGGGGCAGAGGCAGAAGCAGAAGCTGCTGGGACATGAAGAGCTTTGCTGTCTCTGACTGGACCCAGGAGTAAGGGCTTAGAGAAATGAGCATTTAGTAAGGTAGAAGCTCCTCTGTTTCGCTTGTGTTCCAAGCATCTCCTCACTGCTGCTGCCCTCATTGCCTGCAAAACAGTGTAGATCACGTTTGTCTGGTGCAGATGCCTGAACAAAAGGATTCCAACCTGCGTGTTCCTGTGCTCTTGGCTGGGCTAGCAAATGCAGATGGTTCAAGTGACTGTTTGGTTCATGCTGTGTTCTACAGCACGAAAATGGCAAACAGCTTTTGCTGGTTTGAGGGGTTTACATTAATTTCTCCTTTCTCACCAGGGGAAATGAGGGCTGGGAAGAACGGCCATGCCTGTTGCTTTGTTAAGCTTGGCTTTGGCTCCAATTCTGGCACCAAGAAAGGAAATAAAATACAGGGAAGGGGAGCTTTATGAAAGAGCTATGGGTCTGCTCCCAAGTTGATAGGTTAAGCCGTACAAAACACTGACTCTGAGACGTTGGTCTAACATTTGTAAAATCAGCATGGCAGCTCTGTTAAGGACTATGAGTCACCCTGAGGGTGGTTCAGCTCTTTAGAAGTAGTAGTACAGCCTTCTGCTTCCATGTGAACGGGAGCAAGCATTTTAATGGAGTCAGAATTACCCCTTTGGTTCGAGCACCATCTGACCTCTGCTTTGTTCTCGCTGCCTCCCCTTCGCAGCTGTGCGGAGCGTGGAACCTGACCCACCTTTGTCTGGGGGAGAAGGGCTGGATGGAGCCCTTCAACCCGAATCACACCAGTGGTAAGCGTCTGTCCCCCTCCTGTCCCCAGCCCGCAGCTCTCTCCAGACTCCCGCGTCCGAGCTGTGCCCGGCGGCCCCTGCGGGACGCAGGCAGGTGTGGCTCGACTTGGCTGTGGCTGTCAGGAAGCGGCTGACAGCAGGCCTGACCCTGGCCATGTGCAGGCAGCAGGAGGCTCTGCCTGTCCCCAGGCGCGGCTCGGGCGCTCGTGGCGAGCCTCTGCTCCAGGCTAAACAGAGGAAGGTGAGGGTCAGCAGCCGAGAGCTCTGCCCAAGACTCAGGAAGCACATTTTGGCAGAGGAAAGAAATACAATACAAGCAGGGAGGGAAACTCAGCTTCCATCCAACCCCCTCCAAGAAGCTTTTGGCTCCCTACAGCTGCTGGAGTCTTTACTATCATTATTGGGCTCTTTATTGTTACAGGTTTCACGTGTTTGTTTAGTGCCTTTTACACCAGTGTGTTGCGAAGGGGAAAGAATGAAGCAGTACAGGAGTAGCACAGGCTGGAGGGTAAAGCCCTGCGCAGGGAGACAGGCAACTGGCTTCCCTTTCCTGCCTGTCACTATCTTATTGTGTGGCCTTGGGGCATGTCACTTCCCTCTGTGCCCTGGCTCCTCAGTGTGTTGGGGTGGTTCCACCCAAGGAGCACTCTCTGTTGTTTACTCTTGTCTTTGTCCTTGTGAAGTGTCTTAGAGGAAGCTCTGCATGGCCATGGCAGGCACAGATTCATGGCTTGAGGGGAGCCACAGTCTCTGTTCTTCTTCTCTGGATCAAACAGCAGGAGCCATATGCAGCCAGCATGTGCAGGTGGGGAGAGAAGTGGTGGTCCCATCACCCTGCCCTCCTCAGTCACTGTGGCAGCTGCCTGCTGCTTGAAACACTTTCCTCGACAGACTCTGTCCACTCTGCCCTCTGTAAATGTGCTGGCAGGCAGACAGCTCCATGAGAGGGAAGGCAGTTGGAGGTCTCTCTGCCTGAGAAGTAGAGGATTACTCAGGAGTGTCGTTCTGAGCAGTCTGGGAAGGATATTTCCCTATTCTGCACACCACAGGTCTCTCTTGCCTTTCGCAGATCATGAAGGCAACACTCTGCTTTTGGTCCTGAGCTGTTCTTTGCAGCAGAGGCAGTGCCATGCAGGGAAATGGCTTTGTGCAGGGGACCAGGGAGCAAGGAGGTGGTGGAAATGGCTGTGTACAGGGTGCCAAGGAGCAGGGGAGATGGTTATAGGAGCAAAAGTCTCAACACATGCACCAGTGCACAGTGCTTGCTTCTCTGCTCCCCATCATCACTTGCTTTGTTTCTTTCAGCCATGAGTGAAACCAGTTGTGGGATTTTTGTGTTCAAGGCATGACATAATCTGAGCCTGGGACTCCGCCGGAGGAATCCTTTTGAAGATTTAGTCATCTGGCTAATTACAATGAAACGATGAAGGTGCTGCACTCTGAATGATTAACAGTTAATAAGTGGAGGTTTCTGCTTTCTTGTGTTCTTGTGAAGAAGCAAACCAGAGCAATTCTGGTTATGTCAGTGACATTCTCTCTAGCAAGAGGTCTGCCAGAGGCACGCTAACATCTTTTCTCAAAGCCACTGCCCATTTCTGTGTTGCTGGTGGCAGATAATTTAATTTAAAGTGTAAGTCCCTGCTTTGCTGCTTTCTCTGTCTGTTGCCTCTCTATGTTTCTTTAAGCCCAAGCAGTGCCAATTGCCTGCAGGACTTATTTGCTGTTTGTTGACATTTTCACTTTCAGATGCGCATCCTTACATTACCCTTTGGAGTTCAGTTTGTGTCAGCCACAGAAGGGATGGTTTGAGGGAAAGCAGCATTAGCTGGAAATGTCCCTTCCCCCCTTTTCCCTCCCAAAACACCCCCACATTAAGACTGCTCTTTAAAAGTCTGAGTTTTAATAACAGCTTCCATATTTAGTCCTGAAAGTATTTGCTCTCATTTTCCTGAGAGGATGTGCCACCACACATCATCTGTAGTAAGTCTCTCGTGTCTGATTCTCTTCTGCATACATTTCTGCTTCATCTCAGAGTTCTTGCCAGCCTGGACCTGTGTGCTGCCTTCTTGTCTCCTGCTGGTTCTCAAGGGCTTCCCTGGAGTTCTAGGTGGGGCCACACAGGTTGGTATCACACCTAAAGCTTTAGCATCTGCAATTCATAGGTGAGAATGTGCTGATTAGAAGCTGCCAGAGGTGAAGCTACAGGTGTGGGAAAGTGATGGGAGAAGGTTCTGGGCTGAGTGGAAAGCCGATGGAAGGAGGTAGCAGTGTGACATCCCCGTGACTGTGAGGAACCTTGGTCACTCGAAGCCACATCTTGGGGTTTCGTTCAGCCGTTGCAGGGCAGCTGCCCGGTGAATCTGGTGGGGGAGAAACTCTCAGCCCCAGAAGCACTGCTGGAGCCTCGTGTCCACCTGTCTCCAGCATTTCCAGAGTTCTGGCAGCTCCTGATACGCAACCAGAGCTACTGGGTCCTGGCACTGGGCCAGGCCCATGGGTGGGACGTGGGTGGTTGGGCCCCGCCATGGCAGGCAAGGGCCTGCTGGAACAAAACTGAATCGAAGTGATTCTTTTCCTCTCCCCTTGGCCTGTGAGGAAGTCTTTTTCCATTTACTATAAAACATGGTCCTTAATAGTGCTGAAGTGTTCTATGTATTTTAAATAAACATGAGTGGATTTGAGCCCAGGAGGACATGAAAGAATGCAGCATTTGCAGGGTACCGGCCCGGCACACATGTCAGCAATTTGGCTGCCTTGTGTACTTTGGCTTTTAAAAAAGCATTTAAAAGTAAACAAATGAAGGAAAATCTGGCAGCTGGATTTCAAAGTAAATTGCTTTCAGCTGATATACCCCCATTCCAGCCTGCTTGGGTAGTATGGAGCCATACACATCCAGCGAGAAGAGCGAGGGCCAAGGAGAAGAGAGGGGGGTGGGAGAGAGAGAACAAAAGCAGGGAAGTTCTGTGGATTTAATCCTTCCATTTCCTTCCTTTGCACCGAGCACTCCCTGCCCGTCGCTGCCCTCCTGTCAGGCAGGCAGGGCAATGCTCCAGACAGCCAAGTGTGCTCCATCTTCTCTCAGCCCCCGTTCTGCTGGGCTCTGCCTCCCGTCCAGCAGGCCCGGAGCAGGGGTGAGCAAGGACAGAATGGCATTAACTGGCAGAGCTAAGCCTTGCACTCGGCTGTGACCTGCAGCCCCGTACCCGTCGCTGCCCCACCGAGCGTGGGGAGAGGCCTGTCCCACAGCTCCAAGTGCCAGCAGGATGAGCCTGCCCCTCGAGGGTCTGTGCGGGCACGGGCCAGGGGCTGCCAGTGCAGGGAGGGCATCCCCCAGCGCGGCCGAGGGAAACGGAGCTGGAAATGGCAGAGATAAGAGAGTCATTAGGGGAGAGCCAGGACCCGCTCCTCCGGAAGGGCCTGGAGCATCCCCAGGAGGAGGGGGCCCAGCGAATGCTGACAGACAGTAAGGAGGTCCCGGGCTGGACAAAGAGGGGAGGTTGCTGAGGTCACACTTTGGCTCGGCTTTGGGCTCCTTCTGCTTTGACTCGCGTTTCCTCAAGTTTATAAAACTTTCTGTGGGTTGGTTCAGTGGAAAGGGCAGAGGAAACTGGTGGGTCTCAAACGCTGGCGGTGTGAGGCCAGGGCAGGGCTGCTCCCAGGCCTCCCAGCAGGCCTTGTCTGTCTGGAGAAGGCGCCTGGAGCTGTGAGGTGTGTGCTGAGAGCCCAGCCTGAGGGCAGGAGCCACCAAGTGTGTGCTGAGAGCCCAGCCTGAGGACAGGAGCCACCAAGTGTGTGCTGAGAGCCCAGCCTGAGGGCAGGAGCCACCAAGTGTGTGCTGAGAGCCCAGCCTGAGGGCAGGAAGCCACCAAGTGTGTGCTGCAAGCCCAGCCTGAGGGCA
>VWZI01015448.1:1645194-1690026 GCA_013396835.1 Psilopogon haemacephalus
CTGAGAGCCCAGCCTGAGGGCAGGAGCCACCAAGTGTGTGCTGAGAGCCCAGCCTGAGGACAGGAGCCACCAAGTGTGTGCTGAGAGCCCAGCCTGAGGGCAGGAGCCACCAAGTGTGTGCTGAGAGCCCAGCCTGAGGGCAGGAGCCACCAAGTGTGTGCTGAGAGCCCAGCCTGAGGACAGGAGCTACCAAGTGTGTGCTGAGAGCCCAGCCTGAGGGCAGGAAGCCACCAAGTGTGTGCTGCAAGCCCAGCCTGAGGGCAGGAGCCACCAAGCTCCCTTAGGGGCTTCCAGTGGTGATGTGGGCTCCTGCCGTGGCATGAGAGTGCCCCAGTGTTAGTGCTACAGTGCTACGGTAGCACCATGGCTTTGGCACCTCTGCAGAGCACAACATGGCAAACCCTGAGGTGGCCTTAAGGTGAGCACAGTGCCTTGTGGCCCTGTGGGACAATGCCTACAGAGTGGGCCCTGTCTGCACGGGCAGCTGTGGTATATGTCCACTTCTTTGGGAACCCAGGCCATGCTGCAGGTGATGCCACACTCACAGCATGCCACAGTGCCACCCCAGTGCTGCCATGCACCCATGAGCTGGTGAGGGAGGCAGGCAGCAGCAAAGGAGGCTGTGCCTGAAGAGAAGGCTTCAGGGAGACCTTATAGCAGCCTACCAGTATCTGAGGGGGGCCTACAGGAGGGCTGGGGAGGGACTGTTCACAAGGTCTTGTAATGACAGGACGAGGGGGAATGGGTTCAAATTGGCAGAGGGGAGATTTGAACGGGATGTTAGGAAGAAATTCTTCACAGTGAGGGTGGTGAGACACTGGAACAGGTTGCCCAGGGAGGTTGTGTCTGCTCCCTCCCTGGATGTGTTCAAGGCCAGGCTGGATGAGGTCTTGAGCGACCTGATCTAGTGGGAGGTGTCCCTGCCTGTGGCGGGGGGTTGGAACTGGATGATCCTTGAGGTCTCTTCCAACCTAAACCATTCTATGATTCTATAATGCTTGGTTCTCTGCAGCTTGCTGCAAGAGCCAGCTCTGCTCCTCACCCACCGGCTGTGGAAGTAACTCTGTGTAATGCTCTGAGCAAGGGAGCAATTAGTTAGGATCATCCCCTCTAATGGCTTTTCTCCTCCCTGTAACTCAGCAAATGAGCTCCCTAAATCTCCTGGCAGTGCAGAGGTGCTGCTAGCTGTAACCTGCAAGGTTTGTGGGTGAGTAGTGCAGAAGGCAGCCAGGGTTCAGCCAGTGTCCTCAGCATGTGCTGCTGTGATCAAAGCCAGCGAGGCTGGCTGTGCCCAAGCTCTGGCATGGCACTCATTATCCCTTGGCACTGGAGGGCCCTGGCACTGGTGTTGGGAGTTGGCAGTGTCCACATGCACCTGCCAGCACCAACGAGCTCACCGGCAAATTATTGGCTCTTTTTCATTTGATGGAAAGTAATTTTTTAGGACCTTTCCTCTCTGTCACCCACACAGGCTTCAGCAATGTGCCCTCACTGGTAGCAGATAGGGCTGCTGAGCTTTGCTCTGGACTGAGAGGCACATCTGCACCCTCTGGGTCTTGCTAGCTTTAAATTGTTCCCTGGATATTAGTTTTGAGAGTGAAGCAGCTGAGTTTGGCCTTCACCCTGCCTCCCACGAGCTGCAGGGCTCAGGGTCTTCTCCATGCTGGAAACAGCCACCCTGCAGCTGGACTGGCTCTGGGAAACTTTGTGGCCCCATGGCATGTGCACCCTGGGGACCACTTTGCTCCTCCTCCTTCTCATTAGGTTCGTGCTCTCTCTGACTGGATTTTGCTGTTTGTTCTGGCCGAAGCAAAGCATGGAGGTAGCCACTTTCAAATCCTCCACACGCTGGTTCCAAAGTGCTGACAGGAAAAGACAGTTGTGGTAAGTGGATGGAAATCAGGAATCAAAATCCCTGAGGTAGGGCTGATGTGAATAGGTGTGGACATCTCCATCTGACCCGACCACCCTGAGTCCTTTACCAATGACAGAGGTCAGATAAGTGCATTGCAAGAAGCCAACCATTTGTTTTTTCCTCACGATGGAGTTTCACTCAGCAGCTGGTAACAGGGCAGCTTTGGGTCCAGCTGACCTGGCCCATCACTGCCTGAAGGTGCCAGCCTGTAGGTGGGGGAGTGGGACCCCAGGACCAAAAGGAGAAGCTGCACTAGGGGAATTCCCTCTGCACTGAGGCTTGTGGAGAGCATTGCACTGCCCTGGGTTCACAGGAGAGAGGCTGCAACGATGGAGGACTCTGGATGCAGGCAGCAGCTCTCCATGGCACTGAGGGAAGAGGTGACACAGGATTTGCTCTGTGTGCATTGAGTGGCTGTGGGTACAAGGTGGGGAATGCTGCACTCCCCTTTGGCAGGCTGTAAACAATCCCCAGCACAGACGCTTGCTCTGGATGTCCCTGTGATTAACGGGAAGAATATGTAAATGTATATGGCTGTTGCCATGGCTACGGCAGGAATCCCGGCTGGCGCAGGGGAAGGCAGAGCCTCTGGCCCAGCCCGGGTCAGGATTTGTATTCTGGGCACAGCAGCACCCTATGCACCCCATAGTGGGAGCAGCTGGGCTGTGTCACCCCCTGTGCCACTGTGGCATCCTCAGTGTAGCCAGGGGGACAGTACCCTAGCACTCTCCCACTGCTCACCGTCCTGCAGCCCCCAGCTGCTGCACAGCAACTTCAACCAGGGTACTGCAGCCTTGTGCCAAGACAGGTGCACAGGGGTCAGGTCATGGGGTCTGCAGGGAGAGAATACCCTCATGGGAAGGATATCCCTCAGGTCCCACAGATAGGGTTTGTCACACAGCTGCAGAAAGCTGGGTGCCACCAGAAGGTGGATATAGATGAAGATGAGGAAGCCAAATGTTCCCATGCCCATCCTCCTCCAGGTGCACCAAACCCTGAGAACGGCCCAGCCCACCTCCCAGCAGCTGCTTTCTGGCTGATGCTATAAAGCTGGGAAGAAAAAGAGGCTTCCCCAACATGGAGCCTGTGGAGCCTGCTTGCCTGCAACTCTGGTGAGTGCTGTGGGGTCAAGGGCTGCAGGAGGCTGGGTTGTGCCTTGGCTGTGTCACCAGCATGGCTGTCGTGAGTTCTGGAAGGAGTGCTCCTCTGTTGGTGGGCATACTGTGTGCTGTTATCAAGTGTTTGTGCCCCTGTGTGAGCTGGGATGGACCAAATAGCAGTAGCTAGAGGGTGAAGCTGAAACCCACTGGTGCTCAAGCACTCAAAACCTAAACTTTCCTGGCTACTCCTTGTTTGCACGTTCACCTCTGTCATGTGAACTCTGTAGAAGAGACCAATTACTGCTGTAAACAGAGAAGTGTGGAAGGGACAAGAGCTGAACCTGCACCCAGTGCAGCTGGCACTGCAAATGGCATTGCCAGGCTGTGGCCCTTTGTGCTGTGGAGGTTTCTCAGGGTTGGGATTCACCCCAAAAGGGTTCATTTCCATCCTGATTTTCAAGCTATTTTGCAAACCTGTCTTGAAACGTGACCACGGGTTGCTGCTCCCAGACTGAAGCCTCTTCAGGTGTGGCCACTGGGGATGGGCTTCAGCCCCCTCATGTCTGGAGGGTAGCAGGGGGTGTGCAGGGACTCCCATCCCTGCAGCTCCCTCCCTGGGTTTCTCTGCTGTCCAAGGGCTTGGCTGTTGCCTATGGCAGGCATGTGTGGCCCAGCTCTGTCTGCTGTTTCCTTATAGTTTAAGAAGCCTTCCTCACATTAATCTTTTTATTTTTATTTTGACAAATGCATGTTTCCAGGAAGTTGCTGAGGTCAAAGCAGCATCTGTTGCTTGTTATTTTGGGGGATGCAGAGGGTCTTTGTAAGGGTTTCCAAAGCAACAAGGAATTAAGTGGTTTGTAAAGCAGAGAGCAGGAATGAGGAGCGGGCTGGGGCTTCCAGAAAGGCAGCTGAAGATGCTGATGAAAATCAGATCAGCTCAATTCTGTTTTCTTGGAAACTTGATCTATTTTTCTTGTACAACTGTCAGCCTGACTCCTGTATTTCAAGGGCTTGGCCACCATAAGCTCTGCTTCAGCTTTAGGATTAACACAGGCCTGGTCAGACTTGGTGTTCCCAGGTCGTGCTGTGCCATCAAGGAGGACACAAGCTATGTGGGATGGTAGCAGCTCTTGGGAGCATCAGTGCAGGTGCTGTGGTGCACCTCTGGCTGGAAACACAGGCAGGAGACCCCCAGGATGGGCACCAACCACACCTCACCCCCCCTTCTCCTGCCTTGGGGATGTGTCTTGTCCCCTAATATCGCACCACGAGTTGCCCAGGGCACGCCGTGGGGGGGACCCGCGGCAAAAGCTGCTTTTTCTTTCAAAACAACCCTAGGAGGGTCTGGTGCCAAGGCGAGGGCAGCGAGGAGCTCAGGAGATTTATCGCTGAGGAAATACTTTCTCCAGTGAGGGCCGACGGCCGCAGCAGGAACAATGGGAGATTCGCAACGTGAACAAAGCTGATTTCGTTCTTCTTTTTATCAATGCGTTTTCCTTGCGGATCCTCCCTTCCTGGAAGTGGGAGATGCAGCTTCCCCCGCTCGCCGGCCGTGTAATCAGCAGGCCTGGCCATATCCTGGCTGGGAAGCGAGCTGTGAAACGCTGTCGCCCGCCGTGATTTATGAGGCGGTGGCAGCGGCCAGCGGCGGAGCTGGCCTGGGGACAAGGTGCCAGGGCGCGTGCAATATCCACGTATTCTTTCTCCTCCTTGCTGTCTCCCCAGGGAGCTGCCGGAGGAAGTTAATGGATTAGACACACACGTTCCACTTGATTCTTATTTTTTTTATTGCCGTGTCTTTCCAAATGCCTTTAGCAGACGTGTGAGCACAATGGGGTCGGGCGGCGAGCGTCCCGGGCGGGCAGCGGGGCAGCAGCCTGCCTGGAAAGGTCAATGCAGAGAGCGTTTGCCTGGGGACGTGGGGACAGCCTGTCCTGAGCGGCTTTAGTCCTCCTTCACCAAGGAGCAGGCTCGCAGGACCAGTGCTCAGCGCTGGCTTCTTGCTGCACAGGGGCAGAGCTGAGGTGACTCCAGCTCCTCCACAGCCGGTGCTGACTGCCCGCACCTTGCCCGTGGGGTTAATGAGACCCGCTGGAGGCAGGTCTGCAGCCAGGTCTCTCGCCATGCCCAGAGCTGTAAGGTCCTTCCCTGGGCGGGGGGGAGGAGCTCCCACCTGTGAAGCTGGACAATTCCACCGCCAGGCTCACGCTCCTGCCACACCGCATTATGCAACTCTCGTCCGATACCGGGAATATGAAATAATTATTCCGAGTGATCAGATTTTAATTATGCAACACAGAAGATGATTATTGTACGCCAAATTGGTGCCGAGTGCTTAGTTATGTATATGCCAAATTTAGTCTATACTATTATACCCAGTGGGTGGCCTTAGACAATCAGGAAGTAATTAGTTTTGCTGGAGGTTGTTCGCCTGCCTGGTTCGCTGTGCTGTCTGGGGAGCGTCTTGCTGCGCTCCCTGAATACCGCGGGCTGCGAGTTCAATACCGTCTTTTTGTGACAAGCTAATAAGCTGTCTGCATGGCGGCCTGTAATTAGCGCTGTCGATATTCATTTGCAAGCGGAGTCCGCGCTGAGCGGCTCTGCCGATGGCGCTTCCCTTTGTCGGGGCTCTCGGCCGGGCTCTCCTCTCCTCCGAGGAGCGGCGACGGGCGCGGAGGTGCGGGGATGTGGTCCGGCGGGCTCCTGGGTGTGCAGCACCCGCAGGTCCCCGCCGAGGGAAGCCCACAGGCATCAGGGTTTGAGCCCCCAAGTCTGCAACCTGCTCCTCGCCCCTCCCCGTTCCAGCCTGGCACCATCTTCCATGAGGAGAGTTGCCATTGGCCCTTTGGGAAGGATGTCTCGGTGCCCTGTCCAGTGGTGCCTGCTGGAAAGGCTGAGCTGGTATGGGGGGTGTGTGTGTAAGGGAGATGAGCATGTGTTCAAGCTTTGGGTGGAGTGGCTGTCCCCTCCCCACAGCCATGGGCATTGTTGGGCAGTGCCAGGGTGCTACATGGTCACACCTTTCTGGGTGGCCTGATCCTGCAGAGTCGAGACTCATCTGTTGAGGTCTCACATGTGGATTTGCTGGGGACCTGGGGCTGTGTTGGCTGGGAGGTCACTGGGGCATCGTACCCCCAGAATGCTGCCTGCAGCTGGTCAGTGCTGTGGGGCTCTCTGGGTACTGGCTGCATCCACAGGAGCAGCCTGGATCTGCCAGGCAGGAATTGTCTGAAGTACAGAGCAACTTTTACCTCTGTTACACAAAGGAAACTTTCCTCCTCTTTTTGTTGGAGATGCTCACTCCATTGAGATGATTGGCATACTGGAGAGCTGAGAAACTAAATTGTTTATACACTAATGAATAGAAGCTTGATTGCAAGATCCTGTTTGGAAAATTATAGTGCTGAATTGAAGCCGTACAATTACATCCAAAATGCTGCATATTCATTTCATCTGCTTTGCATAGAGATTAACAAGCGAGCCCTAAAGCAGACTCTGAAATTAAAGCTAACACCAGATTTAGTCACAGGTTACAAACTAAATGGCATTGTTTGATGGATATGAATCTTTACCACCTGCCTGCCTGATGATTGCTAGCAGCTTACCAGACAGCAAAGGAAAAAGTTTCTTCCATGAAGGAAGCATAATAAGATGCTGGGCTGGAAGTGCCCCCTCCCAGTGTGGGTGGCACCCCCAGGCAGATGTCTGCAGTGGGCTTGGGGAAAGGGCTTCCTGCTCCTTGTTCCGTCATGTGGAGGCTGCACCCACTCTGTGGAGGGATGGAGAGTGGCCTCAGGACCATGGCTGAGGTCCTGGGAGCTGGGTCCATCTAACCCCCAGGTCTGGGCTGGGTCCCTCTAGCTGAGTCCCACCTCCTGCGTTGAGGGATGATCTCGCAGGGTCCCTATCTGTCCTGGAGTCTTTGTACTGAATTGTCCATAGGTTCCCTCTCTCACCTTAGAGGTACCAGAGCAGAGTTCTCTTGTCCCTCCTGGCTGTGGGCAGTTCCTGTAGGGTTCCACCATCTTGGCATGTGGCCGGTCCCATCCTATGCCACAGCACAGGACTTTGCTGTCTGCCTCCTCTCACTGTGATACTCCCATCCCATGTGTTTGGGACAGGATTTATTTTAAGAGCAGAAACGAAGAGAAGGAGCAAAGAAGGTGTGTGGGGAACAGGGCCCTGCCTGGGGGCTGTGGCAAGCACAAGTGTTTGGTGGCATGCAGCATGGTGAGGAGATGGTATGTTTGCATTGGAAATGGGTCCTGTCCCTGACCAAGGAACCTGTCCCCAGTGTGGTAGCATGTGTGGGCCCACAGGACCTCCTGCTGTCACCAGCACTGTGCACAGGAGCAGATGGGGCTGCTGGGATCTGTGGTTGAACTGGGGCTGTATGGCAAGGAGGTTGCAGTGGCTCAGGGCAGCCTTCATTCCCAGCAGGAATCTTTCTTTTTTGGGAGTACCATGGGGGATCCCCAGTCTGTGCTAGTGGCTTGGGACTCCATGCATGCAGGCCCCAGTAGGGCAGAGACCATGACACTTATTCTGCAAATCAGACACCTTTATTATTATTTCTTTCTTTAAAAGTCAGTTACCAAACTGCAGTGTACTTGATTCCTATGGGGGGGGTTGGTCTGTTTCTACCACACTATGGGACAGCCCAGCCACAGCTGTACAAGCCTCTAGGCCAAATCACCACCAGTGATGCCACCATCTCCTCCTGGCCATCATGGCTGGCTCTGGAGTCTATGTCCTGTCACCTTACATCTGCCCCCATTATGGGAGAAGCAGTGTGCCAGGCACAGGCAATTTGACTGCTCCAAATCTTCATTTCCCTTCACACTTCCTCAACTTAACCCTCCAACACTTTCCCAATACTCTCGTGAACAACCAAGGTGGACAAGCACCTCCTTGGACCCCTCCCCAAAACCTGCCAAGGTCAAAGGGGACACATGGCACCACCAGGGCCTTGCCTCACCCTTTGCCTTCTTGCCTAAACCTGAACTCATCCCAGGACACTCACACTTCTGACACCAAACCCAAACCATGCTGTAACATCGTAAAATCAGCACAGTTGGAACAGTCTCCTGCCTGCCACTCAGAGAGGCACAAGAGGGCTCTCCCCATCCTCCCCCAAGACATAGGATGTACCCTCCCTCTGGGGGCGTCACCCACCACAGCAGCAGGCTCCTAGGGCCAGCCCTACACCCAATTACTGGCCCATGAAGGGTGGCCCCAGCCTGGGTGGGCAGTGGGTGCTGGGAAATAGGAAAAGGCACCTGTGGAGGGAGGCAGTGGTGGCTTTGCCATACAGTGATACCGTGGTGGGGCTGCTGTACCCAGAAGCAGGGCTGGGCACAGCATGGCACTGGTGGGCACAAGCTGCCCTTGAGACCTGGCCTGTGGCAGTGTGGTCACACTGTGGCATCCACTTTGGGGAGCCAGGCAGGAGAGTGGCACCATGGCCATGCCACACAGTCCTGCTCACACAGCTACCACAGGTGGCAGCTGATGAACTGGGTTAGTGACAGCAGCCTTGTGTCTGGATGTCCACAACCTGGCCCCGTGCCATGCCTCTGACCAGGGCCTCCTGTTGTTCAAGTCCCAGGAATTTTTTTGCCATGGAGCATCCCATGGGGAATGTTGGCTAAATGGGAACCTCCCCAAGTCTAACCTGTGCCATTGCTGTCCAGAGTGCCCTGGCCTTCAGCAGTGCCGTTGGCATCCGTCTGCTGCGGGAAGGCTGAGGCTGGTGTGGGCTGCCTGCAGCCACCCAGCCAGCAGAAGGGACATAGTGCTGAAGGAGAGAGCTGCTTGGGGAACAGCACCTGTGGCTGTGTGGCAAGGGACAAGCTGCAGGTGGGAGGATAGGGCAGCAGAAAGGCAGTGTGAGCTAGTGCAGACCAAGGGTAGAGGCTGACCAGGTCACATCCTGCATGGCAGCTCCCCCATACATGGCAGGATTTGCTGCTGTGTCAGTCGGGAACAGCAAAGGGACCTGCCTCCTAGCCCGGGCAGGACCCCAACCTTGGCCTGCCAGCTAGCTGCCACCTACTGCTGTCCCACTAAGGGGGGATCCTGCTAGGCCCCCTGGCAGCGTCCAGCTCTGGTTCAAGCAGCTCATCTTCTGAGAAGCTGATGTGCAAGCAGGTGTCATCTGCAGGGGAAAAGGGCAGTGTGCTGTCCATGGGGCTGGCCAGGGCAGCCAAGTCCTTGGCCAGAGCCTCGCTGGCTGCGGGGTTGCGGATGCTGGCCAGGGGGGACATCTGCCCACTCTCTCCAGTCCTGTCCTTGCTTGGAGCACGCTGGCAGGTCCCAGCAGGGATGGGCTCTGTGCTGGAAGCAGCACTTGGTGCGTGAGTCCTTGCCTCAGGGTCCAAGAGGGTGAGCGAGCTGGCAGTGATGCTGGTGAGGTTGGAGACACTGGAGCTGGGCAAGCTCAAGTGGACAGCACCCTCGGGCTTCACCTCTACTTCCAAGCTCGGGGAGGTCTTGCTTGACCTTTTGCGTAGGATGGGTGGTGGAGGGTTGAGCTTGGGAATGGGCTGCTGCCGCCTGGGGAGCAAAAGTAGAGAGGAGATGATGGACAATGACAGTAGGTGGCTTGAGTGTCAGCTGCCCCAGGATCTCCAAAAGATCTTTGCTGGGTCCCATCAGTGCAACTCATCACCTACAAACACTGAAGATGAGGTGCAGGGCACTGGGAGCCCTGCTGGTCAGCAGCAGGGAGTAGAAGGGTCTGTTTGGGGTGTTGCTACTCCAGCTGGCAGCAGATGGAGGTGGTATATCCTACCTGTCCTCGTCCCCTCTGTCCGTGTCATCTGCCTTCTGCCGGCTGCTCCCATTGAGCAGAGCGAAGTCGCTGACCTCGGAGCCCTCCACGCGCCGACTGAGCCCATCCTGCCCCTCCAACACAGCCAGGCACTCGTCCCCATCCTTGCTGCCGAAGTGATGGCCTCCCCTCTCCAGGCCAATGAGGTTGAGGTAGGAGTCCCCAGGGCCCAGGGCTGGCAGTGAGCCAGGGGCCACAGGACTGCCCAGGATGCTGGCAGGGCTGGAGGTGGATGGCAGGTGGACATCCAAGCTGTAGTGGTTCTTCAGGTTCAGGGAGAGGGACTGAGCCAGGGACAGGTTTTGCAAGGAACGGTCAACTGATGAGAGAGGGACAATGAGGCATCAAGACATGGGAACCACTAACTCAGCTTCTCTAGATCTTGAGGGCTGCAGAGATGCTCCAAAGCCTCCAGGAGCCTGCTGGCATGGTACTAGGAGTATCCCAGCTGCTCCTTGTAACTGCAAGGGGTGCAGAAATGTGCAGAAGTCCCCCAAAGCCTGCTGGGCTCACTGCAGGAGCACCTCAACTGCCTCCTGGAACCAGGAAGGGTACAGAGATGGTCTGAAGGGATGGTGCTGTGAGTACCCCAACTGCTCCAAAGCTCCCCAGAGCTTACTGGGGTGGTACTCTGGGAGCACCTCATCTGCTCCCTGAGACTGTAAGGGATGCAGAGATGATCCAGAGAGATGGGGCTGGACATATCCCGGTGCAGCGACACTGTGCTCACCTGGCTGCCTGTGTTGCTCCCGGGCTTCCAGCACTGTCAGCTGCCGCACCAGCAAGGAAACGTGCTGCAGCAGGTCACGATTGGTCAACAGGAGCTGCCGTACCCGCGCCTGCGCTTCGATCCGTGCTGCCGTTTCGGCGGCCAGTTGGTCCTTGAGCAGCTGCACCTGTGGGTTGTAGGGATGGATGCGGCGGCGATGAGGGGCAGGACGATGGAGGGGACGATGTGGGACAGGAGGATGCGGGGACGGCCGAGGGCGGTGCGGGCCGAGCCCGAGCGTCTCTGCGAGTCTCTCACAGCTGCGCGACGGCCCTCGAGCGCCCCCTGCTGGCTCCGCCGCGGCACCCACCGCGCCCCCTGGTTCCGCTACCGGAGCCGCTCGGGGTGCGGCTGCAGGTGCCCAGCCTGGCGGTACCGAGCTTCTGGTTCTGATGGTAGTTTGGAGGAAAAGACTCGGGGCGTGTGTGTGTTCCAGAAATAGGTGAAAGGCGAACTGGGGGTTCTGGAGTTTGTCTGTGACTTGCCAGAGTGGTCTGGGCTTAGGTGTGAAACCAGGTCCATGTCTGGGAGCTGAGCTACATTGTGAGCTATGCAGGACCTGCTGTGACAGGACGAGGGGTGATGGTTTAAACTAGAAGGAGGAGATTTAGACTAGAGAGAAGTAAGACATTTGTTATGCTGAGGGTTGTGAGACCTTGTCGCAGGTTGTCTAGAGATGTGGTAGATGTAGCATCCCTGGGAACTATTCCAGATCAGGATGCTGAGCAATCAGCCCTAGTAGCAGGTGGCCCTGCTCACTGCAGGGGGGTTGGACTAGGTGACCTTTAAAGATCCTTTCCAACCCAAACCAGTCTGTGATTCCATGATTCTATGCTGTGAGCTGTGCTGTATACATTGCTGCAAGCAACAATGTGAGCTCCACTGCAAACTGTGCTGTAAGCAACGCTGCAAGGGATGCTGCAAGCTGCATGGTGACCTGTGCCGTAAGCAATGCTGAGAGCTGTGCTGCGAGCTCCCTGGATTGCTCCCACCTGTCCCCACTGCCAGCCCAATCCGGCCAGAGGCTGGAGGAAGGAAAGAAGGGCTGATGCCACCCAAGGGGAGGGCAGGACGCGTACCTGGGCCACAGCCACCTGTGTCTGCTGCTGCTGTTGGAGGAGCTGCTGCTGGAGCAGCTGGAGGCAGTGCTGGGAAGCCAGTGGGGTGATGGAGGCTGAGGAGCAGGGGCTGCTTGGGCTGAGCAGCTGCTGGGAGCTGGCTGGGTAGAGGGAGTAGTTCTCGGCATCCTGGGCACAAAGAAATGGGCAGGATGAGTGCACTGACCAGGTCAGGCTGGGATTTGGATCATGGTTCCTCACGGCACTCAGTCTAGGGCAGCAGAGTGGCCTGCACATCCCCGGCACCAAGGGACATGTTGGGACAGCCCAGGCCTTGGTGTCAGGTGCTGTATGGCTACATAATCCCCAGGACAGCTGTTTTGCTCTGGCTCCCAGAGCGCTGTGCTGTGTACATCTGGCCATGGTTCCAAACAGGGATCCCTGGGGAGGATATGTCAGGGAGTTAACCAAATACTCCACTGCCTCCCTCATGATGCAGCTGCCCAGGCTGGGCAATTTCTAGTTGCCTGAAGCATTTGCCAGTGACAGCAGCGGTTCAGTGTCAGGGCCATCAGCAGGTAAAAAGACTGCAGTGGTCCTAGTCTTTGGAAATGCCCCATGTGAGAAGGGCAGTGCACACACTTGCCCACCTCAGAGCAGCCCCTGACCCATCTGTGAGCCCCCACATCCCAGTGTGGTGTTCAGAGCCCAAGCTCTGCAGTTTGGCATGGGGTAGGTGAGCTTGCAGCCACCTCACATGCCCGGGGACTGTGTGGTGGCCCCATGCATGGCTCACCTGCTCCTCCATAGCACCAGGGCTCTCAGCATGCAGCCCAGAGCCAGGCAGGCTGCCTCCCACTCTGGCAACAAGGTGTCTTAAGATGGTTACCCTCACAGCATGCCTCTCTCCTGCCCCCTGCCCTCCCCTGCTTGGACAGCTCCAGTGCCCAGAAGGAAAGCACAAGAAAGCTCTGCCTTTCCAGCCCTGGAAATGAATGCCATTGAGTGCATTTCAGTGCAGCTGTTCTCAGCCAGGCTCCATGCCAGACGATTGTGTGAGGTGAAGCGATTCCGTTCCGGCCGACGCAGCAGCTCTGCGGAGCAGCCATTCCTCACGGCAAAATCACAGCTCGGCCAAACCTGCCCTGGGTGCCAGGCTGGGCCCCTTGGCAATAGCGGATGAGGAAAGCTGGGGGTTGCTGCAGGGCAGTTGAATGAGAGAGTGCCACAGAGTGGCACTGGGGCCTCAGAAATGTACCCTGCACAGTGGGGCAATGGTCACTTGCCAGAGTTTCCACCTGTTCTGTGGATGCTGCTGTGGCATGGGAGGTCCTGCCCTGCTTCCTTTTTCTAGCACTGGGCAGCGGCTCCAGCAGAGCTCCCTGCACTCTGCTTGGCTCTCACGGGTTGTGTTTGAAGCCCACTCAGGTCTGCACTGTGGTCTCGCTCCAAGATCCATCCTCCCCCTGCCCCAGCACTGGCACACAGCTTAGCTGCAGGTAACCTGGGTGCTGAACATCCTGTCCTGCCATGGGGGCTGGGAGAGCAGGGAGCCAGGAGGGAGAACCTGCAGTGGAGTCTCCATGAAAGTCCCTCCAAATTAAGCCATGACAAAGTGACCCTGAGCAGAAGGACCCCAGCAGCAGCAGTGTGTGTGGACTGTCCCCCCATTACCTGGCAGTTCTTATCCTTCAAGGCTTGCCCAGGTTTCAGCATGCCAAGGTCTCCCCTGGCAGTGGGCAGCTCTCCAGGTCCCCTCTCAGACACACAGATGCCATCAGAATCGTCTGTATCCGTGATCTTGGAGCCCTTAATCTGGTGAACTTTAAACAAGATGGATAAATGATAAAGGAGAAGCTGCCCAGGGTGGCAGCTCAGGTACAAGTGCTGCAAAGGGGCAAGAGGAAAGGGCTGCTGTAAAAAGGGATCAGCTTCCACCTTCCTGGAACCCAGACAGTGGGGCAGACAGGGTGAATTCCCTGTGTTCATCATCTGAAGGATCCCAAAGCTCTCATTGTCACCAGAGCTGGCCCACAAAGGACATGCCATCTGTCAGCTCCCCACCCCAAAGCACCCTTGGTGCCTGTGCTGAGGGAGGGGTCTTGCAGGGAGCCATGTGTCACCTTCCAGGGGCTGCTCCTCGGCTGACTTGTCACTGGCACCGTCCGCTTGCCCGTCGGCGTTCTGCAGGGCATGCTGCAGGCTCAGCTTGTGGCACACCTCGAAGGCCTGTCCCACCGTGCGCACCACCCGCATCGCCTGGCTCTGTGGAGCAAACCCACACTGCTCAGCCCCACGGTGGCCACGCTCCCACTGTCCCACTGCCAGGGGGAAACTGGGAAAGTTTGCCCTGCTTCCTGCCTGGGACTGCCCCATGCTGCCGTCTCTTCCTATAATGGGGGTTCCACCACTGCCTGCTGCTGGACCTGACATCATCCCCTCATTGAAGATGGGCTGGGACAGATGGGTTGTGCTGCTGCCCAGGAAGCTAGGGTCAAGAAAGGACAGGCACCAGGCATGTTTCTGGTGAACATCCAAAACTAGCACTGTCTTGGTCTTTCCGCAGGGATCTGTGCCCTCTGACCCTCTGCTTTTGGCTCCTGCACAGGAAGGTGCTAGGTCCCTCCTCACCCAGATATGACCCAGAAGCATCCTACCTTCTTCTTTGATTTGAAGACATTGCACCTGAAGGAGTTGTTTGCGCCATCCCTTGCGATGTAGCTAAAGATTTTCAGGTCTTGTGAGTCATGAGACACGTAGAAGATCCTAGGTGGGAGAGAGACAAAGGGAATTAAACACCCAGGGGAGTCTCTGCCCCCTAGACAGCGTGGGAGGCTCCTGTATGTCCTCAGGACAAGCTGGCTCACATCACCCAGGGCTGGAGGAAGGAGGCAGGGCTGGTGTGTGGCCCTTCTCGCAGTTTTCAAGGCAGGATGCAATGGATTTAGAATGTCTCTAGCTTGACAGAAAACCTTCTGGGTTTTGAAGCAGGCAAAAGCTTTTTAAAGATGCTATGGAAAAGCTAAAAAATCTGTAGTACTGGAAAGCCTGTGGCTGTTTTTAGCCCCAGCAATTAATCTCTGCTCAGGATGCAGCATGGCACAACTGCCTGTACAGGGAACATGGCACAGCACAGAATCCAGCCTCCCCTGAGTGCCTCTCCCAGGGATACTGAGTGTACCAGGAGGATTTTTCTCCCTTTCTTGTTCAGGCTGACTCTTTCCCCTCCCTGTGTGGTAAAACCAAATTTAAACCAAATTTTTGTTATTTGCTTGACTTATTTGTCAAGTAAATTGTGACAAGTGAGTTCTTTTCTGAACAGAGAAGAAACCAAAGAGGTTCTTGAAATTTGTTTTTCTTTTACCCTTTTCTATCAGTGGAATTTTTTTTGCGTTGAACTCACAGTTGGAGCAGTTATTGCTGATGCACCACATCTTGTAATAACCTTTAGAGAATGCCAGAAGTGAGAGGTAGGCATGGATAATGCACCAGCGTGTCCTACACTTCTTATCTCCTCACCAAGGGCTCTGACCCAGAAAACCAGAACTGGTGACTCCAGCCCTGGGGGCTGGGGGCTCCTTGCTCATGGTACTATTGCTCATTTGGCAGAGCTAACAGCCTGATGTAACCTGTGCTTAGCCGAGTCTGTAGGCTATGCACCAACACTGGAGCCTGATGGCTCCTGAGGCACTGGGTTTACACACAGAGTAAACCTCTGGGTGGGGCTTGTGGTCTCCAAAATACTTTGAGATCCTGTGGCAGGTGCTATGGAATGCCAGTGCATCTTACCACATCCTGTATGGGTTAATTCCCTGGAAGCATTTAGACCTCAGAGTAAGGCCCTGCTTCAGAAGCACACGGTGAGCCATGCTCTGAAGAAGGAAAGTGTAGGAAGCCTGTCTTCAAAGCCAGCATCAGAAGGTAATTTGTGAAGGTATCTCTGGAGGTCACCTAGACTAACCCTGTTCAAAGCAGAGCCAGCTTCAAAGCTAGGTCAGTCCACCTCACTCTCGATAATGTATGAAAAGAATTCCTCATCAGCAGTAATCCTGCAACCTGGTTAACTTTTCATGTGCTTTGGAAAGGCAGCCTTGGTGAAGGTAACTCAGCAAGCAGGAGGATGGACACACATCACTCAGGGCTGATTGTTGTAGCTGGTGTAAATCCATTGCCACATACCTGTACACAGGGTCGTGCATCACCACCATCTTACTCTCATCCCAGGTCCACTCCTTTCTCTGTAAGCAGAGGGAAGGAAGAAAATTACAGCAAGTCAGGTAAAATGAAACTCCACCATGCTGAAGGGCAGGAACCTTGGAGAAGGGTAGGAACCTTGGAGAAGTGTGTGCTTGTCCTGAGCCAAAATCTACACCCTGACTGTACTAACAAAGGCTGTTTCATTTGTATCTTGGATAAAAATAGGTTTCTTTGCTCATTTGTCATATCTGGTCATCTGCTCACAGCCTCCACGGCTGAAAATGGCCTTGAGATTAATATATAGCATCAATTATGCAGAAGAGTAGCACGTTTGAGGGAAGAAGGCTGAGAGAGGGTTTTGGAAATCTGGATTCAGCTGCTGGCTTAGCTCAGTGGGAAGCACAGCCTGGGTGAAGAGCTGATGGTGCTCAGCTCAGGCAGTGGGAAAAAGCCTGCTGGTATTAGCAAGAAAAATAAACTTCATTGCCTGGAAGCTTGACATTTTGTGATTGGGGAAAAAAAAATCCTCTTCTCACTCTTTTTTCAACAAAGTTTTGTTATTAGTTTCATCGATGTTTATCAATATGTGCAGGGTGAGAGCCAGGAGGACAGAGCCAGGCTCTTCTTGGTGATGCCTGATGACAGGACAAGGGGCAATGGGTGGAAACTGAGGCATAGGAAGTTTCATTTAAACAGGAGGAGGAATTCTTCCACTGTGAGGGTGACAGAGCACTGGAACAAGCTGCCCAGGGTTGTTGTGGAGTCTCCCTCTCTGGAGATATTCAAAACCCACCTGGATCCATTCCTGTGTGATCTGGTCTAGGTGATCCTGCTGTGGCAGGGAGATTGGACTGGATGAGCTTTCGAGGTCCCTTCTAGCCCCTGACATTCTGTGATTAGTGTGCTGGAAAAGGGAGTGTTTCCCTGGGAAAATTCTGGGTGTTTTTTCAGAAAAGGCCAGTTAGGGCTAGGAGTGGGACTAGCCTGGGTAGCAGTAACACTCAGACAAGGCCAACACCAACATCCCAGGTGCTCTGGCCCAGAGTGTCCCAGGCTGGGCTGGACAAGTCTCACCTTCTGCTTCTTGCGCAGAATCACCTTCACCCCATCCACAGACACAATGATGTTCACTTTCTTCTTCTTAATGTTCTTGGCTTTGAACTCATACTGATGGTAAGGAAAAAAAAAACAGGTTAGGAGAGAGGTAACTTTGGGGGGGGTGCCAGGGACAGCATGTGGGATCAGTCATTACACACTAAAATGCTAGGTTTGTGCTTGATCCCAGCTGCTGAGGGAAGTGGGAATTTGTTTTTTCCTGCTAAGAAAATCCACGTTGGAAAGGACTGGCTGTCATAGCTGGAATGTCAGCAGGGTCTTGCTTTTGTCAGGAGTGTCCCTTGGGAGAGAGCAAGCAGAGCTTGATCCTCTGGAATACATCCAGAGACTGTTAATTCAGGAGGGACTTTCCTGATGCCTCATCCAGCAGGACCCTTGCTCTGGAGGCTTGACAGGGAGATGGCACTTGCAGCAAACCCCAAGCAGTGATTTATGGCATCTCCAGTGCCCTCATATGTCAGCGCTGCAGTGCAGGGGGAATATAAATTCACTAATGAATTGCAGGGAGGGCCAGATGGGTGGCAATAACGCAATTATACCTCAGTCATTTGCATAATCACATTAACCTCAGTGGGCTCAGTATCTCTGGAGAAAAAGCCAGCTCCTCACCTGCAGGTGTCTGCAGTCTGTGCTCACCTCTGTTTGTGTTAAAAATTAAATTGCTGGCTTTTAAATACTGCTTTTGCTGACAGCTAGAAGCAAGGCAGAGGCCTTCTCCTCTGGAGACCTGTGTTTACAGCACTGATCCTTACTAGCCCAATTTGAAGCACTATTTTTGACTCCCAAATGCAGCCTTTTGATACCCCATATCTTTCACAGTCCCTGTCGGGAACCCTTCTTTCCTGGGCCAGGTCCTCAATTTATCTAAACCAGCACACCCATCACTGTCAGTGCAGCTACAGCAACAGCCACCATGGATCTGTGAACAAAGAAATTCTTTGGATTAATTCAATGTACAGTTAGCATAGCTGGAAAGCAGAGGTTACAAATCCCCTGTCTTGATAGTCTAGTAATGTCAGCAGTGCTGTAATGGAGCTGAGACCTGGCAAGGGGGACTTCATGGGGACACCAGTGCCTGCTGGTACAGGCTGTAGCTGGGCTCTGGCTGTATCACCGATCAGGCTGTCAAACTGGAAGCAGTCTGGAAGGTTTTCCCGATAAGGTGCCAGGGCAACGCAGCTCCCTCTGTAGTGTCGCTTTCCCTCAAGGATGGCCAGCCACCCGCTGTGTCACTGAGCCTTCCTGAGGAACTCTGTGCCACCCTGATGGGCCCAGGGGGTTAGGAGCTGCCCTCACTCCATCACCAGCCCCCACTGACTCCTGGAATGCCTCTGCCACATTGCTTTGGAGAATCAACACAGCCTGTGTGCTTTGCAGGCGTGGAGGAGCAGGTGATGCCAGGCAGCAGCGTGCAGCCTGAAGCCTACCTACACTGTGTAATTAGACATCTAATTAGAAATCTTATCTCTTTACAGAGTCAGTGAAGCTGCAGGTAGCAATTGAGTTGTTAAGGGAGTCTGTGTGCCTCTGAGGAGCCTGCAGGACTGTGTGGTTCCATGTCAGCACAGCACCCAAGCACTGCAAAGCAGATACTCATCTTTTCAGCTCCTCAGCACCCATTGTAAGCCATGCCAGCCTTACAGGCAGGAAACTGGGTGGCTTTCATGTTTATCAGGCTTTTGATGCTGCTCATTGTATCCTTAGCACTTTGCAAGGTTTATTGTATCAGACAGACCCTGGATTAAACCATAGCCTTTTGATCTCCCCATGAATTATTACTTTGAGACAAGCTCTTTAAAAATCTATCTATAGCAGCATTGCATGTGAAGCCAGAGCTAAATTTGCTGTACACGGTTTTTTATTTATAGGGAGGAGTGAAATGATGGCTGAGGTGCTTAGTGCACCCAGCAGACTGCCATGGGGACCTGCAAGGGATGTGCACATCTCTGGGGCAGAGGGCAGGCAGCCAGGCTCAGGGCTTCTCCCACCCTCTGCCTGAGCAGCCCCCTCAGTGTCCCAGCACCCCCAGCCCTGCCTTGCTGAGTGCTCCCAGCTCTGCCAGGCTGGAGCTTCTCCCTCCCCTATCCTCAGCACCGCCAAACTGTTTCTCCTTGTCTGCTTGCATGAATGTCAATAAAACCGGGATGAATTGTTCTGCCTGCTAAAGAGCTATTTATCTTTCTTTATACACAAATGGCTGGGAAAATACTAGCTGAGCTTTCCAAGAAAAAGAGAGCAATACAGTGTATTTTCCCCTTGTAGCAACAGGGGTGCAATTATATTCAAACAAGGCTCTTCACTCAAAGGCTTTAAGCAAAGTCCAAGCCTGGATTCTGCAGAGATGCTTTTTCTTTCTCTCTTGGACAGAAAGGAACAATTGGGAGCAGCAGCATCACATCTCTGGGTGCTGCCAAGAGTGATGGCAAGCTCTGCAAACCCAGCAAATACAGGACCACCCCAGCCTGGCTTTGGGACAGGTACAGGGCTTTAGCTCCAAGTAAAGCTGCACAGCTGGTGTGAGCTGCCCACCAAGCTTTGCCCTTGCCCCTGCTGCTGGGTGATGCTGAGCCATGCTGGGGGACCCAGGGCTTAGGTGGCACATGGGGCAGGTGGGAGCAGAGCTCAGAGCTTCTTCCCTGCCCCAGTGGCACACGTATCCTGCACAGAGCATTGAAGCAGTTTTGACCCTTGCAATCTGCAGGCAGCAGATCAGGCTCTGGTCAGTATGTGGCCCTTCACCACAGCACTGTCAGCAAAGATGGAGACCAATGAGTTTCTGTCCTGCTTGTGCTCTGTAGCTCATGACCACTGTTGCTTGTGCTTTGCTGCTGCATCCTGGCCAGGCAGCTGCAAACTGTCAATGCACTCTCCCATTTGCTTGAAAAGAGTTAAAAGTCATTGCCCCCCAAAATCTTTTCTAAATAGTGAAAACCTTGAAGTAGCAGGAGTTGCAGAATGGCCTGGCCTCCACTGGCTGCTCAGCATGTGGGGCAGGAATGCCACCTGGGCAAGGACACTGAGCAGGGTTGGGCAAAAGACCTGAGCCCACACCACACCAGCTTGGATGGAACTCTCTTTCCATCTCTACACATAAGAGGCAGATGGGATAAAGCTTTAGTCACTTAATTGCTTCCTAGCAAGCAGGAATCAGTATTTTAATGAACTGTGATTTATAGAAGGACAAGAAAGCACATGAAAAAATGCACTACAAGGTAGCAGATTTATCTCCTATGAAAACCTTCATGTGTAAACTAATGCACATGAGCAGGACCCTCCTGGCTAACCTGGCAGGAGAGCAAAGTCTAGGCACTGTTTATTTGTTTTGTTTTTGGTTTATTTTTTTCTTACTATTGAATTGATGTGATTTTTTTTTTTTTCTAAGTTTGTCAAGGTTACCAACAAATTCAAACCCACACAGCAGTGTTCATCTTTTCTGCTGCCTTCTGAGACTCAATCATTTTTCTCCTGCTGCTTGTGCTATATCCTATGGGGTAAAGCTTTCTGAATGGTCAGGGATGTGGAGTTGCTCCTGGGAGTGGTGATTCTACAGGGCCAGCCTGGCAGATTTCTTGGCTATGGAGACAAGATGGGATGTTTTATAGAAAAAATGCAGGTCAAAAAAGGGCAATGCAACTCATTTAATTTAGCAGCTTCATTAATTCTATTTCTGATGTGTCTGACCTGGAATGCTTTCTATTTTTGCTTTTAAATCCCTGTGTTCAAGTTCTTGCCTCTCATATGGTCCCACACACTGTTGGCATGTAATATTAACTTACCCAGGAGCTAAAGACTGTATGACTAGAAATGTTAATGGTGCTGGGTGATGCATATTTCATCTGATAATTCCACCCAAGCAGATATAAATTACACATGCATTTACCAGCTTCCATCTGCTGATGAAAGAGAGGGGCTAATGCACATTGGAAATCATATGCAGTTTCCAGCACTAAGAACAACTTGCATGAATAGAGTTATTCAAGGAAGCAGTTCTTAATGTGATTAATTACTGAAGGTATCAGGGCCTTCATTATGCAAATGAAAACCGTCATAAAATAGAGAGTTTGCAGGTCTCAGAGGCAGCCTCTATTTCCAAAAAATGCATTTTCTTCATTAGCAAAGAGCAGGAGGGCCAGACCCGAGTGAGCTAGCACAGCCAGGACATGCTCCCTGCTGGGTTGGTTTGCTGCTGTGCAGCCCATGCTGCATTCAGGGAAATCAAGGCAGAGGCTTTCTAGGTTCTTCAGGCAGGAGTACATCAGGGCTCCCAGTTGCTGCTGGGGAAGTACTTTGTGTGCCCAAAAGGAGATGCCACAGGCTTGGAAATGGATGACTTTTTCCTGCAGCTGTAAATTCCACAGCCAGCCTTCACCCTGCTGCCTTGCCAGGCTGCCCTCGCCCTGCCCCAGCCCAACAGGCTGCAGGATGTGTGTGTCCATAAACAACCCACAACAATAGGAGTCACAGCCCCTTCCCAAACCTCGCCCAGCAGACAGACACAGGGAGCATGGCAATGAGGAGAGCAGGCCATGGAAATCTGCTCAGTTCTGCTCTCTATCGGAACAGCTCTGAGTAACCCCAGCAGCACCCATGGGTCCCTGCTCCTGCTCCCAGGCTGCACGGCAACATCCGACCTGCCTGGGAGCCATCCTGCCACAGCAGGCAACCTCCAATATCACATGAGCCCCACTTCAACTATTAAAGCCATGATGAGAGGTACTCCTCATGATAGAGTAGAATACTTCTGTGAAGGAAGACTGAGAGAGAGTTGGACTTGTACAGCCTGGAGAAGAGAAGGCTCCAAGGGACCTTCTTGTGGCCTTTCAGTACTTAAAGGGGCCTATAAGAAAGTTGGAGACAGACATTTTAGCAAGGCCTGTTGTGGCAGGACAAGGAGTGATGGTTTCAAGCTAAAAGAGGAAATTTTAGATTAGATAGAAGGAAGAAGTTTTTTACACTCTGGGTGGTGAGACACTGGCCCAGGTTATTCAGAGAGGTGGTAGATGTCCCATCCCTGGAACCAATCCAGGTTAGGTTGGACAGGGCTCTGAGCAACTTGCTCTAGTTATAGATGAGACTGCTCACTGCAGGGGTGTGGGATGAGCTGACCTTTGAAGATCCCTTCCAGTCCAAACCATTTTATGTTCTTATGAATCCAAGTATTTCAAGTTCAGGAATGTAATTAATTTCCAGCCAAAGTGACCCGCACGGCATGAGGACAGGGCATTACCTTGGACTGCTGCTTGAGTTACTGATGCTTGGAGTGCTGCCGCTTGGAACTGATGCTACAGAGAGCTGCTGAGCTCTTCTCGCAGCAAGCACAGCTTAGCTGAGCACTGTGTGCTGCCACAGAGCTGACAAACGAGCGGAGTCAGTTCCCATACCCTCTGGACCGCAGGCTGCAGTCCATCCTCCAGCCTCTCCGGGACTCACTGCGGCTCCTGCATCACATTGCACCTTCCGTGGCAACTCCGCCCGCTCACCGCTCAGCCGCAGCCCTCCAGCTGGAAACTGCTGGGCTATGGCCTTGCCTTTGTTCCTCTGGGGAAGGCTGTGCCTGTCTGGAGCCGATGAACTCCCCGTGCCCGGCGGCAGGGTGCACACTCGCGGGGCCGTGGCGGTGTGAATGCGGCCAGGCATAGTCTGGGGCTGAGCTGCAGTAACTGGGCAACACTCACACAAAGGCGATGCAGGAAGCGGTGGGGTGCAGGAGTGCACCCCCTGCCCAGTGGAAAAATGAGAATTTATGATCCTTGGAAACATAAAACTGTTCGGTGGAACAGACCTAAGAGGGAGTACAATAGGCAAGGAGAATGCTGGCAACATACCCAAAGTCTTTTTTTCTCATTTAAATTAGCTCCTTTCACCATCCAACAAATTCTCTGTAGGTACCGCAGACCACTCCCCGCCCAGGGAGCTGAAGGGGGCCGAGAAGCTACCACAGCCCCGCTGGGTTTGTGGGAGTCCCTGGAAGGGCAGCAAGGAAATGTGACCGCAGTTGGTCACACAGGGTTTATTTATGGACTCCCAGCTCCGTGCTTTGGCAGCTCTGGCACTGCCTGCAGACCCAGGCAGGGCTCAGACCTCTCCAGCAATACCAGGCAGCATTTGCAGCTTTGTGTTCCAGCGCTGGAGCTGGAGAGCTTTGGCTCATTTGCAGGGAGCAGCTCCCTGGGCATGCTTCTTGTGCCAGACCTTGGGTTGGGGCCCACCTGTGGCTGCAGGCTTTGCCTGGCCCGGTGACCCTGTCTCTCCTTTTCCACTTCTTAGGGGCTGGCTGGCCAAGGGCTCAGTTTGCACACTGGAGTGTAACCCTCTCTGCCTCCTTCCTAGTTTAAGTGCAGCCTCTGATGACTGGCATCATGCTCTTGCCACCCATGGGGCTCAGGATCCTGGTGACCACCCACCAGAAGGTCCCACCACACTCTCCTTCCCAAGACTCTCAAGCATTGATCCTTTCCTGACTGGTAGTTAGTGCAGATATGACTCCCAGGAGACATGGGCAGCAGGAACAGGGTCCTGAGCACAGGATCCTGAGCATAGCATGCTGGCCCTGAATAGCTCCACATGCTCCTTCCAGAGAACTCCACCCAAACCACAGGCTCAGTCTCCACACAATCCTCCCAGCATGGAGATGCAAAAGTGCCTCACTAATCAGGGATCTGTTGGCCAGCCCCTTTGCTAATGCCCAAATTTGGTGATTGGCCCCTTACTGCAATCAAAGCTGAGCAGTGCTGTGGGTTAAGGGGGGGAAGACGGATGGAAGGCAGGGGAGGAAATTGCAAAAACCTGAATTAAGCTAAGAAAATATTTGCCTTGCTGGAGGCTCCTGTTTGGTATTGTCAGCAGTATTTTAATTGGTCTAATCTGCAGGTCTTCCTGGACCTGTGCTCTTCAACCCCTCAGCCTGCAAGAGGACACTTTAGCTGTGTTTAGCCAGTTCCCACCTTAGCTCACAACTGCAAAAAAAAAGGGAAGTTCTTGAAAGTTGGCTGTAAATGGAAAAGGATGTGAGCTGGGCTCAGTCCTCTGTGCTGGCTCTGGCTGTAGCAATGCAGGTGTTTTATGTCTCTCTTCAGGGGACAGAAGTTTCTGGAAGAGGCCACATCAGGAATGCTGGGCATGCCTGACCTGGCTGCCTCCTGCTAGCTCCTGTTTTGGCTTTGGGGATGCTCTGGGGTGATGTGAGCAAAGCTACGTATGCATAGGATCTAAGCAAGTTCTACCTTCCTGCCAGGGCTTTGGAAGCTGCAGAGAAGCAATCTGTGAATAAGAGGAGAGCAACCTGTGGATTTAGGCTCTCTGGACACTTCAGAACAGCATTAAGGCTCTGCTTGTATTGAAATGAAGCACTGACAAGTTGCTTCAGCCCAAACAGCTTGTGTGCCCTCTACATCTCCTTGCAGGCATTCTGCCTATCATCCCTGACTTCTCTTGCCTGTCACCTTGGTGTGGTGAGGGCTTGTGGGGAGACTGAGGTAAAGAAGCCTCCAAGGACTGTTTTGGGAAAACTGCTCCTTTCAGGAAAGGAGCTGTACAGCTCAGTGCAACATGCCTGACAATTTTCTGCTCTCATAAATATTCAAAACCAGCCACACTGGGAGCTGACTAATCTGAAGACCTTCAGCTGACGTTTTCCATACTTCAAATTCCTTTGCAGATGTGAAACCTGAGCTGTAGCTTTTCCCTGTGGCTGGCAGTCATAAGCCACAGTCCCAACATGGGGAAACTGAGGCTGGCTTAGTCTTCAGTTCACCAAGTAAAGCAGTGAGCTGAAATCAGAAGTTTCCAGCACTAGCTGATGATGAGGGTTACACATCCCCACTGAGAAGCAGTGCAAGTCCTGCTCGCCAGAACAGCTGCAGTCCTCATAGCTACCCAGCACCTGCCTCTAGAGCTGCTCAGGACCCTTCTGCATTCTGTAGTCTTGAGCCATGCTCTCTCTCACTTTGAGAGCCTATTTACAGTGTAGATGGATTTGGAGCAAAACACTTAGTGAGGATGGAGAAGTGTAAGCAGGTACCCACTCACATCAGCAGCAACTGAGGTCTGCTTCTCTGCAGCAAGGTGCACAGAGCAGGTAAAGATCTGCCTGCTGCCCTCCTGCCCAGGAGGGCTGGGATCCATTAGTTGTAGCAGATGGCCTGAGAAACAGGTGTCTAGGAGGGACGCCCTAACTGTCAGCAAAGAGGGCGTTGCCATGGCTTGTGCTTCAGTTTGGTCATTAAACCCTTAAGAATCTCCTCCCACCACTCTGTTTGGGAGAGCTTGGATGGGGTGGCAGATGGTGCTGCGTGACCTACAGGCAAAGGGGCTGTGAGCATGCTGCCTCGGGAGGTTGGTCAGATGAGGAGGAGGCAGGGAAAAGAGCTGCCTTTTACTTAGGTCTCTTTGCCTTCTGAGGAATCCTGCTTTGTGAAGTCCTATTCAGATGGACATGTTGCTACAGGCCTTCCTCTTCATCCCCCTTTTCCCCATGTTCAACAGGTCTTATCCTTGGGAGGTTTCAGACTGCTGGAGTCTCAGGCAGGCTTTAAGGATCTTTGCCCCTGAAGGTAAGGTGACAAAGGATGTGGCTGGAGTTCAGATATTCCTTTGACTTAGTCAAAGTATGCAGAGGAAAAACTGGCCAGAGTTACAGACAAGGAGGGAGAGCACAGCTCCTGCAGGTGATGGGAGCTGGTGGCTCTTTAATGAGTCTTTTCCACCTCTGAAAACAGGCAGACTGTTGTGGAACAAAGCTGCTTTGCCTGCTTTTAAAAAAGGGTGGGACAAAAGCAGCCCTTTCATTGCCTCCTCCCTGTTAAAGAGATACTGCAATACTGCTGAGCTCCATCCCTAGAGGCACAAGCAGCCTGGAAGCCCAGCACAAGGTGACATCATCTGGCCTTTGGTGCCTCTCTGACAAAAGCATCTTTGTGTGACTGTCACTTCCAGGAACCCCCTGCTGTCCCCAGGTTTAATAGGGAGCTTTCCCACACACAGCCCTTCAGTCCTTGTCTCACCAGGGCAGGCCAAGCCCAGCTCAGCTCACAGGGAAGTTGGGTTTTATTTCCCTCCCTACCTCTGTTCACTTTGCAGGAGAAAACAAATTACCTTTTCCATCCGCAGTGCTTTGGATGATTAATTAGTTGCAGTAATGAAGTGGTATCTTGGGACCCCACCCCAACAGAGCCTCACATACCAGGCATTCTGTGCATGAAAATGATCCCCACGTAAAAGGGCTGCCAGGTTACTGCAGATAAAACGTGCTCATTTCATTAGAAGCAGGTCAGATTCACCTGAAATAACCCTCCCAAGTGAAACTGCAATTATACACTGCTGCGACACCTTCAAATGATTCTCTACTTCCCTATAAACACCAGTGTCAAGAGGCCCTGCAGAGAAGGTCCTGCTTTTGTATACTTGATGTTTCACATCCTAGCTGCCCTCCAGTCTGGTATGTAGGACAAGAGGCAAGTTAGGAGACTGGATTGACTTCAACCCTCTTCATCAGTGCTCAAAAAACAAAGCTTGGAAGAGCAGGAGCCAGGACTCTGTGGCAGGCTCAGAGCTTCATGGAAAAGCCTCAGACCCCCTACAGAGCTGTAGGAAGGTAACTGAGTATTTTGCGTCCACAAAGCCAGGCTGTTCCTTGTCTGTTTTGTCATTCAGTTGCTCTGGTTACAGCCAGGCCCCTGATAAATGGCAAGTAACTAGCACCTAGCCAGCAGGACTAGGCCACCAGATACCGCTCATACAAAGCCAGGAGCAGCTGAGGATTTCTGCTGCTCGCTCCAAAACCTCTCTTGCACATTTCCATCCCTTCCTGTGAGTCTGGCAGGTCACTAACAGAGTGGCACAGCACTGAGCTGTGAGAGGAGATGCTCCTTGCTTGCTTCTTTCAATGCTGGGCAGAGAAGGAAAAGAGGAGCTGATACCCTCACAGCAGGATGAGGAGGTGGGTCAAGGGCGATTACTGGGACAGCTTTGCTCTGCCTCTGGAAGCTGGTGTTTATTGCTTGTTTTGAGAGTCAATGAAAACTGAAAACCAGTTTTTAGCTCTTCTGTGGCTCTTCACAGTAGGGTTTCTTCAGAGAGCAAAGTACCCATTCAGACCATGAGCAGTCTGTGACCATGGAAGCCAGCAGGAGTGAGCCAGCAGTCCATGAGCAAGGATGCCAGTGTGAGTGGAGGGAGCTGCAGTGCAGAGAGTGGAACCTTCAGGGGTGCTTCTCACGAGGGCCCTGGCAGTGGCTTACAAGGCACAGCACAGAGACAGGGAGAAATCCTAACGGTGCTGCCATGCTGAGGCTCTGACAAAGGCAGGTGCCAGGATTTCAGGCCTCTAAATAACACAATGTCCCCCTCCACGTTTATGTAACGATGCTATTTCAGTGCAGGTTGTCCAAGCAAAGGAGGTGAAGGCAGCTAGAGAGGCAGGCTGGGTGAGACATGCTCTGCACATGGGGATGGAGTGGAAGTGACACTGCTCCTCAGCCCAGGCAGGTTGAGGGTAAGATGTAGAAGACAGAGGGGAGAAGGACCATGTGTTCAAACAGTACCTAAGTCATCCCAGCTCCTGCTTCCAGGAGGGGCAGATGTAACCTCTCATGGTTCTCTACTCCAGCATAGAGAACCTGCTGCTCTGCAGCCAGAAGAAACAGGGTAGCTGCAGACTCTTTCTTAAAACCTCTGACTTTAGGATGTGGGGGAGAGTGATTCTGAGCTGATCTACCCAGGATGGATACTTATCCAAAGGAGGAGGAATCAAGTTTGTTCTTGAGAATCTGGAGAAGCTGCATCTGCATGACTAACACCTGCTTTTGGTAAATGCAGCAGAGAGGGAACATCTCCTGGCTTCTAAACTTGCTATCACACCCCATATGTATCTTGAGTGCTGTCCTCCAGCTCTGTATCTTGTGGTTTCTCCTATCCACCTACTAGGGAGATCCACATTTTCTCTGTGTATCTATAGCAGAGGTAGGAAGCTGGACTTGGCAGCTCTATCTTAGAGCAAGCAGAATTCAAGCTAGAGTGAAGATTTGATCTCCATTTGCATTCAGAGGCAGTACTTGGTGGCAAACTAGAGCAGCATGGAAATGGAGGGATGCTGAGCTGCCTAGAGTGCTGCCATGTGCAGACCACGCTTCATGCCTCACTTGCTAGGTGCAGTCAGGCTTCATTCTCCCTCGTGGTGGAGACCTTTTTGGTAGCTCAGGCACAGAGTGCTGCTGAACCTTTCTCCTTCTCAATGCCAGCAACCTTCAGGAACAGCCTTTCTATGTCCTGGTCTGAGGCAGTCAGGGACTGAAATAAACTGCTCTACTCCCAGGCAGGGAGACTTCTGTGCAGCTGTTAATATTATTGATCTCCAACAGTTCCACTTGGAAAAAAGATTTCTAACAGAAAAGTCCTGAGTTTATGGTCAGCCTTCAGCCACTGCACAGAAAGGATGTGCCTGCATCTGGCAGCACCAACAAGTTCCAGCCAGGACCAGCTGAGCTTGGAAAGGAGTCAGTCACTGTGGGGCCATGGAAGGTCTGCTGGTAAAGACTTGGCTTGCACTACTGAAAGATCTGCCTCCTGACTAAACTCAGCAGTCAGGTCCCATGTTTCCATGCAGCTATTAAGAGGCATTTCTAAAGCACACAACTCCTAATTCCCATTGACTTCAGAGGGAACTAGTTTGTTCTGGACAACATGCAAGGCACAGAAGCCTTTTGAAATCTGCCCAAGAGCTCTTGTGTCATGCTCATTCCAGGAATACAGCAAAAACAAAGACAGAAGGGAGCTCATCCCTCTCCTGCCAGGCTGCCCCTGGGCAGCATCAAGGTATTACCCAATGTGAAGACCTGAGCAGAGCCAGGCAGAGCACAGCTGGCATGCTGCTTCTTGCCAAGTGCTTTTTGGTCAGGAACTACTGACTGCCAACAAATGGTGGTAGTTCTTCTCTCTGGCAATCTCTAAATCTAAAATAAGGTCACTGGATTCTCCTCAAATTGTCCATAAAGTCTCAACTCCCAGTTTGGAAACCAGACTGTTACTATAAGAAAATTCAATGCTAATTTCCAAAACTCCAGAATATTAAGCAGTTCAAGGATTCTGTTAGCTTTGGGGGTGCTACTGAGGTTAGTGAAGCATGACAGGAACAGCTTGGGTTTAGATGGTGGGAATTACAGATAAAGAGGGGTTTGTGGTATCAGTATTTATTGTCACGGAAGTCTTGTCATAAAAACTGTACCAGGGTATCACAGTCAAGTGCCAAGGCAGAGGCAAAAAGCCTGGACTGGGCTTTTGGATTCTTGAACAAGAGGCTACTGGATGATTTACGTGTTATTTGTAAGTTTGTGCTGCTGCCCAGGTCTCCTGGAGGTACTCATCAGGGTCCTGATCTACTTCACAGATAAGTTAAGTAAGATGAAGAACTTGTTACAGACAGCCATGAAAGATGCTACAAAGAGTAGAACCTCACCTGGTGGTGCCCTGTCTGCACTGCAAACACAGCTATGATATGCTGCTGACCCCTGCTCATCAGTGACTGGCAGTCACCCTTGGGGCTGATGGCTTGATTCTATTTTCCTGATGCCTGCTCTGCTCCTCAGTGCCATTCCCAGTGTCCCTGGGCTGGCAGTTAGCAGCCAGTTAGGTGTGAAGCTCTGGATATTAATGAATCCTGCACTGCTTGCATACAAGTCAATGATTAACCACAAGCAGTGTTCCCTGTCCTAGCTCATGGCAACTCCTGCCCTCCTCTTGGATATATGGAAGCAAGACAAGCAGGAGATCAACACTGCCCTGTGGGGAAAACAATGTAAAAATAAGAAAATGTGCCTGAGCTGGAAGTTTAGGGTCCATAACCATTAATGGCAGGAGCATAGGTTGCAGCAAGACTGAATTGGTCTGTGAAGGCTTGGGATCACTGAACCTCAGTGGTTCATGAACTGCATATGGCTATACAGCAGGTCCAGGACACTCAGAGCTGGAGGTGTTGATGGCAAGACATCAGTGTTTGGGCCAGTTCTACCAAAGTACCTACAAGCTTAAAGAGTAACTGGGGGTCCTACGCTGCCCTGCAGTCTGCTGCAGACACCTAGTCTTTCATCACACACATCTAGTCTTAGTATGACCCACTGCTCTTCTTCCTGTGAGAAAAAGTATTTGTTTTTGGAAAGAAAACTCTGAAGCCCAGAGGGTTTGGTGGGATTCCTAGAGTATGCTGGACCTGCCTGTGCAGGCAGGAGGGTCATGTGGGGCCCTGGCCTGTGCTCTCTGCAGTGCAAAGTGCTGCATCCTCCCCACCAGCAGACCTGCTGCATGGCAGCATCTCTGCAGCAGCAGAGTGACAGAATGATGGAGGAAGGGAGAAGTGGCTCAGGTGTCCAGAAAACAGTTGAGCAGTTGCCAATTAGTCCAAATAACCCATCTGGCCCAGGGAAAGGCCATTTAAGGAATGTAATCACTGCTGCAGAAAAGGAAGAACACCATTCTGTAATCCCTTTGAAAAATCCCTGCTCTCATCAAAGTATCCTTCCCTCCAGGGACTCTCAAGATTTTTATTCTGTAAATTTATCATAGAGTTATTTGGTCAAAGCCTCAAACCCCAGAATGTTTTGAAGAATGCTTGTCAAAAGTATTAAGTTAAGTAGCACCAAATCTGTTTGCCTTCAGGCCTCATTTGGTACAGAGCAAAAGCAGAATGAAGAAAGCAAGCTTAGCACCAAGCTATTGTTAGCAAATCTTGTTTTACTAAGAAGAATTCTGCTTTGTTGTCATGGTCCCTCAGGATGCCTCCTCCTCAGAACACCCATAGCTCTTGACAGAACAAGAGGGAATGGCCTCAGGCTGTGACTGGGTAGGTTTAGACTGGACTTTAGGAAACTTTTCTTTTTTTCACAGAAAGAGTGGTCAGGCATTGGAATGAGCTGCCCAGGGAGGTGGTGGAGTCACCAGCCCTGGAGGTGTTTAAAAGTCGTTTGGATGTGGTGTTGAGGGATATGGTTTAAGGGTGAACTTTGTAGAGTAGGGATAATGACTGGACTTAATGATCCTGAGGATCTTTGCCAACTGAAATGTTTCTGTGATTCTGTTATCCATAGAGAGGGTCCTTGCATTGCACAAAATTATGACAGCATCTACAAAGGGACCTGCTGTTGTGCCACTAGGTCTACCCTTCTGTGTCCAGTGTGGGCACTCTTAACTGAAGCACCATAAAGGCTGAGCACAAAGCATGAGGTTACACTGTACCTACAAACTGATTTGTTTTGGTTTGTTGTTTTTTTGCCCTCATCTGGATGGTTTCACTCACAGGACACTTTGGTTTTTTTCATGGACCACTCTGTTTGGTTCCTGAAAGGTATCAACCTTCTCTAATGGAAACCAAGGTGTGCACTCACATTAGCCACACAAGGTGGATCTCTGCTCCACCAGCACAGCAAAGGCACTCCACATCTTGGGCAACCCCTGCTTCTGTGGCCCTGCCCATGCAGCTGTCACTCAGATTAAGGCACCTCCTCATCAACAAGCTAATCCAATGTGCTCACTACCACTCTGGTTGTCATCTCAGTTACATTTTTTCAGACACCAGTGAAGCATCAATCAGTCTTCCATCGTGGCCGACTGTTCTACACCACAATATAATCTGAAAAACATTATGTTTTATCTGTGTAATACTGTACAACCACTAGTCTGGTGTTAAAAAAAAAAAAACTACTTTATTTTGAGCTAGAGAAAAGCTTTGCAGAGATTTCATGCACTGATATTTTAGCTAGGGAAATCAAATCCTTCAGTAATGTAATGATCATACCATTGAAGCCACTTTATTTTACAATTAAAAGGTACCTGTCTCATTGCCAAGATTTTTGCAGCAGACAAAAAGCTCTGTCTTGTTCTGTTTAGTACTAGCATTTTAATTTAGCTTTTATTAGCCTTCACCTAAACTCCAATCCACTATGGCTCTTATGCAAAACAGTATTAATATGCCTTGCTAGTTCCACCCCCTTGCTGGAGAAGCCATCCAGCTCTCAGCGCTCTGAGGAAGGCACTGAAAGGTCACTGTTGCTTAGAGATGACAGATTTCACTGACTGATCCCTCCATCCATCTGTTATCAATCATACACAGCACACTCTGAACAGGGTGTAAGAACTGAAGCATCTATAATCACCAGTAGCTTCTCAAAAATTAGGTGACAGAAGCCTTGGAGCAGGCTGCCCAGAGAGGTTGTGGAATCTTCTTCTCTGGAGACATCCCAAACCTGCCTGGATATGTTCCTGTTTGACCTGCTCTAGGTGATTGGACTGGATGATCTGTGGAGGTCCCTCACAACCCCTAACATTCTGTGACAGCATGTGGCTACTGAGAAAACTCTAAGCTGTCTTCCATTACAGTGTTCTGTGCTCACAGCTAGACCAGTCCCCAGTAATTTCAGCTCAGAAGTTCAGTGGCAGCAGGTAGCACATCATTGTTCTGTGGCCTGAAGTCCAGAGGTGATCTAGATATGGAGGTGAGCGGTGTGGAAACCTGCAAAGATTTTAAGACAGTGGAGTGACTCTGTGACAGCAGAATGTCCCCAAGCAGTGAGAAGTCTGAATTCTCTTGTGCAGTCTCAGAGGTGTTTATTCCTCTCCTCCCACTCGAGCAGAGCGCAGTCAGCTCTCCACCGTAGCCACACAATGCTGCCTGGAAACACTGTGCCTGACGCCACTGCAAAAGCATCTCATTAAGAGCTTCTTCCCTTTGCCTTGTGATAATATGGAGAGCAGAAAGTGGGGATAAGGAGCTTGGGAGAGCCTGAGACATGGCAGGCTCAATTCCTCTAGAACAGCAGCCTCCATGTTTTTAAAGCCATTTCTTCAGTTTACGAGAATTTTCTGCAAGGCTTGGAAAGCAGCATGGGTACGAAACACACCTGAGCCTGCCGGGGCAGCCACGAGCACCATCCACACCCTCAGCAGGTCTGTGGATGACACCAAGCTGTGTGGTGTGGATGACACCAAGCTGTGTGGTGTGGATGACACCAAGCTGTGCAGACTGGCTGACACACTGGAGAGAGGGGAGAGCATCCAGAGGGACTCAGACAGGCTTGAGAGGTGTGGCCAAGCCCACATGATGAAATTCAACAAGACCAAGTGCAAGGTCCAACAGCTGGGTTGGGGCAATCCCAAGCACAAATATAGGCTGGGTGAGGAGTGGCTTGAGAGCAGCCTTGAGAGGAAGGAATTGGAGGTGGAGCTGGCAGCCCAGATGACAGCCATGTCCTGGGCTGCACCAAAAGAAGTGTGACCAGCCAGGTGAAGGAGGTGATTCTGTGCTTCTGCTCTGCTCTTGTGAAACCTCACCTGGAGAACTGCCTCCAGTTCTGGTGCCCCCAGCATAAGAGGGACATGGAACTGCTGGAGCAGGGTCAGAGGAGGGCTACAAAGATGATCAGAGGGCTGCAGCACCTCCCCTATGGAGACAAGCTGGGAGAGTTGGGGTTGTTGAACCTGGAGAAGATGCAGAGAGACCTTACAGAAGCCTTCTAGTACCTGAAGGGGGCTACAAGACTGCTGTGGAGGGATTTTTTAGTGAGGCTTGCAGTGGTAGGGCAAGCTTTAAGCTTGAGGAGGGTAGATTTACACCAGATATTAGGAAGAAATTCTTTACAGTGAGGGTGGTGAGACACTGGAACAGGCTGCCTAGGGAGGTCATGGATGCCTTCTCTCTGGAGGTGTTCAAGGTCAGGCTGGATGAGGCCTTGAGCAGCCTGGGCTAGTGGGAAGGTGTCTCTGTCCATGGCAGGGGAGTTGGAACCAGATGATCTTTAAGATTCCTTCCAACCCAAACTACTCTATGAATCTATTAAAGGACAAAGAACCTGCTAAGATGAGATGGCTGAGATGTTGAAGGCTGTAGTGAAGGTGTAATAGGAAGGAATGCAAAAATCCACTCTAACATTCATATGGGTTAATGTGCACGCCTGGGCACACAGGAGATGCCTGTGGAGTTGCTGCTTAGGTGCTCCCTGGAGTATTCTGGGCTCATGGTCTCTGACGCCACCCTCAGACCTCCTCCTCTTGAGTAGGAGGTGAGAGACTCCCTGGCATAGCTCAGGTAAGACCCTCAGACCGTACTGCAGGACTCCTCTGCCTCCCAGAAAGCCCAACCTGATCCCCATCTCTGTGCAGGAGGCTCTGCTATAGCTGCAACAAATAGAGGAAAACAAACTAATGAGGCATTAGGGCTAAACTTAGCTGCAATTAACACTTAATTACCACCCTGAAAACACTTGCTGTATTTTGTCAGGGCCTGGAAAGGTAAAACCAATTAGCTTAATCTTGTGTGGTAGAAGCCTTAAACTGTCTCGGATGCCTGTCATGGATGGGACCCTGGCAGTAGCTGGTGTTTCTGAGACCACAGTGCCTGGAGCTGAGCAGCCCTGCAGGTGGGTTGGGAATGGAACAGTTCTGCTTAGGGCACCAGGTGCCTGGGGAAGGGAAGGGAAGGGCTGTGTGGCAGGGATGCCTGGAGCAAAGTCACCTCCTCTGCCCTTGTGCCAATCCTCACTTTCTTAGCCTGTCTGACAGACTGTTGTTCTCTGTGCCTGTAGCTTTGTTGTGCTGATTGGTTTCCTCCTGTAACAAAGCAGATGGCAGGTAAGGTTGCAGGCAAAGGTGTGTGGGCTGCTGGGCAGGGAGACAGAAGTACAGAAAAGTCTGGAGAGGAGGCAGAGGGCACAGAGCCACTCGTGGTCACCTGTAAATCTTCCAAGGTCCTTCAGTTGTTTATTGTGGCTTTCTATGTTACACTTTTAGCCTCTGCTCCAGAGGACTGACTGTAGTCTAATCCATGTACTGCCTGTGTGAAGCTGCATGAGTCTTACTTAGGCCTCTGCTTTGGAGAAAAGCCAAAACTGACACTAGACTCTGCAAAAGGTATTAGAGCAAACTTGTGCATGCTCACATGCACTTGGGATACATAAAACCACTGTGCTCTCCTGGCAGCTGCAGGCTCTATTCAATGTGTGTTGGTTCTCCAGAAAGCAGGGAAGGTATCTTAGGAAACATACTCTCAAGTTGCGTATTTTGGGTACATACATAGTCCTTTTGGTATGGAGGAGAATAAGGAAGAGAAACATACAGGAACAGGAGGGAGTCTACTTCTCCAAAGTCCTTCTCTCATCTTCCTACAAGGTCTGCTGTCTGCCTGTATGTTTGTCAGGATAGACATTGACTGGACCCATGATCACAGCATGGGACTATCTTCTACAGTACTGTTCCTCATCTGATCTAGTTAATGTCACTGTGATGATGATATTTTTTAAACTACCTTGGGTGAACGGACGTGACCCAGCTGAGGACTAAAGAAAAGTTCACACCAGCAGTCTGAAGACCGCTGAAATATTTTAAGACACTAGAATAGTTTTCTTTCACAGCCCAGTGCTGTCATTAGCTGAGCACTTGGATGCTCTTCCAACGGGGCTGTAAGGAAAAGCCCTCCAGGAACAGCAGCAGAATCAGCTGCCATCCAAGGACAGATCCTGGTGTGCAGCTACGGAGGTCTGCATCAGGGCAAGTGCTCCAACAGTTTGCACTTCTACATTTGACTCTGTGTTTCAGCTGCAGCAGACTAAATAACTTCATTATAGTGAGAGAGACTGCAAAGACTGACCAAAAAACCCAGCAGCTGGGGGATCAGCTTCTACGTTGGTTTTGGTTTTTGTTGGTGGTGTTTTGCTTTTTTTTTTTCCCCTCCCTGTACTGATCACAGCTCCAGCTCAGAATAACAGGAAGTTGGCAGGGAAATGCAACTTAAACCAGGATGTCTGAATGCAGTCACTCTGCCCTTTGCCAGCTGTCCACATGGCTCCTCTCATTCTGTAGCCAGAGCAGATAAATTTTACATCCATATTTGCTGCTGAACCATTGCAATTTGCAGCCTGGCATGGCTTTAAATTTAAGCTGTTCTTTGAAGTGCCCCCCCAGCTACCAGACTGGGAGCTGCTGGAGTGCAGGAGAAGCAGGTTCTGTGTGGCTGTTCCTGCTGCCTCTGCATCACAAGGTTGCATTGTAACTTCTTCTGCTCATGCTGATTCAAACTGATGTCATGTCACACTTCAACACTGCCAGCTGATATTTGGCAGTCAGTATGACTTTCAGTGTTGCTATATTGCACTTGCTTCCTGGAATATCATGTGGAGAAACTGCAAGGTATTGAGGCTCTGCTTCCACACCCTTAAGAGTGAGGCTGAAGTGAGAACCCAGTTCTTATGCCAAGGAGAACTTGGGCATTCTTGACGTATCTTGTATCAAGGTTTAGAAATGTTCCTGCCTCTCTGGCACACTGGCCTCTGGGGAAAAACAATTCTCAATTAAAATAAGCCTAAGAAACGTGGAGGTAACAAGAAACATATTAGTCTGGGTTCTTGCTTCCTGTTTGTTCATCCTGGTGCTTGGATGGGCACAGCACCAGCTGGCTGTTCTCTTGCAAAATGATTAAATAATCTGACATCTGTCTCCTTGCTGAGTGTTTATACCTGTTTAGGTCCAAGCTAGACCTACCAAACAGACCTGAAATTTCTAAGCTTTATAGAATCTTATGTGGAAATTCCAGGGACACCGATTCTGTGCCTTAGGGATAATGAAATGGAGTGACTTGGGGAACTGCTGGCAGCAGGCAGTCTGTAGGGATGACAGGCTTTGACACTTACTCCTACCATGTCCTTGTGCAACTTGCTACTCAAAATCACAGCATTTTACTGGCACAGTTTGCCTGGCAGTGCTGGGCTAAGGGCAACACTGCTCTAGGAGGGTAGTAGCAGCTGACTGTTTCTCCTCTGGTCCAGTCTCCTCTGGAAGCTGGAGAGGAATGCAGAACATGTTGTAATGTGAACTCCTCACATAAAGCCATCCATTCCCTGGTCTCCCAGGGCAAGATTTCAAAAGCAACCTCGATGTTCTGTGTGCTACTAAATCCATCTTTACCACTAGGTCTGTACCTAGGAGCATCATTAGCAAAGCCTTCCTGTTACTGCTTCAGTGTGTGTGGGCTCCACAACACCTTTCATCTTAGCTTCTGGAAGAGAGCCTTCACCTGGCTAATGGGAGAACCTTGTTAGTTAGTTGTTCACTAACAGGCAAACAAGAGTTATGTGTCTAGGGAAAGGGTGACCCTGCTAAATTGGAGCAGTTTGGTCCCTCAAGGAGGACTGTCACATTCTCACATTAGCTGCCACTTGACTTCTACAGGAAGAAATATCTTTTATTGTACATAAACTCCCTAGGGTGCTGAGAAGGCTGAAGTGTCTGTGGCTAAAACCACTTCAGCAGAAAGCCAGCTCCACCAGGATACAGGCTGTGAATGCAGGAGACTCTGCAGGTGCTGCCAGACACCCAGAGGTGGCTGGCCTGGGGCAGCAGCAGGCAGCAGATACAGCAGGGTTGGTGCTTCTCCCTGGGAGGTGAGGAACCCTGCCTGCACCCCATGCTTGGAGCCCAGAAATGACAACTTGACATACTACTTATTCATGTAGCAAACTAATTTCACCACCTCTCCTGCCAGGGCAAGAGAAGGTAAAGGGATTAGTTTGATCTCTGACAATCATGTAATAACATGGCAGCTGTATGCAGCTGTGTGTCGCTGTCAGAGTCACTCCACTGGGAGGATTAGCAAATTTAAAAGTTGTCTAGCTCTGCATAATGGGAAGCTAAGAAGAGCAGCTTCCCTGTCCTACCTACTGCATTTACATTTCCCTCAGTGGAAGCCTAGAACATGATGAGACAAGGTTTCCCAGTCTGTTATGAAATGGGAATCTAGTGTGTGACTAATGGGGTATTGCTAGCAATTCTACAAGCGTCCATTCAGCCAGGACTATGGATATAAGCTTTACTATGAGACTGCATGTTAAATACTTACTGCAAAAGAGCAGACTGTGGTTTCAGCAGACTACTCTTAAAACATGCCACTTGGGGCTCTCTGGGAGCAGTATCCTATAGCCTGTGTGCTCTGCACCTCCTGAAGTCTGCAAGCAGACTGCTTTGCTAATGCATAGAGAATACCACTGAGCTCTTCTCAGGTTCCCTGGCATAATTCATATGAAACTAGCAAAAAGAGCTATGTACCTAACGCAGGAGAGTTAAATGCCAAGGAGTAGACTCAGCAGCTGGAGTTGTTCCTTTTCTTACTACCATTTCTTTCTCCCCACACTCTTCAGGATCACATTTGAGTGCTAGGTAGCAAGGCTTTCTCCCTGGGGCAAATGCTTTCAATCACAGACTGGCAACCAGAATCAGACATAGTAGTAGGAAGGCAGTTTCAGAACTTGTATCAATTTACTAATGAAAAACCAGAGTAACCTGCTCCGTCAGCACCTGGCAAACAGAGAGCTGTGACTCCTCATCCTCCTCCCTGGTCGCTTCAGAAGCAATGAGTAACAGGCTGCCTGTGCTGTGCTGCCCCATGCTCAGCTGGCTCTGTCACTGACTGCTTCACTGGTGGCTCAGGCTGCCTCCTCCCATGTCGCAGGGCACAGAGCAGCATAGGAAATGTTGTGCTGGGGCTTGTACTGTGTGACTTCTCCCTTCCGCTCCAGTAGAGAATTCCAGTGGCACACTGGAGCACACAAAGGATGAAAGCCTCTGCACAACGTGCCTCTGCCAGCACTTGGCAGGGCTGCAGGACCCTTCTCACTGTTCCAGTGCAAACAGGCACTAGTACTCAGAGTAAGATAGTAGCAAAGGGCCAGTTTCCACCAATAGCTTCTTCCCAGTGTTTTCCCCCAGTTGCAACTGGTGCTGCTGAAAGTCCATGGGAAAAAACTCTAGTATGGACAGGGCTTCTGCATGCAAATGAATGCTACATAAATAACCTCCATCCTCCTAGGTTGTGTACTCTGTGCGCTAGATTTCCCTTCAAAGACCTCCCAGTTCATTCTTTATGCTCTAATTAAGGATCAGTGCCAATTAACTATCTTCAATAGAGGAGCATCTTCCGCTCAGCAGCCAGGAAGTGTCTGAATAAGATCCTGCTGTACAATGCACGCATGAAAAGGGAAGCCCTCCCTTTTTGGAAAGGGCTTCCAAGATTAAAAACCCACTATAGAATACAGGATGCCTACTTTAAAAATATTGTGTGTTAAGAGTAACTGATGGCACCCATGAATGCAGAGAGGGTTTTTACATGCTTCGTGTAACACTCGAGCACGCGATCGCACTGCCAAGGCTCCGAGCTAGACATCATGGCAACAGCAACGTGTGAAAACAGAGTGCAACACTTTCTAGCAACTGATATTAAAATACTGTCTGCTCTTCTTTGCAAGGGTGCTCTCCAGTCAAAGATCAGCAGAAGTGCAGCGTCAAGTTGGCTGCTAAATATCGATTCAGACCAGGAATTACGAATAGTTACGCCAGCACTAAACTGCCTCAGCAGTCCTCACCTACAGCCTTTGCTTCCTGTAGATGTTCACCTGTTCCATAAATAACCAGGCAATTTAGATTGCTGCTGCACTGTGTTCTGAGCAAGAGCTGTGCTAATAGTCTGAGCAGAGAAAGGCAGGGGAATGTCATTTCTGAGCTTGGCTGCAGATGAATACATCAGCTCCCCAGCCAGTTACAGGCTACGTTTAAAAAGCGCTATTCTAAATGAAAATTAGCTGCTGAAATACAGTGGGGGGTGGGGGGAGAAAGTAGGATAATCCCCTCAAAGCTTTAAATGGAAGATTCTCCAACCTGCTTCAGCTGATGTGAGACATAGGAAGAGCCTCAGAATTAAGACCCCTGCAAAACTTCAGCCAGGCACAACAGCTGCATTGCCTTTTGGGGTAGATACACTTCAACCGTTTATGCGCGAAGCAGATGCGAGATAGCCACCCTGCTAATCACAGCTAAATCTGCTGGCCATTCACAGGCTGTTCTGAAGAATAAAGGGCTAGAGGAGGAAGAGCAGAGACTCGATGAGAAACAGGAACTGTAAAACTATAGTGGAGGATGGGGGAAAGCAGCAAATTATTCCATGAGCAGAGGAATCCACAAAGTCTGATAGGATTTACATACAAAACATCTGCCAGGCCACTGCTATTTCACTAGTAACAGAATATGTTTGCAACTGTCAATGAGTTTGAGTGCTTTTGTGGAGCAGACTGTGTACATCTCGTTTTTCACACATGCAAAAACTCAGAGGGTAAATAGATCTCTTAGGTTCAAGGAGAATCCCCTTACCTGATCAGTAGAGACCAGTGCTTTATGTTTGAGTTTTGCTAACTGATCCATTTAGAAAGAGCAGGGGATGGGTCCCCCCTAATCGGCCTTGGCAATTTCTGGTGAAGCTTGTTACAGCCCTGGGCTGAGATTTGAGCTCCACACGGGAACATGGCAAACAAGCCACTCCAGTGAACGTAACCTTTTGTTTTCTGTGGGGTTCAGCTCTTTCGAACTTACCCGAATCCTTCTCATGGCTGCCACAATCTCCACACGGCTGTTGGGCCTGGGTACATCCAAGCTACCAATGTACTGAAAGACAGAACAGGGAGATGTCTGTGAAGTGCTGCACAGGCTCATGGTGTAGGCAGCTTTGAATCAAGTAACATCTAATTAATTTAGTCCCTGCTTGATCAGACTCTTTTGACCCAAGACACAGTAGAGATACCTGTTGTGGATAGTATTGTCAACATCAGGGAAAAGTGGCTACTAGTGACAGGACAAGAGGGCATGGTCCGAAGGGAAGGTTTAGGTGGGCTATCAGGCAGCACTTCCTCACAGAAAGGGTGATTAGGCACTGGAATGGACTGCCCAGGAAGTGGTGGAGTCACCATCCCTGGACGTCTTTAAGATTGGATGTGGCACTTGGTGGCATGGTTTAGCTGATGTCATGGTGTTAGTTTTTAGGCTGGACTTGATCTTGGAGGCCTTTTCCAGCCTTGGTGATTCTGTGAGAAGTTTGCTGATCACACATTAAATGTGAGCCTCTGACCTCAGATTCTGGATGTTCCTTCATCAGTGCTTTGCAGGGCAGTATGTGTTGCTCATCAAGTCATAATCCTATGGGTCTGAAAATGAGACTGTCCATCCTTTGTCATTCCTTGCTACACCTGCTTTTGAAGGACTAAGAACTAAATGCATGTAAGAGTTGGAAAGTTGCCAGGATGTACAACTACCTTTGCTGGACAATGCTCTTGATTGTGCTCTAAATTTTCGGTCTGGACCATCTCCCTTCTGGATGCTACTGTCTCTGTTTAGTTGGACCAGCTCAGCCATCTGCAGAATCCAAGTAAACCCACTCAAATCTGCACCCAGCTGGTTTTATCTCAGCTCATGGGGGCTGTAGCCCTAAACAAGCTGTCTGACTGAGCTGTGATAGTGGCTGCCCTTGGCACTGGGTGTTTTGTGTTTCAGTGTGAGCATCACAGAGTAAGTCCTAGTAGGGCCCCTTACGTGCAGGCAGTCAGCAGGTTCTCTGCACCCACAGCTTTCTGTGAGCCAGCTGCCGCGCTCCTGCATGCCGTGTCAGAATGCTGCTGACACTGCGTGGGCTGTTAGGGAAGACCTGCAGGCAGACAGCTTCCTGCTGCTTCTCTGTGCTCTTCCTTGTGTTCTTATGCTGGGCTGTAACACTTGTGTGCCAAAGCAGGCTCCAGTCGTGGTGCTGCACAGTGGTACCCGTGACAGCACAGGTGCACAGGAGTGCTGCCTGCACCGCTGCCAAGTGGAGGAGGCACAGAGCTCCAGCTCAGCCTTGGAAATGAGGAAAACTTGAGTGTCCTGCACAGTCACCTGTACAGGTGTGAAGCAAAGGCCCATTAATCTTGTGAAGTGGTATGGCTCACAGCTCTGAGGAAAGACTTGGATTTCAAAGGCACGTTGGTGACGATGAGAAAAAAGCCATCTGAGTGAGAGGGTGAGCAGCCTCATGAAAAATGCCAGCATCCTGCCAGCATGGGCTGGTGCCAGGTGTCCTGCAGCTCAGGCAGCCAAGGGCAGAATGCTGGACTGGCCACAGGGGTCAGCTTCCTACCTCAGTGTGACACAGCTCATCTCTGCATGGCTGTCATAGGCAGGTTAGTGGGGGGATAGAGGACAGTTTACAAAGCTTGGTCACCTTCTCAAGAGTGTTTGGCTCATGGAGTCTGGTTTTCAGTGTGTGGTTTCAAGGTGTTAGGTGGTGTAGGGTTTTTGGATGTTTTGATCCCCGTGGAGAGAGTCATCTAGGCAGGAGGCCCCTGCAAACATTTGGAGTGATAATATATGGACAGAGGCAAAATACTTCCCCAAGAAAAGCTCCATAGCTATCACTGTTACTGACATAGTTCTCATTTTATTTCTCTACTGTACTACTTACAGCTTGCAATGCATTTTTATCTTGAAAAACTTACACTTAATAGGCTTTCAGAGATGAGTTCTCCTGGCTCACTATTTACTGCTCTTTCTCCTGCCTTGAAATAAACACCGCAAGCAATCTGAAAGGTCATTTGGCTTTTCTGAATGCTTCTGTAAATGCCTTTGCAAAATGGCATTTTTAAGAGCAGTTAAGTTCAGCTACAGCCTTTGGTAAACCACAGAAGAGTCAAACCACTCAGACCATGAGAGCTTGAGGGCAGCAGAGAAGAGAGCAACAGAGCCAGGATCTCCCTCTGTGCTGGTGGTGAGGGCATATCTGTATTGCTCCAGATCTGTGGTCTCTGGGTTGCAGGCGTTTCCTTCCCTGCTCCGTGGTGGCTGTCAGTACAGTCACAGGTAATCCAGAATAATTCAGTGCAGCCAGCTGGCCTTTTGTCTGTGAACAACAGAGCTGCAGTGGGGAACAGGCCGTGCTACCAAAGAGAAATTAACGGGTGGGGACAGGAGGAGAGCTGGTGACTGAGCCAGAAGAAATTCTCCCAAGCTCCCTGCTTTGGCCTTGCTGCAGCTTGGGTAGTCATGCTCCTGGGCAGAGCCCTGCCAGCTCACGAAGCTCTGCACAGCCATCTTTCCAAAAGCAACTCCCGGGACTGACCTCCTGAAGTTTGTCCCTGAAGATTACAGGGCAAGAAAGACAGTTTGGTATGTGGAGATTAGAGACTAAATGTGGTCAATAGGATCGCCTGGTGCGAGACACCTGGCAGCCACTTACAGCCTTGTCATTGTCAGAGTTGCAGCTGACTGATGTGCCCACAATGAGCGCCTTAATTGGAAGAGACAGATTTCAGAGCAAAATACAACAAATATGTTACTAAGGTAATGCAAAAACCCCATCTCAGACCCACACATCTCAACAGCATGTTAACCACTCTCTGAATAGCTCCGGATGCCTGAAGCAGCCCATTTCTCCCAGTTAAATGTACAGTTGCTTCACATCTTTTGAAAATCAAAGTAAGGACTTTTCTTCTCCTCAGCAGAATCTGTCTCGTAGCAAATGTTCATTTAAAATGAGAAATCAAAAAATTAATTGTTTTTCTCCCTGTGGAAGACAGAGATTTTTGAAGTACACGATGAACTGCCTATTCAGATTCATCCTGTATCCTGCTTAGTCCTTGCAGCTCTTTTAGCAGGAAACCCAAAAGGCACCAGATCCACATTTCAAAGCTTTATTTCACTATATATGCCCCTTCCTGCCAGCTCAGGAGACAGCAGGCATGAATTCCATTTCCAATTCGTGTTAGGCCACCTGCAAAGAGGGGAAGGGAACCCTAGAGTTGCTCCAGCAAAATGCAATTCTTCTTGCAGGCTGAATTATAAACCCATTCCCTGCACTGCCTACAGAATGTCAATTGCAGTGGAGTCACTTTCTGGGAGCAATGCTGTGCTGCCAGACCTCCCTCACGATCAATATTAGATTTCTGACAATATCAGTGCTCCTCTCTGAAACCTGCATTTAGATGGGGACCTTGCCTGCCCAGCTTTTCATGCAGGGAACAGGTCAGATGGAATAAGGCGCTCAGATGGGTTTAAGCAGCACATAACAGACTGGTTTCCAGGGGAATGGAGAGCTGCTACCTCGCTGCAGCAGGAACCGGGTCCTGCCTGGTGGGGAACAGGACAGGCACCAGACTGAGCAAGGACGTGTGCCTGGCACAGGCAGCACCCAGTGCAATGTCAGGAGGGGTCTTTGCAGATCAGCTCCCAAATAGTGCACAAAAGGCAGCTTCTAAGGACTAAAGAGATGGGGGAAAAAAAACAACTGGGAAAAGAGCAAGAACCTGTTTGATTGCTATAATTAAATGTAAGGCTTTTGTAATTTATTGGCACTTTCTTTAGGCTGCCTTAGATCTAGCACACAGGTGCATGGTATAGGGGCACTGCCAGAGATGAAGAAATATCCCATGGGCAGGGCTGGAAGGGGTCACAGCAAGCCCCGGCCTCGAGCTCCCGGTGCGATCGGTCCCGTGGCGCCACTGTCGCCGTGGCCAGCACATGCCCCACCGGTGGCAGCTGTGCCCAGCGTCCGTCTGCAATAGGCGAGGGCCAGACGGGCTCAGCGCTGTGCAGGGAGCTCGCCCGGGAAGCTTCTGCCAAAGCCCCCCGGAGTCGGGAAGGGGCGAGGGGCTCTGAGAGCGAGGTGTGGGGGGGCTCTGCTGCACCCTCCGATCGAGGGTCCTGCCGGTCCCGTCGCCGCCCGGGGCTCACCTTGGCCTGGAAGTGGATGCCGTGCTGGAAGGCCTCCTCGTTGTGCAGCGGGACGCGGGAGTCGCAGCCATCGTCCACCAGGTTGTACCGGTTCTTCACCGGCATGGCGGCGGGCGGGCGGCCGCCTCAGGCCGCGGCCCCGCCGGGCATCCCCGCCGGCAGCGCCCGGCCCCCCGGAGCCCAGGGACACGGCTACCGGACTGCCGGTGCCCGAGCCCGGCCGCGTTTTGAATGAGCGTCCGCGGGTGCGAGCGGGGCCCCGGCCCTCGCCGCGGTGCCATTGGCTCGAAGTTCCC
>VWZI01015448.1:1690099-1716148 GCA_013396835.1 Psilopogon haemacephalus
TGCCCGCGGCCGCTCCGCCTCGCACGGGAGCGCCGCTGGCTGCGGTGCCGCCGCGAACCGGGGCCCGGCAGCTGCGGGCAAGGGCACAGCCGTCACGGGGCCATGGGCGGCTGTAGCAGCGCGAAGGTTCCCCGAACCGACCGACACTGGCTCAGCCCCGCTGTAGCCGTCCCGGGCCGGCGCTCTGGGCCTTCTGGCACCTCTGGTTTGGGTGCTCCCAGGTTCAGCACTGCCCTGGGCACTCGGGGACAGGTGGCCTCGGCCCGCAGGGAGGAGCAGAGCTCTGTGGATCTGGAAAGGTTTTGTCTCTCTCTAGGCTGGGAAATAGAAGCGTCGGCTTCGGGTTTGGCGTATGGAGGTTCTGTCTGGGGCTCACTTGACCTGCCGCTGTCATGCTGGTACAGAGGAGCAATTCCATGCTCTCTGAGGGCACAAATATACCAAACCTCAGTTCTCAGGTGGAAATGTAGAGCAAGAAAATGTTCTGGATGTGCCTTGGGGTAGCTTCTGCTTTGGCTGTGAGCTGCAGGACTGTGCTCCTGATGGCAAAGTTTAGGCATAGAGTCTAATTTTAATAAAATTGTTTGCCTTTTTTTGGACAAAGCGAGTGACACCATATCATGTCAGCAGCTTCTGCTCCATTTCCTGCTTTAGGAGTTGTAAAATGATGATGTACACAATGACCCAGCATTTCACTGCACCTTCTGCACAAGCATAGTTGACTAAAACCATTCTCTAGGTCCAACGTTAGTGTGATTCTGTTAATAATTAGCATGTGTCCTGTGTCAGGAGCCAGTCACGGCAGTTGAAGTTCACCAACTGCCTCTATATTGCCAGGATTTTCTGATGTAGGCATAGGATGTATCTGTGCCTGTGTGCTCAGGGTGTTCCTTGCTTTCAGTGCTGTCTCAGTGGTGAGGCACTTGCTCTAGGATGCGCTTTTGCTGGCATGCAGGTGAGCCCTTGCTCTAGGATGCACTTTTGCTCTCAGGTACCAGGATGGGTAAGGGATGATATATGCACAGCTGTGATGGGAAAACCCAAGACTTGTCTTCTGACTGTTAGTGTAGCCCCCTTAAATATGCCTTTTACAGGAACTATCAGAAAAGGGAATTGTGTGGAACGCAAAGGGAGGAGGTTTATACATACTCCAGCTGACCTCATCTGGGTTCCCCAGAATTAATTTAGTGATCAATTACATCTTTTTGTCATACAAATAACTCCCTAGACCGATGCTGGAACATTGTTGGATGCCACCTTTCATGTGGCTTTCACATTAGCAAGAAAGAATTTTTTGGCCACAGGTGGTCAGTGCACAACTCTGTCTCCATCTCAGGAGCGTAATCATCCTGAGTTTCTTGGCACCTCTGAGTACTTACAAGTCAGTGGGAGATGGGCGAGAGCCAAAAATCCAGAAACTTGTAATTAAGGAAGGGGAAAAAAACCCAAAGAATTAATAATGGTTCATTGACTGTGAGCCTACATGTTCAAGTATTTTGTGGCATTAACAGCTCATTCTGGCACTTTCCTGGGATGGATTCTGTGGTCAGAGTCCTCTCTTTGCTGAGTTTATGTATTCTCAGACAGAGCTCTATTTTCTTTCTTCCAAGTTATACCATTGCATTATCCTTCTCATTTGAGTATTTACATGTTTATGCTAATCCCTCTTTTATACAGCAGAACTCAGGTATATAAATATGTAAGCTGTTTTGTGTCCAATATGCTACTCCAGATAGACACCTCATCTGAAGGTGGTGGCATTTTGTGTGATCCTCATGCTGTTGTGTAGAACACTTTGTGGCATTTCTCTTACCTTGTATGAATCTCGATTTAAAAAATAGCTCTTGACCTGAATGAATAACCTAGATTTCATGTGCAAATGTCCTTGGACTGATTGAGCAAGATTCAGTACTTTGGTTCTCCTAAGCCCCAAGAGGAGGAGATGCCACCCGGTCAGCCTATGCTTGTGCTTCCTTTGATGCTAATGCCAGCAAAGCTCAACTAGTAAGGGAAAAAAATCTAATGGAGCTGCTGCTTGTGAGTCTCTACATTGATTCTGCAACACTGCATTTTAACTGAGACATGCATGAACCTGCCAGGGTGCTGAGCTGCTAAAAGTTCCTCCTCATTACCCTCCCACTGCCACAAGAGCATTCCTATATAAATGAAAGCACATGGACTTTGCTGGGGACAGTCACATTTTTAATCTGATGGAAAGAACAAGATGAAGTAACAAGAATGGTCTTTTTATTTCTGTTCCGGGGCTCTCCAGTATCCCACAGATTAGAAAATCTTTTGAGTAGGGGGAAAGAAACATCTCATGGGAATCCTGAGAAAAATAAGGCAACTGCGATTTAATAAAGCTTGCAGTGCCAGTTTCTGTTAGATCAAAATTGAATGGAGGTGTTTAATATTCCATGTTCATTAACTTCAGTGAACTTTTCATAGGGCTTAACTCTTCTAAGGGTAATGGTTTGGATCTGTGCTTGAAAATTGGGTTTAAAGGCTGCTCAACTTGAAATGCGATTAACTTTCTAGTTTGTTGGGGAGAGGGGAAATAAATAATTGTTTGACTCCATTGCAAGTACGAAAGCTGTATGCCTTTTCTTCTGGATAATAAAACTGGGCAAATGTGTGACATTAAAAAGTTACACAGTACATCATCATGGATTTAGTATAAACAAACCCCTACCAGCGTTACCCCTTCCTGATGAGAGCGGTTAGCCAAACTTCCTACTGGGTGTTTGCATCAGATGGAGGTACTGAGCTAGTTAATCCTTTGATGTGCAGAGCATACACAGAAAGTCCCATTTCTCTGAACACAGTAGGAGTGAAGAACCAAAGACAGCTTCTTGGCTCACAATTTCAAGTGTTCTTTTTCAGAGAACAAGCTTATATCAACTTTCCTTTTGAGGTGCAGGCTGTGAAGATTTCTTTCCTTCTCTTTCTCTCACACGGCTGCACATTCCTGTCAGCATTGATGTTTGCCCTGCCTGGCAACCTCTATTCCTATACTGCTTCACTTTTTGAAAAGCCCTCGAGTGTGGTGTAGATCAGGTAGAAGGTATTACAGGCAGGGTGCTCTTTAATAGCTTCATCAGTTGGTGTGCAGGGAACGTAGCTGTTGCTCCTGTCGCATCCTGTCACGTTTCTTCCAAACCCACCTTCATAATTCAGAGAAAGGAGTTGCAGAAGCACTGCATGCTTTCCAAAGAAGACCTAGTCTCGATGCCAAGGAATTTTCCTCCCTTCTGCTAACCATTTTCATCACTTATTTCTCCACAGCAGCACTGAAGAGGTTTCAGATGATACATGTGAGATAGCGAGAACAACCAGACAGGCATCCAGTAATGGCAGACAAAACCTCCCTTACAGGAAATCACTTCCATGTCATATTTGTAGGATCCGAGAGATCTGTGCATGCTCACTCTCTGGCTTTGTCATGCAACTTTATCAACACCATTAACAACAAAAGTTAGTTGTGTTGGTGCAATTTTTAGAGCAAAGTCTCTGGTGCTCCACCCTCCAGTCAGGCTTGCAGTGTGCCTGTGGACATTCCTTGGAGATTTGACAGCTGAATTCCCTGCCATGCAACTGCCCAACCTTCACTTAAATGAACTGATCTTGAGTTTCCTCTTAACATAAATAATGGTATGCAATCGAAAGCCCCAAGCAGTGCCAAAATCTGAACTCTTCTGTACAGATAAATTACCAAAACAAAGATGGAGGAAGTAGTTCAGAAATGTTTTGGTTCTGCTTGTTTGCTTTACATCAGGTAACTCCATCACACAGACACATTCACTGGGTGGTAAACTAAAATCTTTAACCAGGTAAGCCTAGTGGCACCAATCATGTCCATAAAATGTGGCTGCGTGATGGAATAAGGAGGGAAGAATAGATAAGCTAGGTGCTGTTGACTGAAATTGTGTGAGGTTACCCACTGTCGTGTTGAGGATTGAAAGCAAACAGAGAAAACTCATAGACAACATACTTAAGTGTAGTTCTGAAGCTGCCACATGACATGGACTCAAATGTGATCTGTGGAACTGTCATGGTTTCAGCCCCCCTCAATCGTATCACACGAGTCCTCTGCAAGCACAGGGTCTGCCTGGTTGGATGACTACACCAGATTTATGTTGCACGAGAAGAAACAGAAGCTTAATGTCTCAGAGGTTGAGCTTAGCATCATGGGCAGGCAATCTGCCTGTTAGAATTGCAAGCCTCTTTCATGCATGGCCAGTTCCAAAGTTCTCTGCAGCAGGACTTGCAAATGGAAAATGTCATCTACAATTATGCATATTTGCATCATCTTCTATCATGCAAATCCTCCCACCCCAAGTATGCAGCACATGTTTTGTTTGCAAATGTAGGTCAACCACAAATCTTCAGTGGTCTAATATAAACATTGGGAGCATAGGTTGATGTATACAGACGACCCCAGGCTGAAGCACGACACCACCATGGATATTTTTCCAAGTGCAGGCTGTTTGCTAGGTATATTTTATCTTGATTTTCATTTTATAGAGCACTGCTTTCTTACTGATTTGTGAAAGTACATCACTGCAAAAGGAATTATTAACTTCAGACACTGCTGGATAGTTCTTAATGAGTAACTTTTTTCTTTTTTTCCATAGCGTCTTGGGGAATGTATTCTTTTTCAAAATTATAATTAAGGTCTTTCTGCAAATAATTCTTACTTTACCACTGATAGGAAGCCACTTTGAGACGATATTTTAAAATCTTGTGTTTGGTTTGTTTGTTTGGTTGGTTTTTTTGCTTGTTTATTTCTGCAAATTACAAGCTAATTAATGTCTTCCTTGCCTTGGCTGTCTTTAAAAATGAAAAATGTAGAAAAAAATACCTTTATTCTCTTTATGATGCTAGCTAAAGGCTAGAAATCTTGAGCCAGACTCTACAACCAGAAAGCTTACCAGAGGGAGGGAAATTTATGAATTAAGAAAAATGTTGCTTATTAAACCCATGAGGTTGATATGTTGGCATGTCTGCCTCATGAATTCTTCATGCCACAAGCTGGCAGTACAGTTCACTTTCAGTTTGAGTTGCTTGGATCCACACACTGTCATGATGCAAAACTCATGCTGTTCAGTTTACTGCCTGGGAAAGTATCACTTAGAATTAGGTTTTCAATGAGAATATTTCTGCAAATACATAGAGAGTAGCTGCTGGCATGGCTCAGGCTGATCTCTGGAGTGATGCTGCAGTCTGTTATCCATCAGTGGTCTGCACCTGTAAAATTGCTTTATTGCCAGACTCATCCTTGGATCTGTTGTTACCTGTGCACATCAGGGCAAGCTGTGTGTTTGCTCACCCAAGACATCCGTTTCACTGTGTCATGGTATAATGACTCAGTGACTTATGATTTAAGATGAATGAGAGTGAAGTTGTTGGCCTAAGAGGTGAGTAAAATACTATATAATGCATCCTTCACCATTCCCTTCAGATTAGACTAGCACCCCTCTTACATTTGATATCCTGAACTTAACTAATAAAAGCACAGGGCCATTGCATTAGGAGCCAGATCAGGGCTCTTCCAAGGCCAAAATCCTGTGAGACTGGAACTGAAGTTTCTTGAAGGAATGCAATACTGTGCCAATAACTATACTCATATACCAATACTCTGGCAAGTGCCCTCCTGTGGAGGAGAGAACATGTTGTTCTGTCATGCCCACAAATACCATCACCACTGTGACACTGGAAGATAATTCAGGAAAGAAAATCATTGATATTTTTCCCAGCACAGTCTAGCAGATGTACAGTCCTCCTGGACAGAATACACATTCTTGTTCACTTGTTACCATAAGACAGTTCTTAACAACAAGCCCCTCTGGGCAGGTGTCTCGGGAAAGAAGCTTGTGTTTAAACAAGCACATAGTAACTTTAAATGTCCCCTCTCCTTGCAGGGCATAGATGATCTAAAGTCTCAGGTATTTTCTGTCCTGCTGCTAGATTCAGTTTGCAGCATTCAGCAGGATACACTCTCCTCCTGCATTACCTTGCTACCTTATTACTACTTAACCTATACTTTACCCCCCTACCTTGCAGTACCTGAACACCACGTACAGCCTGACTTCATGCTGCACACCACAGACCATGTCTATTTATCTCAACATGAAATGAAGGTTTTATCCATACAATACAGTGCAAACCAGGTATCTGGTGTATTACAGCTTCTCTGGTAGAGAAACAACTAGTACATTATTAGCCTGTAAGGAATATGGGTATATAACAATTAGATATAAAAATATTTCTCCTTTGCAATCATTTTGTTTAGTGTTTCCCATACTCCAAAGCCTCTTAATGTCTTGGCCCATCTTAACTATTTTCCTGGCTTTCCTCCAGCACTGCTGACATTGGTGAAGACAAATCTTTAATATATGTTTTAAAAAATGCTAATCCAGAGGCCTGGCAGTAAAATAAGAATCAAATAAGTCACCATTTAAAATCAGAGCTGGGTTGGCAGATACCAACATCTGGTGGTGATTGGTGAGACAACCAGGACAACCACAGACAACCTTCTGTGATGGACACACCATGTGGGGAGATCAGCCTTGCCAAAGGTATAGGCTCCTCTGAGCTCCTCTCCCGGGTTTTTAATTAAGAATTGTTACAGCTATAGAAAAACCTAACACACATCATTTAATAGCAATCTGAAAGCGGTCAAGGAGGAGCTATATGACCTCAGCCTTCCTGGTCACTCCATACTGTAAAGCATGGCTCTAATTAATTAATAAGTTAATTTGTTGCCTGCAAAGATTAAATGGTGGCAAATAGGTGGTGCACTGGAAAAATAGAGGTAGTGATAGGAGTGCAGGTGAAGCTTTAGTTTGCTGTAGAAATAAGGCAGTACTTTGGTGGTTAAACTTTCTTATTTATAAACTACTACTGATTTGTGAGGGAAATGGTCCCCACGCAGACATGAAGTTACTGACACACTGTCTTGTGTCTTGCTTTCTCTAAGTTACCAGGAAGCGTATGAGGCGAAAATGAGACATTTATCTAGGTGTTGCAAACACCTGATACAGCAGGGTGAAAGATGCGTTCAGATCTCCTCGGCTGAGGAGTTTCACAGTCAGGAGCTTAGGCTTGACAGAATCTCTTCATCTGAACTTGCAAGCTAGCTGGAAGTCCAAACTTCCTGCTGCCTATAATTTTGCTTTCATTCGAGCATCTGATTTCAGTGCTGCTCTATATCGGCTCTAGTATCAGCTCCTTCGCGGTGAATCCTGGTGGGTGCTGCTTTTTGTTTTCCCCGCTTGCCGCTGCAGCCGCAGCGCCCTGCAGCCCGCCTGGATTCGCCAGGGCACAGCGCCACCGCCTGCCCACGCTGCCCTCTGCTGCCTGCATCCCAGCAGCTCAGGCAACTGCGAGCGAGCTCTCCTGTTCTGTTTCAGCACCTCTTAACGAATACAGCAAGGGATTCGTCTGACTGCTGGTAAGCCCAGCCTGCTACCGACACCGTGAAGTGGCTCTCCTGTTTTCTTGCTGTGTGCTTGACTCACTGGGGCAGTTCACCAGTGTGTTTAAAGTGCAGAGAGTGAATTGACTCTTAGCAGCACAGCATTCAGATGAAACTCTGCAATATTAAATAAACCAAGGGAAAAATAATATTGGGAAGACATTTCCAGTACAGGTTCAGGGCCTAAGAGTCCTTCAGTCATGCCTCATGCTCTCTGTCATAGGTCTAGAGGCTGATGAGATGCACCCAGGGTTGCCAGGTGTGTCGTGGGTTGCACCAGAAGCAGTGCGGCCAGCAGGTCAAGGGAGGTGATTCTGCCCCTCTGATCTGCTCTGGTCAGACCTCACCTGGAGCACTGCATGCAGTTCTGGAGCCCTCATTGTAAGAAGGACATGGACCTGATGGAGTGGGTCCAGAGGACACCACGAAAATGATCAGAGAGCCGGAGCACCTCTGCTATGAGGACAGGCTGTGGGAGCTGGGGTTGTTCAGTCTAGAGAGGAGGAGGCTCCTGGGGGAACCTAATAGCAAGGGTGAAGAAACAAGAGCTAAGCCGTGGTCTAAGGCAGGGGAGCACGGTTTTGTCTCACAGTAACACACCAGGTTCCCCCGCTCTGCATGCTTCACATAAAAAAAACACTCCGCCGTGCAATAAATAATAGATTCAATTTCTACGCCACGCAGACAGGGTTTCGGTGATAAAGGCAACGGCTGCCATGCGCATCCGGATCCACACGACCGACCTGAAGCGGCGACGGCACTTGAGGGGCGGTCGCCACCCACGGGGGCGATTTCCACCCGCACGCCGCCCGTTTCCAAGATGGCCGCCGAGCGGCTTTCCAAAATGGCCTCCCCGAGAGAGGCCGGCAGCTCTGCCCGCTCCCAAAATGGCCGTTTTGGTCACGGAACGTCATCGCCGTAGGGGCGGAGCGAGTGGGGGTTACCGCCTGACGGCGATTGGCCCCTCGCGCGGTCCGTCCGCCGCTCCGCTCTCATGGCAACGGGTGGGGAGAGGGGGTGGCCGGGCCGAGGCAAGGCGCGGCGGGATGGAGTCGGCAGGGGTCCCGCCGGAGGGCTGTGCCCCGGCCCAGGAGGCAGAGGAGCCCCCGGGCTCCCCAGCGCTCCCCGACGAGGAGCCGCAGAGCGGACAGTCTGCCGGGGAGCCACCAGGGGAAGAGGTGCTGCCTGCCGTGACCAGCCGGGAGCGGAGCCACCGCGGTGCCGGTTCTCAGGGCCCACCTGGGCGGGCGGTGCGGGGTAGGGGGCGGCGGGCCCCGGGTCGGCGCGGAGGGGAGGATGGGGGCCGCGCTGTCCGGCGTCCCCGCGTCACGGTGGACAGTTCCAAGGCCAAGACCTCTCTGGAGGCACTGAAGATCAGCCTGCGGCAGCTCCGCTGGAGAGAGGTAAGCGCCTGAAGACCCCTGCCCCTCGGGCACAGCTCTGGGCAGGCTCTGCCAGGGACCCCTTTCCCCTTCCACGCCAGCCCCTCAGCTCCGGCCCGAGCTAATGCTCGTCCCAGCTCCAGCTCTTCTCTCGGCATCCCTCGCAGCTCTGCGGGCGGTGCTGGGGAAACCTTCCCTCCGTTGCGTTGGAGTCTGTCTCTGGTACGGCCTTTTCCCTTCCCCCTCCTCCTTCTCCTCCCCCTGCCTCCCTGAAGCAGCACCAAAGTAGGCTCTCGGAGCCGGGGACTCATCCCGCCTGGTGTCATCTCGACAAAAAGGCTATTTCTACGTAGAAGTCAAGTCGGGAGGCTGATTTGATTCATGACTAAGAGCGCTATCAGCAGTTATGCAAGCTAAAATAGGGGTAATCGGATATTATGCTTCAAAGCTTAAAGAGATCGCTGGAAAGGGCAAGAAAGAAACCTACCCCTATGCAGAAATGTTTGGCGTGTTGTGTCGATTTGCATTTCTTTCCCTCGTAGTGTGAATACGTGACATAAGGCTCATGGCAGTGGACAAAAAGTTAGGACCAGATAGATCAGCTGTCTGATCCGACGGCAATCGGATCTGCGCGGCAGATTATCTCGAAGGCGTGTCAAAGAGCATTGTGCATGAACGAAATCATATTAAACCTCCTAATAAAGCATACATAACAGGCTTTAGCCTTCCGAATAATTCTGTATTCGGAGAAGATACGGCTTTGGTTTTTATTTCCTACGGCTTGAGTCATATATTTTCAGGGTGTGCCTGCCAGTGCTGAACTGGAGTCATGACAGGCAGTATGGGGGCTGGCACCACATGGATGCTTTGGAACTCCCTATTTAAATCCCAAAGAGATTACAGGCGTTAGATTGGTCTCAATTTGTAAAGATTTTTATTTCAATAGTAACTTTGTGACTGGTTTTGTGGAAGTTGAGATGGTTTCTGGGAGCTTCTGTAAGAGAAAGGATGCTTGTTGGGAGAGGGAAGCTGGAGGGGATGTCAAGTGGAAGGATCAAGCCTGAGGATGAGCTGTTTCTTTGTGTGCAGAGCTAGAGCGCAGCAGTGCGATCTATGGCACCTGCACCTCTTAGCAAAGCTGTCTTTGGGATGCCCACTCACAAGATAATAAAATCTCTATGCTTCTGATGACTTTTTAACAGACTTGAGATAGACAGTATGTTCTCTCTTGTTCCTAACCTCTGAGTTAATTGCTGTAAGTTTTTTTTCCTGGAACTTTGAGTGGCAGTAAATACTAACTGCAGTTATTCATAATGTGCTGAATACCTGATGCCACAAAGGCATATTTGCTTCTAGTAAGGAAGAGTATTTAATGCTTTCTTGTTCTCTCTCTTCATGAAATTTTATTTCAGGGTCTTTTAATGTAAATCCAGTGGGAGAGTTTCGAAGTCTCATTGCACAAATGCTTCAGTTCTCAACACTTGTTCTTACAGCAAAAAAAAAAAAGTAATGAAACACCAGAGGCATGAAATTAAAACCTCTTGAGTGTACCTCTCTTAGCCCTCAGTGCAGCTGTGGAGTGTCTGTCAGCAGCCTTGCTCTGTGTTTTACTCAGTGACATACAGGGCAAGGGGGACTTCACACTTAATTTCTTTGTTCTTGTGGTTAAGTTTTATGCTGAGAGTGGCTGTTGCCACTCCAGCGAGTGTTTCTGAGTTACTGATTTAAGTTAGCCTCACAGATTATGTTGGTAATGAGCCATACTTACTGGTTAATTCCTTTCTGTTGCCTGAGCCGTCCTGCACTTGGTATTCTGTCCTAGAAGTGGACTCGTTCCCCATGCTCTTGTTTGCCTCTTGAATATCTGCACTGTTTTAATCAGTATTCTCCTTCCTGCTCTGCCTCCCCCAACCGCAATTGCTTTTGCCTTTACTTCGTCTTTCTTTGTTTACTGCCTCCCTCAATATCCTTTCTCCTCCATCCATTAGTGCAGTCAATAATTTTCATTTAGTCTGTTGCTTCCTCTTCTGGCCACTGAATTTCTGCTTTTAATAAAAAAGAGACCTAACAAGGAATTTTGTGATGATCAACTGTACCGTCTCTGGATGGCAAATAATTCCCTCTGTAAAACAAGTCTCTTCAATGTATTTCTCTATGTTTTTCAGATTATAAATAGGTCAATAAGTATGAACATGACATCTTTTGCAAAGAAAGTATTTTCCTGTGTACATGTCTAATTTTGTAGTGAAAGGGAAATCAACATGAGCTGAACCTAGCACTGTTTATGTTGTGAAAAATGCTGTACTGAAAGCCTTCTAGGATAGGAGCAAGACGGAAGTGTTGACTTCAAGCTAGCATACTTCAGTTAACAAAGAGAATCAATCAGTAGGTAAAATCTTGTCTAGATCTGAGGAGAAAAATAAACAAGAAGAGAAATCCAAAGGAAACCCTTTATGTAAGTTACGTATAATTTTGAAATCTCTCATTTGGAAATGCTTGGGGAAGTAGCACTGAAGTATTTGGTCAGACAGCTGTCATTGCTGGCCAGAGCCTTGGAAATAGTTTTAGTGCTGCAGCAGGACCAGCAGAGGGAACACAGATGTTATTTCTTGCAGGATCCATTATAATAATGTGGGAAAAAAAGCCATAATGAAAAGCAGTCATTTTAAATATTCATGTTTCAGAGGCTGATATTGAGCTGTCATTCCTTGTATAGTGCTTTCCAAGATGATTTAATCTTGGGCTTTGATATGCTCTATTTGATCCTTTTCCTCCCTTCCCACTTCTTTTAATTTTTTTTCCCTTTACTGCTTTTGTTTTGTTTCTGTTCTTCTGTGTTTGCGGCTGGATCTGTTGGCCTGAATATGTTATTGGGCCAGAGACATCATCATAATAGGCTTTTGAAAGTGGGCTGCTTTTTATGGATAAGTTTTTTCTCTCTAATGGATAGCATTAGTACAGTGACATACATATAGGCTCTGGGTTCAGATTGGTTTTTGTTTTAAGCTATGCTCAGAAATCTCCTCTCTGTAGTTACTCTGCCTGGCTGGAAGAGCTTTGTTTCACTAATAGTCTATTATTGCAATATGCACTCTGATAATTTCTAGCAGTAAGACATAATGCACTGTGATTACAGACTTGGCCACATGGTAGCAGTTTATTTTAGCAATCTAACATATGGTAAATGCCATTACCAGACCAAAAAAAAAAAAAAAAAAAAAAGAAAAGGAAGAATACTGGAAGCATGGCTAATGCCAGTGAGTGATTTATTCTATGGCATCGATAGTGAGGAAGAGGTGAAAGGGTCCAAGACAGCACACTTTGATTATTGAAATTCTGTTATCAAAAAGAAAACAAAAGATATTAAATCCCCTTCTTATTTTTTTTTTCCCAGCTGTTGGAATTTTGAGTAAATTAAATTATCAGCTCTGCTAGCCCTGGCTGAGGTAGTGCAGAGGGATAGACCTTTTAAAAAGCATTGCAGAATTTCAGTGTACATGCCAGCAAAGCAATTACTCCTATCAGTAGATTGGACTGTCTGATTCAGTGTGTCAGATTCTTTAAATGAACATGATATGCCAAATGAAATAATGGGCATAAATTGAGCTTGCATCCTGAGTTTATTCATCACTTAATAAATTATTTCTTCGGCTAGCTTTCAATTATGAGGAAAATGGAAGAAGCAGATGTCTCAGGCATCAAATATCCCAGCATTAAGTGTTTCATTTGTCTTGCTGTTCAGTAGCTGCGTGGAGGCGTAGGAATAGTTTGAAATTTTATGCTGGGAAAAGCTGACTGGAAGACAAGAGTCATTTAACTTGTCATTAAACATGATGGAACAGACTGATGTGACCCGTGAGACAATTTAAATTATTGGCTTCTAATCAGAAGGTAGAAATGACCTGTCAGAGAGATTTGACTCTGATGGATTATTAATTGTGTCAAGGCTGTGGAAACAATTCTATTCTCTTTGTGGCTCCTTGTTTATTTGTTCTGACAAATGACCCTCACCTCTGAATAAAAAAGATTTTGACTAAATTGTTTGAAGCGTTACTGAGTTGATTGCAGCTTGAAGGTTGGTTGTAGTGACTGATCCTAGGACCAGACACTCATGTTTTCAGCACAGGGAGGCAAGAACTGCTTCATTCACATCTACTGCCTCTGTGCAGCTACAGCTGTGAGCTTGCCAGTCCCCAGGCTGTGAGCACCTTGACTTCAGCATCAGGCAGAGAAGTTCTGAGACTATTTCAGCTGATGCCAGGTAACCATAGACATAAGTTATGAGATCAGGCAACTGCTTTAAGCATCCACCTTGTTTTAGCTGGTCCTCTGCATCAGCAGCTGGCAGAAAGGCCTCTTTTACCAATATGATTAATTTATATCTGCCTGGCACTGTCAGAGGGGAGCCAAGTAATCAGACTTGTTTGTTCCTTTGCAAATGATATTCTTACGTAAAAGCATAGTGCAGGTGATAAAGAATCCTTCTCAGCCTCTTCAGGTGGTGAGTTTGATCTGGTTGTTGGATAAATCCAAATAATTTTGATTTGGCAGGAGAAGAGATGCTGTTGTGCTATCCAGGCCACTGATGCAGCCCTGCAATGCTTCCATTTTCCAGTCCAGAAGTGCTCGCTCTTCATCTGTTGTGAAGTGATGTCTGTGCAGAGTTTGTAAAGTACTCTCATATCCTCTGTAGATGAAAGGTGTTATATAAATGCAAATTTAATTCCTTTCATTTCAATTTCACTTAATAAATAAATAAATAGCTCAGGTTTTAGTGGGAAGGGCGTTCTGAGACCTCATACTGCATCTGTATTCTGGATGTACCAGTGGAGAGAGGTTAAGGCCACTGATTGTCTTTCAGAGACTAACAGAATTAATTTTCACTCGTACAAAACCAGATTTTGCAGGCTGAATAATGATGAAATAAGTGAAGAATCCACTGGTTCTGTTAAATTGGGTATCTCATCCCTATGACTGAGGGAACAGAGAAAGGATGTATTGCTCAATTAGCATTTTTAATTAATTTTTCAAGGCTATTTACAGAGGAAACTGAAATTTTAATTAAAGTAACAAATAAAGTAATTCACTCAAAAGCTTTAATGAGATTCTGTTTACTGTCAGAGTGAAAACAGATCCAATGCTTACAGAAGTGCTTTAAAGCAAGAAAAAATTACACTGGGAGGAGAGAAGTAGTAGTTTCTGCAAAATTCTGTGATTCTTTCCATAAGTAAATGGTGCTGAAGTCGCTGAGTGATGAAGGGGGTTGATATTTCACACTGTGTTCTAAAAGTGCTCTAGTCAGAAATGTGACATCTTTATTTGAGAGAGATGTAAGGCAATAATAGATTCCTGTGGATGGATCCCATAGGGTACTTAAATAATGGCACCTACATGGAGCTGGCATTTTGGATTGATAAAAGGGACTGTGTATGGGAGGAAAAGTGTGGAAAATGGGTGTACCTTTTTTTACACAAAACTGTTTGTTATTTGTAATGCATTTCAGAATAATACTTCATTTTTAACAGTAGTTTTGGTGTTTTTTTTTTCTTTTCTTTTTTTTGGGGTGTTGACACTGCTGACTCCTGGAGCTTTTGTTCTTACTGCTGGTAGCTTGCTTTCAGAAATCATTTCACTACTATTAAACTCTTGCTGTCAGTAATTGGCAGTGCTGTTTCAGAGCTCTTTAGACTGGTTTTTTAAAAAGCTGCTCTTTTTGCTATTGGAAAACTGTAAAATCTTCCAGTCTGTGGTGAAATTTTGTGTGAATGGGAAAAGGCTCTTCATATTTTAAAAATAATTTGCTTAGTCCTTGTAGCTGAAATAAATATGTTCAACTAATGATTAATGAAATTATATTTATTGAACTCTTTTGCTATAAGGGTGCTGCAGCCCTGGAGCAGGCTGCCCAGACAGGTTGTGGAGTCTTTCTCTGGAGGCTTTAAAGACCCATTTAGATGTGTTCCTGTGTGACCTGATCTAGGTGATCCTGCTCTGGTAGGGAGGTTGGACTCCATGATCTTCAGAGGTCCTTTCCAGCCCCTACCATTCTATGATTCTGTTCCCTTCAATAGTATTTTAAATTACACATGAGTCATTCCTTAATTGTGTTTGGTACCAAGTTGAGAGTTTCTGTGTTCAGATCATGCCTCTCAGTCATTTGTTTTTGGTTCTAGAAACCTTTCCCAGCTTATTAACATCCTGAATTTTAGTCTCAAACCGATCAAAACAGTTGTGGTTTTGCAACCCGAATCTAGGGCGTGTTTGCTTCTCAGAGTCAGAAAACTGTTCTTGAATGGTTTATGCTTAATCTGAATGTTAACAAAAGGAAGGAATGAATGGATTTGGGCAGACTGCTTCAAAACCTCTCTCCTCTTTTGCAGTTTCCTTTTGGCAGACGCTTGCCGTGTGATATCTACTGGCACGGGGTATCGTTCCATGATAATGATATATTCTCAGGTCAAGTCAACAAGTTCCCAGGTACCCTACTTCTCTTTCTAGTTTAAGCAAGTGCTTTAAGACCATATTGATTTGAACTCTTTCTGTGTTTTACTGTTGAAATGTGAATTACCTGCCTAATCAGCTGATAGTATTTTTAGCATATTACTGGGTTTGGTGGGTGATTTCTGCTTAGGGGGCAAGAATATCTGCACGGCTGTCTCAGATGTTTTCTGAATGGAAATTATTTTGCAGAGGAAGTGTTTTTGATGAAAAGAGTACTTTGTATATGAGAATTCAGGAAAATAAGTGTGTTAGGCTATAATTTAAGTGAGCAATTATTCTGTGTTATCTAGTGTTGATAACAGTGCTGCCGTATCTTGATTTTTAACATGGTTAAGAGTCTGTTTTGTCCTCTAGCCAGTCTCAGGGAGAAGCTCAAACAGAATTTCTCAAATGGATTTTTTAATATTGAAGATTTCATGTCAGCCCTCATCTTATGATGCCTCTTCTATTTTTTCAAGCTCCCTTTTTTTCTCATTTAATCCCTGTTGAGATCTCTCTAAATAAGAGCTTAGGTATTGATTTATCTAAGCCCTTTACTTCAGATTTGTTGCTGCTATTAGTATGCTGTGAGAATAAAGAATCCTCAGATACTGAACTTTATGGTTTATTTACCCTGACTTTCTCTTGTCTGTGGGAAGTTCACATTCAAGTATTGAATGGTGTAGCTTTCTGCTGGTTTAAATCTGTGTTAGAAGAAAGTTACCCACTCTGCATTCTGGTTTCTAGGTGGTAGGTAAGTGGCCTAGGCAGTAGTCAAAACGAGAGTCCTTTAGAACTAGAGCTGATTCCCATTAATATTGTGCTAACTTGACACTGGGTTTTACTAAATCATTTCTCTTGAAGAAGAGATCTTGGTGCTTTTCTTAATTACTTGAGAGATTTGAAGAATCTGAAAAGCTTGATTCACAGAAACCTTTCCTTAAAAATAGCTTCTTAGCCATGTTCCTGATGGAAAAGACTTCAGCAGGTGTATTCCCTGTCCATTTCTGTGCTCTTTGTACCTTTGGAACCTCCTGGCCAGAAGCACCCAGACTTGGCAGATATTTGCAGTCACTGCAGACTGCTGCGTTCTGGAAAGCTTTGTGGAAATTGTTGACCAGGTAGCAAAGAAGCCCACAGGTGATGTTCTCCCTGAGAAAGAAACTGCAGCATGAACTAAGCCATGGAAAGCATAGAAACACCAGAGGAGTAACTCTGAATGCCCTGACCTCAGGTAAAGCTCCTACCAGAGCTCACATAGATCTGGAAATGCCATGATCCAAGCATGAGATTGAAAGCTGCAGGAAAGCAGCTATCCTTCGCTGCTCACATAATAACCTGCTCATCCTGACAGTTACTTAAAGAAATGCAAAGACAGAGTGGGTGATTATATTTAAGTGACATTTTTAACCTGTTCCTGGAACAGTAACATGCTAAGGAAATAACTTTGAACCATGACAAAGACAGTGGTGGTTGTTTGATTGAAGCTTTCCCTCTGCTATTCTGAGCTGTATTTTTGATAACACATTTTTTCTGGTCTGGTAGAGTGTGAAATATGGCAGGGGAGTGCTGCAAATATTTGATCACATTTTAAGTTTTAAAATAGAATAGAATAAGCCAGGTTGGCAGGTTGGAAAAGACCTCCAAGATCATCCAGTCCAACCTATCACCCAGCCCTATCCAATCAACTATACTGTGGCACTAAGTGCCCCATCCAGTCTCTTTTTGAACACATCTAGGGATGGCAACTCCACCACCTCCCTGGCCAGCCCAGTGCCAATCACTCTCTCCATGAAGAACTTCTTCCTAATATCCAACCTATACCTCCCCCAGCACAACTTGAGACTGTTCTCCCTTGTTCTGTTGCTGGTTGCCTGGGAGAAGAGCCCACCCCCACCTGGCCACAACCTCTCTTCAGATAGTTGTAGAGAGCAATGAGGTCTGCCCTGAGCCTCCTCTTCTGCAGGCTGCACACCCCCAGCTCTCTGAGCCTGTCCTCACAGGACTGTGCTCCAGGCCCCTCACCAGCTTCGTCGCCCTCCTCTGGACAGCCTTGTTGAAAGCAGTGAGTAGGGTACTTACCAGTAGGGTGAGTAAAGCTTTACCAGTTTACTTTTAGGATGAGATTTCAGTGTGGATTTTCCCTGAGTTTTAGAGACTGTCTGCTGTTTCCCCAGGCATGACGGAGATGGTGCGGAAAATTACCCTGAGTCGGGCAGTGCGAACCATGCAAGACCTCTTTCCTCTTGAGTATGACTTCTACCCTCGGTCCTGGATTCTGCCAGAAGAACTTCCTCTCTTTGTGGCTGAGGTAGATTACTTTTACTCTCAGAATAACATAACCTGGGGGATGTTGTTGCCATGTCCTTCTTTATTCCTTTTTTTTTTTTTTTTTTAATGCCTACCGGATTATTTAAAGTCACACCTGGGTGATGTGGGGGTTGACCTTTTCAATTTGACTGAGATGAAAGAGGAGTGTGGCCAGCAGGTCAGGAGAGGTGATTCTTCCCCTTTACGCTTCACTCAAGACCCCACTTTGAGTACTGTATCCAGTTCTGCTGTCCCTGTCACAAGAAGGACACAGCTGTTGGAGTGAGTCCAGAGCTGGACCATAAGAATGATCAAAGGGCTCAAGCACCTCTATTGTGAGGATAGATTGAGGAAGCTGGGAAGCTAGAAAAGACTCTGGAAGGACCTTAGAGCTACCTTCCAATACCTGAAAGGATCCTACAGGAAGGCTGGAGAAGATCTCATTGCATTGTACAGCTCCCTGAAGGAAGGTTGGAGTGAGGAGAGGGCCAGCTTCTTCTCCTTGATGACAAGTGACAGGACAAGAGGCAATGGTTACAAGCTGCACCAAGGGAGGTTTGATATTAGGAAATTTCTTCACTGAAAGGGTTCTCAAAACACTGGAATGGTCTGCCCAGGGCAGTGGTGGAGTCACCATCCTTGGAGGTGTTCAAGCAGCGTGTGAACCTGCTCTTAGGAGCATGGTTTAGGGTTGACCCTTCAGTGTTGGGTTGAGGATTGGACTTGTATAATCTTTGAGGTCTCTTCCAACCAGATATATTCTGTGATTCTGTGTGGAACTTCACCAGGTTCATTGGCACCGAAACCTTTTTAGTCCAGCCTGCCTGTGCTATCCAAGTCCTTCAAAGCAGCATTTTGTACTTTCTGGTAAATATACTCACACTTTCCTGAACAACTGTTTGACTCTCTTCTCAAGCTGGTGCTTTATTTTGATTATCCAGAACATAATAAAGTGCCAATCATTTTCAGTTTGAGGGGTTTAATTTTTTTTTTTTTTTAAGAGATGCTTTGTGTGGATGTTTGGTTCTATTATTACAAATATTTTAAAAAATTGTATGTGTTTGTTTTAACCCTGTTGGAGGTCCTTTTCTCCTCCACTTTGTCCTGGTGAGGCACATCTCAGTTCAAGGAGGATCTCAGGGAAATGTTGGAAAGAGGCCAGTGCAGAGCTACAAAGATGCTGAAGGGAGTGGAGTATCTTCCTTAGGAGGGAAGGCTGAGGGAGCTGGGGCTCTTCAGCTTGGAGAAGAGGAGCCTGAGGGGTGACCTCATTCATGTATCTAAAGATGTGAAGGGCAGTGTAGTGTTGGGAGGATGGAGCCAGGCTCTGCTCAGTGATAGGACAAGGGGCAACGGGTGCAAGCTGGGACGTAGGAGATTCCACATGAACCTAAGGAGGAACTTTGGTGCTGTGAAGGTGACGGAGCCCTGGAACAGGCTGGCCAGAATGGCTGTAGTCTCCTTCTCTGGAGACATTCAGAATGTGCCTGGATTTGTTCCTCTCTGACCTACTGTAGGTGATCCTGCTCTGGCAGGGGGGTTGGACTGGATGAACTTTCAAGGTCCTTTCCAACCCCTAATATTCTGTGATTCTTGCATTCTTCTGCAGTATATTCTGCTTGGAAAAGTGAGAGAAAAAGAGAGACTTTTAACAGATTTCTACAGTGTGTGTTGCTTTTTGGATAATTACCATATCCACAACCTAATTAAATCTATGAACATCTTTGAAGTGTGCTGGGTCACTGCCATGGCACTGCCAGTAACAGCAAAAACAAATAAAATCCCAAGGGTGCTCAAGCTGTATTGCTTTAGATCTGATACCAGTCTGTAAAAGCAGTGTAAATTACCCAATCACTTTGGCCTTGACAGGTAAAGAAGTGCAAATAACTTGGAAATAAACTTTCAGAATGTTGCTCTGGGGTTCTAAGAATGGCTCTCCGGGGAGCTGGGGGCTGATGGAGCAGCACGGAGCAGTGTGTGTGACCTGTTCATCAGGGTAAAGGCACAGAGCTGCACACTGTCAGCAGGTGGCACTGCGAATAAATACTTTGGTTGAACAGTTACTGGAGTGAAAACGATTCCACTTTCTGTTCCAAGAATAACAGATGTCCACTAACACACTCCTAGGAGTTTCCTTTGCATATGTTCTTCCATCTGTGTTTGAGAAAAGCATAGTTCTTGTTATCAAACATTATATTTTATAGTGTAAGAGTTGATGTTCTACTTAACAGGAGTTTGCTATGTAACCTCTCCAAAATAAGAAGTGCAAACCAAAAACATTCCAAATCCACAGTGAACCATAAATGGTTCACGATGCTTTTTGCGTGCTGGTTCAGGAGTTCTCAGTAGGAGCTCTCTAGTTGTTGTTTATTCGTTCATGTGTGGCTTTGTTTGCTTTACAGCCATGGGACTCTAAGGCTGCTGAAAATGTCAGCTCTCTGAGGCTGAATTTTCAGCTTACTCACAAACAAGTACAATACAGCCTCTGTGTTAGGCATATCCCTGTAGGAACTGGCATACACTTGCATGTGTGAATGCCATATGTGCATTCATCTGAGCAAAGGATGAGCTAGCCAACTCTGGCACTTCTGGAAGTAAAGCTGTATTGTCAGGGGCTGCAGCTGCTAAGTATATAGCTTAAGATGTGTCATGCTGAAACTCATGCTGCTGTACCTTCACTGTTGTTAGTACTGAAGTCCTTTAAGGCACAGTTAATTACCAAAGGCCACAAGTAACTGTTCAAGCTAGACACGAGAAGGTGGTGTCTGTAGTATAGAGTTTTGTTGCAAAGGGCTGGACTGAGAAATAAACACCTGGGAGATTTTATCATGGAAATGACTTCTGAAAGGAACCTCCTTGAGATTTTAAGTCTCACTGTTGCCTCCTCAAGCACTGCACACTGCAAAACAATTCCTCTCTCAAATACTCTTATTGTGCATTACTTCTGTAGGCATGATTGTGAATAGTCATTATACAGTTGTGTCGATAACTAAATCAGATGCTGACAGCCTTTCCTACTTGCGCCTATACATAAGTCGAGGTAGAAAGTACTACAGCTAAGCTTATTAATCTTCTGTGCTTTAAAAACCAGTAAGTGATGAGAAAACTTCACTCATCTTGTGGATGAGTTTCATATTGGGAAAAGCCAATAAAAGTTCTCAGAGTCATTTGTATTGAAATGAAACAGTGCTGGGTATTTTTAACAAGGGCTTTTAAGTTAAATTTAATAAATTTATGTAATATATATCTTTTTTTTTTACCTTCTAAAACATTTTTTACTATCATGTCACCAGCTGATGCAAATCTCTCGGGTGAAGTGGTGATCACCTCTTTGCTAACAGAGAGGAATGTGTGTGCTAAGGACTGACTTTTAATAGGAAATTTGTATTTCTGCAAAGCTTGGAATTCAAACCAGGGCCTTGATTGCTCTCGTACTACTTTCTTGGTGTTGTCTGAGAGGATGATGAATAGGCCTGGTGTGATTAATTTTTAATAAGAATCTAATTTGGACTGTCTCATTTCCAGCACAGCGTATTTTTGGTGGTTTAATCAGGTTTTCAGCTTTTGGATCCCTCCTAGGCATAGACATGAATATTGTAGTCTTTGTGCTGTCAAATCTTATAGCCCATTCTATGCATTTTTGTTTTCCAGAACATTACATTGATCCAGGCTCTGTTTCCTTATGAAAGGCAAACCTGCAACTGGATCAGATTTTCGTACCATTAGACATCATCCTCTCCTCTTGCTGTTGACTGTAAACAGTTAACATGTTTTTTAAAAATATTTTCCTTCTGTCAAGCTGAGTACAGGGAAATATCTCATTTCATCTGAACTAATTTTCCTACATGACTGAATTTTCTATGTCTGGACAAGCCTCCTTATAATGAGAACCTAAAAAAAAACATAGTTGAAGGGATTGTGGAGAATATGAAGGTGACAGTCATGAATTTCCTTGAAGATCAAAACTCACCTGCTTTCTTTAAGACAGTCTGCTGAAAACCAGGCAGACTCTGGATTACAAGTCCTTTTTTTTCCCCCTCACTGTTGTGTTTTCATCTGCCATGTGCAAGTTTTGATGGGCTAGATGACCTGGATAATATCCAGACCTTCTAAGGCATCAAAAATGGACTAGAAAATGATGGAGAAAATAATTTCCAGTTATATGGAAGCAGATAAGGATGATATCCCTGAGTCCAGTGGTCATTAAGATGTAGAACTTCAGAAGCAGGCTGCTGTTGAATCTTTAACGGCGGTCCCTGGAAAACCTCTTTTTTGGAAAGGTGCTGCTGTAGCAGAGCAGAAGTAGCCTGAGGCGTGAACAGCAGGCATGGGAATGGGGCCAGATTGCCCTGGCTGGTGTCATAGAGGTTCTTTCTTACTTTCTGGCTTAGTAGACCATGATTGGGACTTTGTACATACATCTAGAGTCAAGGTAGGGTTTCCTTAGACACAGACATTGAAGATTGTCCAAGTAGCTCTCTGAGATGCTGACTTTTAACAACAGCGAACCAGAGAAACTCCTCTAATATGCAAAGTAATGTCATGTCAGGGGAAAGATTATTCTTTAGTGGTAAAAAGACTAGGGCATAAATCCTGCTTTGCACATCAAGGTCTGCTGATCTACTTGGACCTATTTATCCACACGCAGTTTATGTAAGCTCGATATTCATTGTGGTGTTTTATCCCTCAAGGTGACCTATTTTGAAGAAGGATCTTTTATTGAGTTAGTGTGATGCCTGTCCATGAGAAAAATCATAGGCTAAATAATTAATCTGGAATTTCATAGCTGTAGTTCATAGGAAGGCTTTTAGCAGTGTGATTCCCAATGAAGTAAGTTGCTGGATAGGATGGAGCTGGAAGTCCTTCAGGCCTTGGGAACGTCATTGCTGGCAGAGCTGCTCCTCCTCTCCAGATCAGCAGCCTAATGTAGTCACCTCAGAGGCTGCTGTCCAAAATGAGGACGATCTGAACTGGTGCTCAGCCTTTTCCTGTCTGATAATTTGTCTTCTTTTGTTCTGTGGTGGGAAGGCTGATGGTGATAATTGATTGTTTTTGTCTTTGTGAGTTTGTATCCTCATGTTTCTTAATCTCCAGTTGTCGCTGGTAGAACCAGCTCACCAGCCTCATTCACCACGTATCTGACTGACTGGGGAGAACAGCAGTTGCTATTTGGTGCCACAAAACATGTGAAGGCAAGGAAGGAGTGATCTGTACTTTGACATCCCTCCACTTTGAAAAGAAGGGAGTTTAAATGCTTCATTCTTTTGAATCCCACGGGTAGCTGATGAACATGTTAGCCTGCATCCTACGTTTTCTTTAGCTGCATTCTTTGTTGGGGCTCCTTGTGCCAGTGCTGTAAGGAGCCACAATCCTTCAGCATCTATTCATTGAAACCTGGGTTTTGATGTTGCATTCTGATAAATTACAGTTTGTGATCTAAGAATTTCTTTCCTCCTTAATGTTTGTGGGTGCAGTGCTACTGTATTTACACCCATTGAGGCTTTCTCTACACACAGCAATGGAGCTGGGAGAGCTCCAGAGGCTTCGTCATTGGGGTCCTGTTGCTTTACCATAAACTTGAAGAGCTGCCTGAAAGAGTAGTGCAGCAGTTCATTTTCCACTGCTTGCTCAGTCCTTGACCTCCAAATCAGTTGCCAATTAATACCACTTCCCTTGAGGTTTCTTTTTGTCCTTGGTACATGTGGGTTGGATCGCTGCCTTCACACTCCACTTCCCAAACAGCTGCTGATAGCAGTGAGCAGCGCTGGTGCTCAGGGGATTTGAAGAGGTGGCAGCAGGTCCTCAGTCAGTCCATACCTCAGGTAGCAGCTTTTTTCCTCCTACGCATCTGAAGGCTGAGAAATGGTAACTCACTGACTTAAACAGCCTCGTCTGCTTTCCTTGCTACGTGTTGTAAAATATGCCATATTTTATGAGTAGTTTTAAAAATTCATCTAAGATAACTCTAAATCCTTCCTGATTTCCTTCCTTCCTTTCTTTCTTTCTTTCTTTCTCAGTTTTGCTTCTACTAATTGAAGGCATCCAAGTCTCTGCAGTTTCTACTTTTGCTGTCCAAGTAATAAATAAACTAAAATATATTTAGGCTGTGGGAGATAAGTATGTAACATGAAAGAGCTGATATTCAGCAGACGTGTCAGGCCCTTACAGTGACCTAGTTACTCTCTTCCTGATTTATTTGAGGACAGCAAACAGACAAAAAATGCCTGGAAGCTTGCAAAGTTTAGGTTTGTTTCTTGGGAGCGTGAGCTTTGTAGGCAGTTTAGATGGTGTGGATGCTTTAGATGGCTACTCTGTTATTAAAAGCTTCCCCAATTGTATTGATATTATTGTTTTTGAGAGAGAGCTTTGAGTGGATCTGTGCTGTTTACAAGAGTACAAGCATCCAGTGGGTAGTTACTGGTGAGCCATATTTAAGTCTGACTCAGTGTATCCAGTTGGGAATGACATTATCCTCCAGACATTCCCTGATAAATGTGAAGGCCAGACCAACCTTATTCCAATATTTGTGCTTTGGACAGTCAGCTATGAAACAGTCTGTTCTAGGTGGGATTAGCTAAATCTCTCAGAGATAAAAACAGATTCTTTAGGAAAGAAAAATGGACTTTAAAACAAAAAATCTGCTTCTTTGTATAGCTCTCATTAGTTTGTTAGAACCAAAACCTCCACAGATACTTATTGTTGCTTCCAAGAAGCAAGCTTTTCAAAGGGCTATTGTCTGATAGGGTGCCAAGCTCTGTTTATGGCCCAGAAATTAAGCTGCTGATGTCACTGTGTAGAAATGACAGTGGGACTAGGCAAACAGTTCAGATTCATGGAGTGGTTCAGGTTAGAAAGGACCTTAAAGATCATCTGGTTCCAACCCCTCTGCCGTGGGCAGGGACACCTTCCACTAGGCCAGGTTGCTCAAAGCCTCATCCAACCTGACCTTGAACACCTTCAGGCAAGGGGCATCCATGATTTCCCTGGGCAACCTGTTCCAGTGTCTCACCACCCTCACTGTAAAGAATTTCTTCCTAATACACAGTCTAAATCTACCCTCCTCAAGCTTAAATCCATTCCTTGTGGAACGTTTATCCCAGGAACACTTAGATCACAAAAAAACTATCCTGACGAAATGGGCACCTTCAATAAAGCTGTGAATGATTGAACGACTGAACTGCTTTCTGAAGTTGATACATTTGGATCTAGATCTGACTGTAGAACTCTTTTTTCCTTTTTTGATCTTCCTGTGTGAGGATAGAGACATCTCTCTAGAATCCTCTAGTTCTCTCTAATTTACTTTTGTGTTTCATCTAACGGAGGCCACATCTGGGATTCTGTAGGGAGGTTAAGTTCTGACAAACCACAGGCACTTCCCCATCACTATGGTTATAATTTCTATTTGTAATAAACCATTGCCCATATATGCCCCAAGAATCTAGGGCACAGCATGGAAAAAGCCTCAAGCTCTGGCTATAATGGCTCGCATTGTTCTCGTGGATATCTACAAGGAACTTGAATACACAAGAATTGAGGTCCAGGCTGCTGTAAACAATACAGAAATAGGTCATACAGTCCTCCAGCAGCATTCTTACTAAGTATGAGAGTTGACTTTAACAAACAGAGATCTTTCAGGGCAAGGCAAGACAAACAATGGAAAGAAAGTGATACTGAAAGGTACTGCTGTGCAAACCTTTGGGTTTTAAAAAAAATATTTATTATTTCATTCTTCCTGTTTCAATCATAGAATCATAGAATGGCTGTTTCTGTGCTTCAATCTTTTAAACACGTGCCCATAGAACGTTAGATGTGAAAACTTTCTTGCTTGCTGTTTCCATTCTAGTGGAGGCAGCTGCCCTCACCCCATACACAGTCAGTTCAATTCTCAACATGTATCTTTTTGGGGGAAAAAAAAAGAAATCTTTTCTAGAATGATTCTATTTAACTTAAAATGTCAGCAGTAAAAAAGTACCTGACAGAACTTTTAAAGAGACCTGCAAACTGGAAATATTTCTCTGTGAAAAAAAAAAAAACAAAAAAACCCAAAACCAAAAAACTAAAAAACATAACCAAGAAAAGGAAATGTATCTTACACACTGACTTTTTGAAGCCTCCCATGATGCTGGGAGATGTTGGGGTTGTGTTGGCCGTGCTTGGGCTGCGGTTCCCTGGAGCGCCCTTTGCTTGTGCTGCGGTGCCCCGGAGTGCCCTTTGCTTGGGCTGCAGTGCCCCGGAGTGCCCTTTGCTTGGGCTGCGGTGCCCCGGAGCGCCCTTTGCTTGGGCTGCGGTGCCCCGGAGCGCCCTTTGATTGGGCTGCGGTGCCCGGGAGTGCCTTTTGCTTGGGCTACGGTGCCCCGGAGTGCCTTTTGCTTGGGCTGCGGTGCCCCGGAGCGCCCTTTG